>OW203747.1:10230565-10558065 GCA_934045075.1 Yponomeuta sedellus
ATAGATAGATAGATAGATAGATAGATAGATAGATAGATAGATAGATAGATAGATAGATAGATAGATAGATAGATAGATAGATAGATAGATAGATAGATAGATAGATAGATAGATAGATAGATAGATAGATAGATAGATAGATAGATAGATAGATAGATAGATAGATAGATAGATAGATAGATAGATAGATAGATAGATAGATAGATAGATAGATAGATAGATAGATAGATAGATAGATAGATAGATAGATAGATAGATAGATAGATAGATAGATAGATAGATAGATAGATAGATAGATAGATAGATAGATAGATAGATAGATAGATAGATAGATAGATAGATAGATAGATAGATAGATAGATAGATAGATAGATAGATAGATAGATAGATAGATAGATAGATAGATAGATAGATAGATAGATAGATAGATAGATAGATAGATAGATAGATAGATAGATAGATAGATAGATAGATAGATAGATAGATAGATAGATAGATAGATAGAATATTATTTATTGTGCACAGAAATTACAGTAACAGAACTTATATAAAAATATAGTACAAATGGCGGCCTTATTACTAAAAGCAATTTCTTCCAAGCAACCATAGACGGAGACATGAAAGAAATTAGAGACGGGTAGTCGGTGCAATACAGAAGTAGTGAAATTAGGAATTCAACGCAATTTATATAAACTTACTTAAACCACATACATAAATAATTAAATAAATAAATAATTAAGATATACATACATACTAATAAATAAATTATGGGAAGCGGAAATAATATAATATACCTACGTAATATTTACTGCATTATTTAATTTTATTATTGAAAGGTAGTTCCTTCACTCTACACTTAAATATCGCAGACGAAGGAGACTGTCTTATTACTATTGGCAGTGCATTCCACAGTCGGACACAGTGTGACTATAGGCCGTTTTTTATTAGTAAGGCTCAAAAACATTACCCTACTTTTGAGTTAAGCTGCAGTCGGATAAAAAGAATTACAAATGATTTCTTTATCACACTTATATTACAAAGGCGAAAGTTTGTACACTCACAAACTTTTTTACGTTTGTTACTTCTGCACGTCTAAACGGCTGGCGTGATTTTGATAAAATTTGGTACGGGGTTAGCTGACATCTTGGATTAACATATAGGCTACGGTTTTTTGCGTAATCATACCTAACGAATTACCTAAATTAAGTTTACATGGATAAGTGAAACAAGATATTTCACATAAGATCAATAATTCGTGGTACAGAGTGCTTAGTGCGAGTTTTCTAACTACTCGATCGCGTTAACGTAAACTCATATTTCTATGGCATCGAGGAAGCGCCACCTAGCGACAAGTATGGAAATTAAAATTTCTGAGTGCGAGTTGTAATGGTTTACGTTGCGAAGTGAACACGTTTACCAGCCAAAAGACGAATAAACGCCAGTGCGAGTTTTACTGTAACAGCGTTTTGCCAGTTCGAACGGTTAACTTACTCATACTCACTACTCAATGCTCGATTAACGCGGTAGTAAAGTTATTCGATTACATCTGTCAAACTCGCACTAAGCACTCTGGTTACAAACTCGTCCATCAATTCAGGAGCTACATAATTTTTATAAAGCTTTTTACTAGCAGATTGTGAGGATCTTAGTTCCACTGATATTTCATAGAACTACAATTCTAAGTTCACCATAACCATTCGCGGAACAGGAAGTACGAAGGCTTTCTAATAATCAGATTGGCAATGGCATCGAATATTGAGTCACGTCGAGTACATAGAATTGTCATAATAAAGTAGGAATTACAGCTTCGTGAAACGCGGCCCGCCTACGAAATAGGTTGCGTTGGTCCCGATTGCCTTTTGCATCTACGTAATGAGATGATTTATACAGCATCCAGTGGCATCTTCAAGCACACTAGATGGGTGAAGGGACCATTCGGATGCTGTACTATAGTGCCTGGGACATGGTTTTATAGATGGTGTATATAGGCTTGCCCAGCGCCTATACCATCCTGAAAGCTTAGTCAGCTTAGCACACAGGAAAGACTAGTCAATACGTGCGGAGCCAATCAAACAGCGGGTTTCCTCACGATGTTTTCCTTCACCGTCAGCGTGTGGTATTGTAACTAAAAATTCGCAAATGTACGTAACTTTGAAATTATACAAAGTCATTGATTGGTACATGCCCGCACTGGGGATCGAACCTGGGTCTCGCGCTTGCGAATCCAATGTTCGACCCTCTGAGCTACGAAAGGCCAGCTTGCTGAATGGCAGCCATCGCAACTGCTGACGTGTGCGCTGGTGCGTTGTCGTGATGAAACAGCCCGCCCCTTCGAAGTTTCCCTGTCCTTTTCTTTTTGATGGCATTCCTGGCACCGATGGCATTTTTGAGAATTAAAGCTGCATAACATTGGCCTGTAATAGTGGTTCCACGCTCCAGGTAATCAATTAACAATATCCATTCTGGGTCCCAAAATATTGAGGAAGTAACCTTGCCACCCAATGCCACGGCACGAAACTTCTTCGGGGTAGGTGATGATGGCCGTTTCCATTGCGAACAAAACGAGCGAGACAAAAAGTTTTCAGAATCTTTTTGAAGCTTGTCCAACAATATCTTCGTACTGTCAAGTCGATTTTGTTTCTGACTGTCTGTTAACATTCTCGGCACCCATCTCGCCGAGACTTTTCTTATATTCAAAGATTGTTTCAATATGGATTGAATGTTTGCATATGAAATACCCGTTTCCTGAAATAGGTAAGTATCGGTGGTAACTCTTCTATCGCTCAATACAATTTTCTCGACTTTCGCAACATTTTCTTGGGTGACTGACGTCGATGGACGGCCGCAACGATGTTCGCCTTCCGTGCTCATTCTCCCTATTCGAAATTGAGAAGCCCACCTTGCGACAGTGGAATACGGCGGAGCAGACTCTCCTATTGTTGCCTCTAAATCGCAATGTATCTCTTGCGTCGTTATTTTTTTTACAGAGGTATTTAATAACGGCTCGCACTTCTTTTTTCTCCATTTTCAAGAACACGTTCCGACACAAAGCAAAAAAATTACTACATTCAGAAAAGAAACAAAAGAGAATCAAAGATTTTTTTCTTTACTAATATTACAAATATGTATCTGAGCTATACCTGCCAGTATTTTTTTTCTTAGCAAAGAGTATGTCATTCTCACTACTTTTTGATCTCATAATAGGCTGTTTTGCACAGAGTATGCACAGAGAGTAAACCGCGTTGGTGGTAATTCCAATACGTCTTGAGTTGTGTTATAATAAAATAGTATTACTTAATGATAGATCATTGCTAGTAATGGTCTATCTAATAAAATAAGATGAAATAAATAACATAAAATTAAATTCAGTTAGGCCAACTATCATAAGTCAAAATATTAGCCGAATTAGATTGAGAAGCAATTAACGGCGGGACGTGACGCTTTTGTGCTCAAAAAGTAATTAAGTAGAAAATAATTGCTTAGACTAATCGAGATAACGAAGTTATGCTTCGTCTCGAAGGGCTTAGGCCTGAGACACACAGGACGGACTTCCTTTGTATCTATGTAATGTTAACATTTACATACAGTCACATACATTGCTTCTGGCCCCACACTAGGATACCCTGTGTCGCGGGAACCAGAATCAGCGACATCACATACAATGTCATGTAAACATCAATGACCTGGGGTTTTGTGTTTTGTTTTGGTTTTGTTGTTTTGTGCCAGCCGGGGTTCTAACCCGGGACCTCTGGCTATCCGTGCCAGCTCAGTTGGATAGAGCGCTGGCACGGATAGCCAGAGGTCGCGGGTTCGAATCCCGGCATGGGTGGAATTTTTAGCCTCTAAATAGGTTTTTAAAATTGTCCTTAGCACGGGTTAGTGCAACACGTTTTTTAGTATTTACAAGTACCTAGCATATAAGAAATCCATAATTTATAAAACCAAAAGCATCTGCAAACAAACTGTTATGCAGTTTGGCAGAAACCAACTTCTGTATTTTTTTGTATTTTTGTTTGACTAACATCTTCAATCAATCAATCAATCAATCAATCAATCAATCAATCAATCAATCAATCAATCAATCAATCAATCAATCAATCAATCAATCAATCAATCAATCAATCAATCAATCAATCAATCAATCAATCAATCAAGCAAGCAAGCAAGCAGTCAGTCAGTCAGTCAGTCAGTCAGTCAGTCAGTCAGTCAGTCAGTCAGTCAGTCAGTCAGTCAGTCAGTCAGTCAGTCAGTCAGTCAGTCAGTCAGTCAGTCAGTCAGTCAGTCAGTCAGTCAGTCAGTCAGTCAGTCAGTCAGTCAGTCAGTCAGTCAGTCAATCAATCAATCAATCAATCAATCAATCAATCAATCAATCAACGAAAAAGAATACAAGAGGAATGGTATGTCCCCACTGTTGGAACACGGGTCTCTACCTGCATCGCAGGAAGGTTAGGCCATACTCCACCACGGAGGCCAAGTCCAGGTTGGTGGAGGATTATACGACAGTGGCGGGCCTTACTGTCAGAAGTAGAAATTTTCAGAAGGTATTGCCTATTTTACTGTGCATGTTTTTTTTTTTGTTTCACTAGAATAATTGTTTAGTGACAGCTCACTGTTAATGCAAATAGTTTGTGATTTTGTTTTGTTTAGTAATCGAATTATGGTCAACCATTATATATGACAAACAGAATGTTATTTCTGTACGTGGAAATAAATTTATGATTCCTGATTTCTCTACAATACGGTTACAATCAGTTAACGATTCGGCTTTTCTCGTTTTGAGCTACAAAGGAGGTTTGCTCATATCGTTCTTGTATTGTATTCAATAAGACAACGAGTAATATAATTAAAGGGCATATCTGTAAATTGATAACTTTATGTGACAAATGGGGGATTTACGACAATTACCGAGGTTGGCCGAATTGTTAAATTATTTTAATCGTACTGTAAGAATGTTAGTTTTGGTGAGCCTTAGTCACACAGAAAGGACGTGGGTGGTAAAAAGTACTCGAAGCATCTGACGTGACGCGTCTTTTTCGCGGCCTCTTGCAAGTCCTATCTGTGTGACTTACGCCTTAGCGGGGCGTAGCGGGGCGAACGAATGTCATACCATTTAGTGTCATTGACGTAATGCCCCTCTCAGATTAAGTTAAACTTATTTATAAAAAGTTGTGGCTAAATAGCTTAAAACAGTAATTAATACATTCGATATTTTAAAAACCTATTTAGAGGCTTAAAATTCCACCCATGCCGGGACTCGAACCTTTTAAAATATACCTCGGGCTCTAGAGTAGGCTTCGGTTTTCGCCGAAAGCACACGAGTGTAATACTACTTCCTGCTCTGCATAAAACTTTTCTTCACTATTTCGAAAAGCTATGTAAAGTTATGTGTCATATTAGTTCCGATATTTCTATTACAGGAATATATCCGATTCTATCCGATAGTAGCCGAGGTATATTCTAAAAGCTAACAAACTGTAAAAGACTCAAGAACTTTTTAAAGACTACATAAAAAAACAATAATCATTATTTGTTAGTCTAGTTTAATCGATTCATCTCAGCTTACATTTGAGACAGAAATTGTGGGCCGTTGCGTTTACGTAAGAATGAGACCCTAAATATATATTCCTACGTATAGTACCTTATTACGTAGGCAATAGGACCCCAATTACCGAGGTATTACGCATTAACTGGTTTCACATAGCAACCGAGCCATGAGTTCTAATTTGCTTCATTGACAAATATGTTTAGTTACAGAGAGCACATCCCGACCAACCTTTGCGTCGCAAGCTTTGCGGTCACAGTGGCAGCAGTCCCTTTTGCGTGCGTTTAGTCTATGACGAGCGCTTGCCGCGTGAACACATTCTCGGACGTTACGAATAATACCTTCATGTGTGATTAGATATTGAAGGAACAACTCACAAAGAATAAAACCAAAAAATCACTTTTCATAGGAAAGTTCTGCAAATCTCTTGACAAAGCCTTGCCCTGTCACAACGGCGGGTAATATAAAAAAAACCGAAGTGATATCTAATCTCCATCGTACCACTGACGGTATTAAGATATTGGATTTCCGTTGAATCATATATCAAATACATTCAGAACAGAAATTGAAATGAACTTAAAAGCGAATCATTCAATATTTATCCGTTTTATTCTAGGATTAGGCAAGGATTATGAAAATAAAAGATAATAATACTGCTTTCAGCCATTTTGACTGAAACAGCAATCACACGGCGTGACGTCACGCTTGAGTAACATTGGTTAACTTCACCCATACTTTGTTTGACATTTGATGTTTGTTTACCTAGGCGTGACGTCAGATTCGACGCCATAACACTGCGAGCTGTTTTCCCACAGATTTAAAAAAAATTTAGAAAAATGGCCTTAACCTTCGTTAAACTAAAGTTTATTACTGAAATATAGACTTTTTGTAAATAATAAAATTGCCCCCCCCCGTTGTGGAAGAGGAACTAAATTTCGTCATGCCTATCGTAAATTGTTTACCAAGTTTTATCGTACTTTATGATAGAATAAGCAAGTGCAACTTATGAATAAGAATAGAATAGAAAGTTTTTTCACCATACATATTATATATTAAACGGGTCGCAAAATAAATCGCGATTATTTATTAGGTAAAACGTAATATTATGAGTATCGCGAATCATTAAGAATAGTAGATTGTTAACCGAGGGTCTAAAGAATCAATTCCCGAGGTATTTAGACTATAGTCCGAGGAGGAATTGATTCTTTTACCCGAGTTAAACACAACTTTTAATTTCGAATAAGAGAAAAATAAAAACTCATTTTTAATATTCAAATCTTAGCATGAAAGATTATTACCAATTTTTTTTAATTCCGTCACGGATTACTATCCCACCAATTTATGTCAACTTTTGAAATTTTAAATATGGAACTCACCGCGTAATTGTTGCGGCTTATTCCGCACAAAGAAGTTTGCGCTAAGTTCACACAGGCTGTTAAGAAACTCACATGGCCGCAGCATTTTTTTTAATTAGATTTTTTTACGTAAAACTGTGATAGTAGTTCTATTTTTTAAATTCATTAGGAAGTAATTTGAATGAGTTTTTCCCTCTCTATGGAGGGAAGCAGCATTTTCCACCCAACAATCAGATCAAAATAACACTACTTTCCGAGTATAAGAAATGAAAATACTATTTAGGTACCATATTTTTAGCATAGGATATTATGTTTTCAGTAGTATTAACTCTTTAAAAGAATTAATTCATTGCCACGTCATGAAGATACACATTATTTTTTTTATAAAGACTTAGTAAAATCCGAATTTGAGTATGAAAACTTGAGTTGTTTCCTTATCATGCAGCTAGTTACTTGATCATACAATGTCCGTGATGATCTTTCGTGATTCGAAATTTTACTAGAAATATCCACATTTCAAATTAAAATAATTTTCTTCCTCAGGGATCAAAGAGCTATGTCGCTTCCTTTGTACAAGGACTAAACTACTTAGTTCTTTTTGAATAGTACTGAAAATAGTAGATTGCATCATAAGGGAACAAAATAATATTTTTACGACGAGGGCGTTTTTTGAAATATAGAACGAAATGAGAGATACTAGTGTAGACTCCTGAACGGGGCGAGGGATTCAAAGTACGTCGCCGGAGCCAACAATATATTTTGCACTGGAGTGATACACTCTACTTTTCAGCATCGCTATGAGGAAATAACAGGCCCCTCATATTTTATTGTATAATATTATTATGTAATAAAATATAGAGAAACAGATAAATTTAAATTATATAGGTAGTAGGTACCTATACATAAAACAACTAAAAACTTATATTTACATTTGAGCCATTTCTTGCGCCCGTTCTAATACTTTCAGGAGTTAATTCTATACTTTCACTTGAAGGACTCAAATTTAAAACAAAAACACAAATTTCTAATAACTTGTGAAAATTGACAAAAACGCAGGCTGGTCGCGCGTTTTTAGTTTGATTTCTTTTTTTATAGCCGGCGGTGCGACTACTGGCCGTCGTACCAGCTAGTATTTATTCAAACAATATTTTTGCGTTCGATAGCTTTGGCGCTGAACACTAAGATGTTCCAAACACAAAAAGTGCGCGGCAAATTGCAGCGCACTTAAAAGAGGATTAAAAACTCATTACCGTCCGCTAAAAGTTTCTTATAGAAAACACCACCTTTGGGTGCATAAAGGCGAACCAAATCATCATTCTCGAATAGATGAGATGAAAAAATTGTATTGCAAAAAAAAAAAAAGCGGTGGTAGCGGAGTGGCGAAACGCCGGCTTCTCAATCGGGAGGTCGTGGGTTTGAATGCCGGCATGTACAAATGACTTTCTTTTCTACATTACGTAGATTTTGGAAAACATCGTGAGGGATCTCTAGTATCTAAAGTAGTAACATACCTCAGCGCTTGCTACATCAAACTATGATGCTATCTGCGGAAATCTTCTAAACAGTATGTTATAATTATACTATTTTTATTTTTAATGTACTAACCCGTGCTAAGGATAAATAGGTTTTTTAAGTATGTTATAATGTAAAGCTGGTTGGTTTCCTGAATAAATTAATTTAAATTAAAATTAAATCTCAGGTCTAACTGACTAACACTAGGCTGAAGAATAAAGTACTCTAGAGTAAAGTACTTTAGAATAAGGTACTCTAAATAAATCCCCACCCAGTTGAACCGAAAGGTCAAAGTCGTTGAGTAAGATTAACAACGTCAAGACAAGCCTGGAAATATGACGAAGCATTCTTCCCGCCGAATTTATTACACTTAATACACAGTGTTTTGGCGGTTTGGGCCACAGCTGCTATATTAGAGAGAAGGCTCTCCGCCATGATTGATGACGTCACGACAGCGCGAAAACGGTGTATTTGGAATAGTTGGCGTATTTCGTGACATTCAGCTTTTCTATAGATATAAGAAAAGAGCGGGTTGAGTGAAATACTTATTGTTCTTCTTCAGGCTATATTGTGGAGTCCACTGCTGGACATAGCCCTCCCCTAATGAGCGCCCATAGCGCCCTGTCTTCAGCTAGAACAATTCAGGTAAAAACAATTTCGAGGAGACCAAGAGGAGGATCCAGCTGGGCTGGGCAGTGTTTGGGAAACTAAGCCGTGTTTTCTCGTCATCCATACCACAATGTTTGAAAACGAAAGTTTTCAACCAGTGCGTCCTACCTGTGATGACCTACGGAGCTGAGACATGGACACTCACTAAAGGCCTGGTCCAACAGTTCAAAATCGCTCAGCGAGCTATGGAGAGAGCTATGCTCGGAGTTTCTCTGAAGGATAGGACTCGTAACGAATGCATCCGACAGAGAACCAAAGTTATCGACATAGCTCAGAGAATTAGCAAGCTGAAGTGGCATTGGGCTAGCCATATCTCGCGAAGAACCGACAACCGTTGGAGTAAGCGTGTTCTCGAGTGGAGACCGCGACTCGGCAAACGTAGTGTAGGACGCCCTCCGACCAGGTGGGATGACGATCTGCGAAAAACTGCCGGCAGGTACTGGATGCGGCAAGCTGAAATACTTAGTTATTTTTATTATTAACAAGCTGTGCCCCGCGGTGTTACCCGCGGTTTATCAATTTTCCCATCGGAATAAGATTTTTTCCACCAGTAAAACGTACCCTTTGTGTTAATCCAGGGTGTCAGATTCGCTTTAGCCGTTTAGACGTGAACAAGTAACAAACATACACACTCACAAACTTTCGCCTTTATAATATTCGTGTGAAGTGAGATGTGGCGTGATGATAATAGTGCGGGCTATATTTGTCTCCCTGTGATATATTATATTAGTATTGTATACCAATCGCTTGTAGCCCGGCTAAGTGATCCTTACCTGAGTGATCTTAAACAATCACGAAGGTTAAGCAACACATGGCGCGTTCAGTGCAATAGTGGGTAAACCGTGTATGACTGAAGCTAGTGGCATTTTTCCGAGCGTTTGCGTGCTTCGCAAGGCACGTTAAGGAGTTTCTGCCGGCTGTCGTCGATAGTTGGCTGTCGTTAAGCCAAGTCAGAGGCCTAAGGGCGGCTTGAAAACTTCTGACAGTAAGACCCGCCCCTAGTCTTGCAAGCCTCCACCAATCCGGACTGGGCCCCCGTGGTGGAGTATGGCCTATTAATACCGCTCTCAGGGAAGAGACCCGTGCCCCTCGGTGGGGACGTAATGATTGATAATGATGATGATAATAATAATGCAGAATTCTCAGACACTCAGGTTTCCGCGCGATGTTGTATGGTCTATACCTTCCTCAAGGAAGAGACCCGTGCCCCTCAGTGGGGACATAATGGGTTGATAGTGATGATAGTACTACAGTATCTCGCATAAAGTGTTTGATGAAATTTGTGTATAATTTGCTACGTCTGAGAACTGATGACTCGTGCGTGCCATCGTACTACCTAGGCTACTAATTATCTATCTATCTATGTATATAGGCTAGTCTCTGTCTACCCCTCCGGGATACAGCCGTTAGTTTGCCATGTATTTATGTTCTGAGATTCCTTCGAAATGTTCAGGTTGTTCTTTGGGAAAGAGTGTCAGAAAAATTTAGTCGTTTACATTCCCAAATTATCATCATCTTTAGGCTATATTAGTCCACTGCTGGACAAAGTCCTCCCCTAATGAGCGCCATAGCGCCTTGTCTTCAGCTTGCCGTATCCAGCAGCTACCTGCAGTTTTTCGCAGATCGTCATCCCCACCTGGTCGGAGTGATTCCCAATTCAGTTTTGTTTAAATAAGTACTTACGTGGCCTAATCTTTCTGCGATGCAGGAAGAGTTGTGTTGTGAGTTGTTTTTGGTTGATCTGATTGGTCAGAGTGGAGGTTTTTTTTCCGCTGCCTTTTTCTTCACCACACTATGGCCCGAAGGCAGCGGCTTACAGTTTATGTTGTACATTGAAATTTAGTTGTTTTTTAATAATAAAGTAAATTTAGAATGTAATATAAAATTAAATTTAGAATGTAAATTCTTTACGTTAAAAAAATCACTAAACCGGATAACCGGAACTGGAACCACAATATTAATCTGATGAATAAAATTTATTTCATTCCATTCATCAGATTCATACTGCGGTTCCGGTTCCGGTTATCCGGTTTTGTGATTTTTTTTAAACGTACGTAATCATTTAGTTCATTGTATTATCTGAGGTAAGCTACAATTCGCTATTAAGGTTGTCTGTTACAGTAGCAATACCAGTAGCTAACGTGAAGGAAAACCTCGTGAGGAAACCTAAGAATCTGAGGTGTTCAAATACCGCTTGAAATTGCCAATACGCGGTGGGCACTTGTGACGATTAAACCCATACTCTCTTGGGTTTAATCGCCACAAGTGCCCTTTGGGAGAAGGACGTGATAGGCTACAAAAAAGATCCATTAGTAAGATCACTAATTGACTAAATTTTAGCTCTAATGGCAGCGATTAAGCGAAGTGTGAATAGGAATCTCCCCTCAAGGCTAGGTCAATGAACCCGACCCTCCTACTCTTGACGCTATACACCATGTAGTTTGTTGATGATGATGTTATGATGTTGTGGCGAGCACATGTCAACTCTGCGCGCGCACTGCAAACTCCAACATTCCTGCATCGCGCAATCAAAGTGTTTCCATGACATATCATAAATATAACGTCCGACTAACAATAGTTGGAGGCCGTCCCCAGGCGTACGATCTGCCTGGCGGGAAATTTCCTTTTATAGTGAAAGAGCACGATCACCCGCTCTTCCATATAATATGATATCAACCCTTTAATACGTCCTCACTGCTGGAGCATGGGTCTCTCCCTGCATCGCAGGAAGGTTAGGCCATACTCCACCACGGGGGCCAAGTCCGGGTTGGTGCCCACTGCGGCTTCGCAGGGCTGATTACCTCAGACAGTCAGGTTTCCTAACAGTGTTTACTTTATACTATTTTATTTTTAATGCACTAACCCGTGCTAAGGACAAATTTAAAAATAAAAATAGTATAATCATGTGGGTACAGTGATATCGTTCCGATGTAAAACCTAACTGCAAAGTAAGTAGTCGGGGATGTAAGTAATGCAATTTGCTTAAGCCAGATGTCGCTGCCTGTACGTAATATAGAAAATAGTGTAAAGAGGTTCGAAATTTCACTGATGCCGGTGAGACGCCCATTGGCTCAATTGGTAGAGCGCTGGCATGGATAGCCAGAGGTTGCGGGTTCGAATCCCGGCATGGGTGAAATTTTACGCCTCTAAATAGGTTTTTAAAATGTTTACTTTCACAGTTAGCGAGTCGTGTTACAACTGTAGGTAGTATGCGGCGCGTAAACACGTCGAGAATAAATTGAATTGAAATAGTAGATTATGCACCTAGGGAGTAAACCACTGTTTTATGTCACGGGCGCGATATTGAATGTAAACGGAACGTAACGAAGGACTCCAGATTTGCGCAGAGAGCGTAGAGAGGGTGTTATGAGGTAATTCCTTAAGAGATATAGTTGTTAGGAATTAAGACGAGTCCTGAGCGAAGTGAGGAGTTCAAACGCGGCGTCAGGCTATACATGTACCAGTCCACTGCTGGACACAGCCCTCCCCCAAAGAGCGCCACGTTGCGCTATCATAGGGGGTAATGCCTATAATCCCCACGCTGAGCATGCGGGTTGGGGATCGCAGTTCGGTGGAATTGTACTGCAGGGGGCGCTGCTGCCCACCCCCCGGTTTGTGTCCCTTAGTCGCCTTTTACGACACCCGCGGGAAGAATTGGGTTGGTGCTATTCTCTAGGCCGACACCACACAGCAGTCTTCAACGCAGGTTCAAACGCCCATGACAAAAACCGCTTTATCCCTGAGGAGTGTACTCTACTTTTCTCACCTTTTGCGAGTCAATAAAAAAGCAAGGCTACTAAAACAGCATTATAATAAATTAAAATTAAAAGTACATTATGGTACTAGTAGTTAGTTAGACCTGAGATTTCCGCAATTAGCCTCATAGTTGGGCCACTGTACGTAGCAAGCGCTGAGGTACGCTAACACATCAGGCACTAGGGTTTCCTTACGATTTTTTCCTTCCCGTCAGCGAGTAGTATTGCTACTATAATTTCAAATGTATATAACTTACAAAACAAAGTCATTGGTACATGCCGGGGTTCGAACCCACGACCTCCCGATTAAGAAGGCGGCGTTCTACACTGCTCCGCTACCACTGCTCTCATGGTACTAGTGTGTAACATTATTTATTACCACCAAGGCGCTATTGAGACCCGAGCCGTGGCGAGGGTCCTAAGAGGGCCAAGGACGGTAATCATCAATACACACGTGTATCATACGACGTTTTTTAACAAATTTGTGAATAAAATAACAATAAAATCTCATTTTATATGAATTTGAAAAATTTTTCGCTATGGCGGGAAATATTATTCAGTTTTCCTATGCGCGCGCATTGCGATCGGCCACAGACTAAAGGGATGAGTTTTATTTTATTTATTTTTCACGCATTGGATTTGCGCCTATTCTGTTACGTACAAAATGGGGAATTTAAAGTTTTCCTTATTACAGACAAAACAAAAGTTATATTTGAGTGAAAGTTTTATTTATTAAACACGTACGAGTTAAAATAATGTAATTAAATAAGAAGTTGCAAGAAAAGAGCAAGCTATAGGAACATTAATTAATTTGTTCCATTGAACACGATCTTTTTTTGAATAAAACTTTTTAAGAACAAAGTAAGTCAACCATTAAAATTTAAAAAATAATCATTAACTCACTAGTGACTTATACCATATAAAAAGTCACAGTTTGATTATGGGTGTCTTTCTGTGCCTAATTGCGGTGACCATAGAGCCACTTTATGAGCAAGTATGTTGAAAAATTTGTTTTTTTCTTCTATTTTGATATATTTATGTCTTACAAGATTCGCGGCTTTTGTTTGATTTCGAATGTGTTCCGTTCAGATTTCCGTGGCCAGCTCGATTTTAGAAAAAGTTAGATTTTCAAATTAGGTTCGATTTTCAAATAAGTTCGACGCGGCGCCGCGACACCGGCCTTCGAGTATTAGTTGATATTATTACGAAATTATACTTTAAGGCCATTGCAATAAGAACTATGAAAAGTGAAAATATTAGGTACTAGGTTTTTTTTTTTTTTTTTTTATAAGGATACTGCCACTATTAATAATGTGGCAACCTTGATGTCAATAATTTAAAATATCTTTGATTATATTCATATTTCCTTTACAGTTTTTTGGTAGTGATTATGTGATATTATATAAATCTTGTGCTCTAATGATAAATATGCTAGGCTTATTCTAATGGGTGTTTGTGGCGTATGTTTCTTTTGTTATATATATTTTTTTTTTTTTTTTTTGTTCCTTTTTTTTTTTTTTTTTGGTAATATACGATTCTTCTTGGTTTTTTTTTTTTTTTTTTTGTTCCCTCTCTTTTTTTTTTTTTTTTTGGACCCATTCACATTTCATCAAAGATAAAGTTGTCATATAATTATATTAGAATTAGAATAAAAATATCATTAAATAGTTAGATTAAGATTAAAATACATTACAATTAAATACATTTAATGTATTCCCCGGCGCCTTATCTCTGTCTACTCCGTCGAGTAGTCACAAGCAAGGCGCCGGGGTTTTACAAGGATAGGATGTCATTAATATAAAAGTAATTAATCTAGATATCCATAATAACATTCAAATAAAGTACACTTAATTTAGATTACAATATCAATTAAAGCTAGGGGAAAATTGCCTTATAATCATTTGTAATTATTAATTAATTACCTAATGGTGTGTTCCCCGGCGCCTTATCTCTGTCTACTCCTTAGAGTAGTCACAAGCAAGGCGCCGGGGTCCTGTAATGATTGTCAACTTATTATATTCATGCCCTCTTCCTCGGCTTAAAAATGGGCATCAGCGTCGCCCGGGCTAGAACCGGCCCCCATTCGCCCTTGAGGCCGCGCGCACGACCCCCAAGGCGAAGGCAAGGAAGGCTTCTCGACTATCGGAGTCAGCCATAAAGGCGGCGAACGCCTCGCACCTCACCGCCCTTCCCAGGCGTATCTCGCAATCGGCCCTAGCAGCTCCGAAACGGGGACACTCCTCCAGCAGGTGCTCCAGCGTTTCGGGAGTCACGTCATCGCAAATGCATGACGGACTCCCCGCGAGCTTAAACCTGTGGAGGTACGCTCGAAAGCCGCCGTGCCCCGTAAGGAGCTGCGCCTTGGCATTGCACATAGTGAGTTTGCCAAGGACTTTGTGGGCCGATGCGACGTCCGGGAAGAACAGCGAGGTGACGCGGCCTGTGGCAGACTCGCTGTAGCGAGCCTGCCACTTTGCCACTGTCTCCCGTCTCACCTGCAATTTTGCGTGTGAGACGGGATACAGGTCGTAGGCTGCCGCGTCCTTGCGAGACAACGCCGCCCTCTTGGCCAACTCGTCCGCGCGTTCGTTGCCGGGGATCCCGACGTGGGCCTTGATCCAGTAAAACTGGATCAGGCCCCCGTTTTTATAAATGTCCGCCAGCTGGCCGTGGATCTTCACGGCCAGCGGGTGTGTGGGCGAGGTACTCCTGAGCAACTCCAGAGCGGATCTGGAGTCGCTCAGAACACTCGCCCTGATGGGAGCGGGACCCCCTAGTAGGTACTAGGTTATATAAGGACAACCTAGTAGGTACTAGGTTATATAAGGTTATAATGAGATTCAGTCAAACATTACTTGGCCGAGGCCAAAGCAAAGGGCTTTAAAGAGTTGCTTTACTAAGGTTTGCATGTGTTTGCATGATAATGATGTAATTTCGTATTTTCGAGCAGGTGGTGTGAAATATACTTAATTCCACTAAAATAACTTTGTCTTAATTGTTCGTCTTTAGGCCGGTAGGTATTGATCTTATTGGTAAGAGTCTTCAGATTCTTAATAAGGACTTCAGCAACGTTTCATTCAGTCCTTCAATTATAACTTCAGTATTTTCGGCACGTACTGCCCCTTACTCCCGGCGCTAATTTGGCCACCTTGCGATTTAATTGTGTGCGTTTTCTTTAATAACAATACAGAGAAATTATTTGTGAAGTTAGTAGCAAGGCCTCTGACATGGCTTAACGACTGCCATTACATGACAGCCGGCACGGAAGTGCTCGGAAAAATGCCACTAGCGGCAGTCACGGGACGGTCACCCATCCTGCACCTGTTGTTGCTTAACTCAAGTGATTGATTCCAAGCACTCGGTTCGACTAGACCACGAGCGCTTCGTTTATAGGCTGCACACGAATGTAATTACATCCGTGAGGCTGCATAAAAAACATAGTTTTTTATGCAGCCTCACGGATAGTACCTACACGCAGTGTACTCTAAAACAAATATAAATGGCTGAAGGCTGGCAACCCTAGTCGCCGGTGCGGCAAATTGGCACAAATTGAATGAGTGCAGTCCGTCGTTCCAAAGTGCTAAGCTAGACAGAGTGAACTTGCTACTACAGGCTACAACTTTTCCTATATCACGCGCACTCTGTTCCTTGGCTTGCGTACCTTGAGCATGGTGGTCCTTTTACATCTATTTGATCATGGTATGTAGAAATGGCGCACACTTCCGACATTACAAAACACCGTCACTAATAATACTGTTTCGTTAACACTTTGTAGGTATCCATTTATTTATCTCAGATGAGCAACGTAATACACAGTACACCACATTAATCACACTACACACGATGTTACACGTATTTTTAATTTCATAATTTGTTTTAAATACTTTTTCTTTTTACACACCCGCGACTAACCGCAGCGTGGCCCCGACAGAATATCAGCGTTGTAGGTAGGTACCTCGGTGCTCCTACAACACATGCTGAGTCGGGACCATTTTAGGGGCTCAATACTTTGAACAGTAATTAATATGGCCGTCACGTGAATATGTTTTAAAATTTCAATTTTATTGTTTTATTTTTTGTTGTTAAATTTAAAAAATATCTTATTTTTTCTTTTTCTTTTTGGTACATATTTCTGTTTAGTTTAAAACTTTATTTAGTTAAATGTCTTGTATTTCTGTTTGTTCATTATGTTTTGTTTTGAGTATTGTGTCACTAAATAAATGTTCTTATCTATCTATCACTTAGATCTATGTGTTCTGGAGTTGGTCGTAGTGTAGCAATGAAAGATGTGATAATTAATCTATGCATTTTCCATTCACCTGGTTCCCAAGTGCCTTAGATCTGTAGTAGCTGTGGTAGCTCAGTGGGTAGAACCATGGACTGGCAAGCGAGAGCCCCAGGTTCGATCCCGAGTGCGGGCATGTACCAAAACACTTTGTTTAATTTCAAAGTTACGTACATTTGCGAATTTGTAGTCGCAATACCACACGCTAACTGTGAAGGGAAACATCGTGAGGAAACCCGCGGCTTGGTTGGCTCCGCACGTATTGACTAGTCTTTCCTGTGGGCTAGGCCGACTAAGCTGTCAGGATGGTATAGATGCTGGGCAAGCCTACACCATCTATAAAACCATGTCCCAGGCACTACAGCGTCGGAGTGGTCCCTTCACCCATCTAGTGTGAGTGAAGATACCATTGGACGCTCATTAAGTAGATGCAAAAAGACCAATTATTATATAGATCTAGGTGTTCTGGAGTTGTTCGTAGTGTAGCAATGATAGATGTGATGATGAAACTAGAAATTTTCCATTCACCTGGATCTCAAGTGCCTTGGGTCTGGGTGTTTTTCAGCTGGTCATCATCAGACTTCCAAATCTTCGGCTGTAGAAAGTGTCAGTTATATTATTTTTAATGCACTAACCCGTGCTAAGGACAATTTTAAAAATCTATTTAGAGGCTAAAAACTCCACCCATGCCGGGATTCGAACCTGATTATATTATAATAATGATTATATCATAAATAATATAATCATGTGGGTACAGCGATATCATTCCGATGTAAAACCTATAAAACCTAGGTAATGCCCATAATTCCCACGCTGGGCATGCGGGTTACACTATAAACATTACACTTTATATTTTTATTTCAGGTAAATGACATCCATATTGTGTTAGTATGTATGTCATCATCGTATGATCATCGTCAGGCTATACTAGTCCACTGCTAGACATAGCCCTCCCCTAAAGAGCGCCACGTTGTGCTATCATAGTGGGTAATGCCCATAATCCCTACGCTGGGCATGCGGGTTGGGGATCGCAGTTCGGTGGAATTGTACTCCAGGGGGCGCAGCTGCCTACCCCCCGGTTTGTGTCCCTTAATCGCCTTTTACGACACCCGCGGGCATTATTTGGGTTGGTGCTATTATTCTCTAGGCCGACACCACACAGCAGTTAGTATGTATGTACGAGTACATTGTACGAGGGCTGCTACTTATGTATGCGGAATAGAAAAAATAAACAAATGTATATGGCTAAATATGTTTTTATTGTTTTTCAAAGTATTCTCCACTATGATCGATGCACTTTTGCAGTCGATGAAACCAATTTGTAAAACACTTTTCCACTCTGACTGAGGTATATCCAAAACGTGCTGTTTGAACGCATCTACGGCATCTTCACGGGTCGAAAATCGTTGACCACGTAATTTATTCTTTACATTTGGGAATAAATAGAAATCATTGGGAGCCAAATCAGGGCTGTACGGTGGATGGCCCATCAATTCTATTTTTTGACCATCCAAAAATGTAGTTGTTTCCTGAGATGTATGACAGCTGGCATTGTCATGGTGAAGTATGATTCTGCGTCGCTGGTTGTTTTAGCGTATTTCTTCAAATACTTCCGGCAAACAAATGGTCGTGTACCACTTCGAATTAACCTTTCTGCGATTCTCCAGTGGTATTGTAGCCACATAGCCATTAATACAAAAAAACAGGCCACCGTTAGCTTTACAGTGCTTTTTGCACGAGCCACTTTCGTAGGGTTCGGCTCATTTTGAAACACCCAAACTGTTGATTGTTGTTTAGTTTCGGGATCGTACGCATAGGCCCAGGATTCGTCACCTGTGTAGATATTATAAAGAGATTTTGAGTCGCCTCCGTTGAATTTTATTAAGCTTTTCTTGCACCATTCGACGCGAGCATCTTTTTGATCCTGAGTTAATTTGTGCGGGATCCAACGCGAACAAATTTTTTTTGCAGACAAATGTTCATGTAATATCCTATGAATGCTCGTCATACATATGCCCAGAATAGCTTCTATCTCGCGATACGTAACATGGCGGTCTTGCATTATTAGGTTTCGCACAGCTTCAATATTTTGTGGCACAACCACCGATTTCGGGCGACCTTCTTTAACTTCATCCGTGAGCTTACTGCGCCCGCGATTAAACTCACTAAACCAGTGATACACAGTCGTTTTTGATGGAGCTTCACCAACAAAAGTCGAAGTTAATTGATTTACGCACTGTTGTTGCGTTAAACCACGTCGAAAATCGTAATAAATCATAGCACGAAGATTTTCACGAGTGAGTTCCATTTTTTCAGCGATATGACATTTTAAACCGTAGATAGAGTAGAACTATAGATCAAGGCACAGTGTAACCGTTTTCACGTCGGTGAATATTATTTGTTTGTGTGCGTGAATGTTGCCACAGTAAAAGTGAATTGCCATAATGAGGGATAAAATATTTCAGTCGTTCATAGGCCATGAATAAAAATGCAGATTTAGTTTTGAATTTTATTAATCATACATGTCTGACAATTGTTTGCAGAACGTAGCAAACGTTTTATAAACAATTGTCATTTTGTATAATTAAAAATACGTTTTATTTTACACGTTTAAATTTTACAAGTTAAGGCGTTTAGGGACGCTATCTAGGACCACCAATGGAATACAATCATAAACTGTTTTATTAATAAGTTTTTTTCATATAAAAATTCACCATATCGACGGTTAAAAGGATATAGGGCATAAGCGACAAAAACCAAATTGTTCAGGAGCGCAATTTAAAGTTTAAAATTTCAGAAAAAAAATCATATCTTTTTTATTTATTGTCATAACGTAAAGATGGAAACAGTTCTAAGCTCGAAAAAAATACGAGCATTAATTAACATTTTATTTTATTTGATTCGACGATGCCCTATGTAGTTGAATGTCGCTTAACTCAATCGAACATATTTTTTATATAAGGTAATTCGGCATAAGTCATATCTTCATATAAAAAAACGAAGAGTATAGAAGACTAAGCTACATTTGATTTCCGTATACCAAGAGGTAATAGGGCATGAGTCACATGGCTGTTGAATAACTAAAATAGGTAAAGAGGGATATATATCGTTTCACACCATTGTGACAAAAGGTAATGGAGCACAAGAAACAGTGCTTAGTAAAAACATGGTGAGGATGTCAGACTTTAGTGACACCAAAAGTGGTTTGAAAAAAAGGTAACATGGTACTTCCACACGTCAAGATTTGTAGACCAAGAGGAAAACAAGAACATCCAACATGTGAAACTATCTGGGCAATCGGTAACGCGGATTAAACGTCACGTCCTAAAAATAATAGATTCACAACCAACATGATTCTCCTATGAAATGAGACCTAAAGTAACTGCATACGTTAGATGATGTTAGTGTTATCATAATCGTTTTTATGTACCAGATTAGTAACCTACATTAGATACTATTTGGAGATAGTGATGATACTCGCGTCCGCAGGAATTGCCCTCTGAAACCCGGGTAATGCTAAACGAGTATTAACGCCGAGTATCGGGCGGCAGTTATGGTAACCCGACAACTGGCTTGCCAGAAGGCCCCACAGGCCTAGAGGACTAAATAACCTCTGAAAACGATGGAGCGAAAAGGATGGGGATACTACCGCTACTAATACTCCCAAGAAAACTATGAGCAGAATGAACAATAGTAAGGATTTGTCGGACCATCCGGTTGACGCCCGGCGCCAGGATGGTTCCGGGTCATCTGGTGTGAAAAATGCTATCGGCCGCAAGAAGGTGACACAGCAAGCCCCTTGCGGAAATTGGGTTACTGCTGATCAAACTCTACTCCGTAACAAAAAGAGACAAATTCGGGACATTTGCCACGCTCTCACCATAGCCACTTGGAACGTTCGTGGTCTCTCCAAACCAGGAACAGCCGAAGTCGTGGAGAAGGAAATAAACAGGTATAATGTGGATATTCTTGCTGTAAGTGAAACGCATATAAAAGACTCGGGACACTACACTACTCCATCTGGAAAATTGTCCATAGTGTCCGGATACGTCGACGCACAAAGACAAGGTAATGGGATACGATTCCATCAATGACAGGATATTGAAAATCAGATTAGAAGCACAGCCATACCCAAACATACATCCATCCATACATCCATCACATACATCCATACATTACCTACTCGCCATCTATGCACCGACATCTGCATCCAGTGAAGAGGAAATCTAAACAAAGCAGTCCAAGATGTTCCTAAGAAAGAGCCATTATTAATACTTAGCGATTTTAATTCTAAAATAGGAAAAACTGAGGATGATTACCATCTCAGAAAGATTGTCGGCAGGTTTGGACTGGGAGTCAGAAACAACCGTGGCAACATGTTTTTGGACTTTTGCATGGAGAACGACCTTTCGGTCATGAACACCTGGTTTCAATAACACCCAAGACGACTCTACACGTGGACGTCACCTAATGGTCTTCACAGGAACCAAATTGACTTTGTTCTAGTAAACCAAAGATGGAGCTCATCTTTATCAGCAGCAAAGACGAGGCCAGGTGCAGACTGCGGCAGTGAACTAGCTTCTGACTGCTAAGTTCGTTTAAAATCCGTCTGAAGAAGTTAGTCAAAAATAGGTACCCTCAACAAACAACAAATGGCTAAGCAGAGGAAATCCTTAAAGGAACAGGACCTAAAATCAGCCGAAGAACGAAGCCACTATGCGGAGCTACATAGCGTTGTCCAAAAACTTTGCGGGAAAGATCGAGAGGCCTATATCGACAGTATATGCTCCGATATAGAAAAATGTTTGGAAAGGGCGCACTCCCGAGATATGTTACAAAATGTAAACCTGCTCGCAAAGGAATTTAAACCAAAGCACTGGACCATTGAAAATGAAAAGGGGACGCCCTTATTGGATATAGATGAGGTACTCGAAAGATGGAGGAGCTACTGTCGGAAGCTATGCGGCAAAATCAGCGATGAAAGAACTATGGAAATGCATTATTCGGAAAAGGAACCAGACATCCTCTTCGAGGAAGTAGAGGCAGCACTTCTCAAACTGAAATACAAGGCATGTGGCAGCGATGGCCTAGCCGCGCAAATCTAGAAAGATCTAATCTAAGAAATATAGGAAGTGAAGGCAGAGCAATCGTACATACCGTGTGTCAAAAAGTCTGGAGAACGGGTCAATGGCCAGCAAATTGGACCGAATCAATCGTAGTGCCTATACACAAGACAGGGTAGAGGTAGGGGTAGAGGTAGACACCCGTAAATGTGAGAATTACAGAACCATCTCTATGATCTCTCACGCGTAAAAATCCTCTTACACGTCCTAAACCACCGGCTTGCACCCTACATCAATAGCCAAATACCGAAGGAACAGGCTGGATTTATAAAATGAAGAGGAACGAGGGAACAAATGTTGAACATTCGACAGCTGATCGAAAAATGCAGGGAACATAACATCACTATAGCCTTGTGTTTCGTCGATTATGCAAAAGCCTTTGACTGTATCAGCTGGAAGGCCATGTTCAGGGTTATGAAGGAGATGGGTATACCGGACCACCTTACCTTTCTTGTGCAGCAACTGTACTCCAACGGTCAATCTTAAGTACGAATTGAGAACAGTCTTTCGCACTGCTTTAAAGCAGAACGAGGAGTGCGCCAGGGATGCATACTATCTCCCCAACTGTTCAACCTGATCGGGGAACATATAATGAGAAGGGTTTTGGATAATTTAGAGGGGGGCATTCGGATAGGTGGGCATCTTCTGAACAACCTTCGCTTTGCCGATGACACCACCGTCATAGGCGCCTCGGAAACAGAGCTGGCTGAGCTTCTAGTGAGAGTGGATAGTATAAGTAAAGAATACGGACTTCATATCAACAGAAGTAAGACGAAGTTGATGTTTATTGATAGATCGGGCACCTTGCAACGAACCAACGAGCTGCGAGACCTTGATGTTGTACACAAATTTGTATACTTATGCTCGCAAATAAGCAATGAAGGAGACTGCGAACAAGAATTTGTCAGAAGATCTCAGATGGCTCAGTCAGCAGTGAAAAGACTTGAGAAGATATGGAAAAACAGAAGCATCAACCGCAAGACAAAGATAAAACTAATGCGGACCCTTATGTTCTCAATATTTCTGTATGCCTCGGAAACCTGGACATTAAAAGCCCGTATTCTGAAAAGAATAGATGCGTTTGAAATGTGGTGCTGGCGGAGAATACTCTCTCTTGGACCGAACGCCGCATAAACGTATTTATTCTAGAAGAACTTCAAATAAAGACGGGGCTCTCCACAATCTGCACCCAATGCATCCTGAAGTTTTTCGGACATACCGTCCGACGCGGGCCAGATAACCTGGAGTATGTTATCATCGCCAGTCGAGCGAACGGGAAATGAAGCAGAGGACGACCACCAACGCGTTGGTCAGATATAATAACTAAAGCTTCGGTAAGGACCCTGCAAGCAGCCATACATCTGGCGCGTAATATAATCCAATGGAGAGAGCTGGTGGCAGAATCTGCCCTTAGTCACGTCCTTCAGCCATGAGGAAACGACGAAGAGGAAAAAGGAGATAGTGAGATAAAGAGGTCTCTTTATCTCACTATCTCCTTCTTGATAGTGAGATAAAGAGAGTGGAACATTCGGTAGGGGACGCCATAGGCGCACATAAGTAGACCAAATTGGGGACGTGTTGGCAAAGGGCCGGATAAAAAGTACCCACAACTGGAGAGCGTGCATGCAACGACTTATGAATGTAGATGAAGCGAAAGAGGTGTGCAAAGATCGTGGCAAGCCTTAGTCTCTGTCTGCCTCTCTGGGACACAGGCGTGAAATTACCGACTGATTTTGGGATAAACGACTCGCTAAATAAGTACTTGAGAACAACAGAGACCTTATTATGTGATATAAATTGGCATACGCACCAATTCATAAAATATCCTTGTAAAGTAATACGGCGTAAGTAACAGAGTTGTATTATGTTGTAAATGGTAGTAGGGTATAACCGACAGTTAAATAGTAAATAGGTTTTAGTAATTGCCTATAGGCGACATCTGTATGGCAAACTTGTGAATGGTAATAGGGTATAACCGACAATTCAATATTAATTAGGTTTAAGTAGTTGCCTATAAGCGACAGCTGTATTGTAAACTTGTAAATGGTAGTAAGGTATAACCAACGCTTAATCTTTTTGACGACAATGGTAAAGAGACATTAGTTCCAACTTTAAAAATAGTTGCTTCTGGTAAAGAAACGTAAGCGCCCAGAAGCTCCACACCAGTAGGAAGTAAAAAGACATTACCGACTAGAGGCCAAAGTTAATGCCATTTTTACAGGGATACAAGTGCCGTTAAGGAAAAAACGACCTAAAAATAGGTCGGTAACACCAAAACGACATCTTAAAACCCAGTTTTTTGCTTGGAGACAAGCGACAATAAAGTCATTGTAGAGCCGTGGGAGTAAGCGCATTCGACGCAGATTTTTTTTTCAAGTGAGATGGCATTCAAAAGTCAGTTTAGACCAAAATGTCGCTTATGCCCTATATCCTTTTAACCGTCGATATACAAAATCATTCGAAGGGTACCTCAGACCACCAAAATGTACATTTTGTCGAAATGTAGAGAGCATATTCGAGCATTTGATGTAGGTGACCAGTTCTCTCTTCTAAATGCTAGCACCCATTTTTCCAGAACAGAACTATTTTGAAGAAATCTGGAAAAGAAACATTGCTAATATTAATAAATATTGTAATACATTAAAATATAATAAGTAATAACTTTAGTATTATTATTCGCGATACTCATACATAGCTGTTGTATATTGAACGGGTCGATTATTTATTAGGGAAATAAGGTAATTACGTTTTACCTAATAAACGATTGCGGCTAGACGGTATTGTACGAGATTCATTGATACAAATTCAAATTTGAATTCTATACTGAATTCAAGGGCACATTGCTTGCGGCAGAATGCACAAAAACACCGAAAGGGTTCTTGCGATAAATTCGAGTTGACACATTTTCTGCTGAGTGGAATGAATGCTGAAAAATTATATGGGCAACAAGTCACATAGGAATGATAAAGAAAGAAAGATAGCGATGCAGCTATCTAACAAAGCATCAGGATATTATATTTGATAATTCAGTGCTGTAGCCGTAATGTTTCTGTCTCTATTGTTTTTATTATAGATTTCGATATCAACCCTTGTATGTCCATAACTCTGGAGCACGGGTCCTGCATCGCAGAAAGGTTAGGCCATACTCCACCGCAGGGGCCAAGCCCGGGTTATAGTTTTAGGTACATTTGATTTTTAATAACGATACATTAAGTATTAAAGATTCATAATATATTTTGATTACGTTTGTAACTTAATATCTGTACAAGGACAAGCCGTCGAAGTCTGGGACTTCGAGTTAAGTAATGATCACGCAGCGTTGCCAGATATACGATTTAAATCGTATTCATACGATGTTTTACATTTATATTGCATATACTCGTACGATCAAGGGGCAGAAATCGTACGTAAACATACGACTTTTTTTAGATTTTATTCAACCAAAGTACTAATACCAACATAGCACGTCACTATTTATTCTTTTACTTACTAAGTAGCAACCCTTAAGGTAAATCTAACTAATGTGCGACGTTACCGGTTACTCGTTTTTGTGACACAGATTATGAACGCTGCTTCAGTTCAGTCAATCTTATTAAAACAAAGATCCGAAATAGGCTGAGCAATGAAACTCTAAACGGCACACTTTTGGCAAAACAACATATTAAGCGCTATGGGTGTTGTGTGGATTTTTCTCAAACAAGAGCAATAATATTAACATTACAGTAAAACCCTTTACGGGGATAAATAAAAACTTAAAAATAGTGTGTTTATGTTTAATCGATTGTTTACTTTAAAGTAATAAAACAAAGGTTTTGAAAACGTTCTGTTTTTTTAGCAGCCTTCTTAGGGAATACTACTTTTTATTTTCCCATCGTACGGTCGCTTATAACGTCTGCCAACACGGTCAAGTAATGATCGGGATTTTCGACATAAACGGATGGCAACATTTTTTTACTCTTCGTTTTTTTAGGTTAGGAAAGAAAATTCTATTAAATTGCTTTTCTTACGGACTGGTTGCAAAGCTACTAGTTGAAACTTAACTAAAATACTCAACATAAGGCAACTTTGGGCTTAACAATAATTGAAACACAATAATTACTTACCTATCAAAGAAAACTTCCCCCAAAGCTCTTTCTTAACAATTTCTGCATACGAGTACACTACAATTCACCATACTTTCTCTATTTAGGTCACTTTTAATATATCATTTCACAAATACACGGTTGCTCTTGGAAACGGCTAGCGTAGCGTTAAATATGATAAAATTTTCAAAATCTTGTCGTTTGTTTGCCCCCAAAAACGTCAACTTGACACTGGGGGCAAACAAAAAAAGCAGTTACACTTTTGCTGTTTACTCTATCTCTTTCTCACCCATGATCGCTACGAAGTTTGTTTCATTTAAAACTTGTATGTGTGCGCTGTGGCTTGCTCTATAGTTTTACTCCCTCTACGTTTTAAACCCAACAAAAACAAAACACTAACGTATATAAGAGAAAAATATTAGCAGCCAGTATTTAAAAAAGAACGAATTTGACCATGGAGGTCAGACATTGCGTTTAAAATTTTTGGAATCCCAGATTCCGCATACATAAGTAGCAGCCTATGTATAATAGTAAAATTCTATTATTTGTTATTTTTCAGGTACTTTGGATGAACCACTGTTCATCGGTAGACCTTGACAAGTGCGCATCAAAAGGTATGTATGTACCTACCGACTATATTCTTCATCCAATTCCAATTAAGTATAACATTACTCAGCCTGCCTCGTTGGTCTAGCCGTTAAGGCGTTTGGTACCAAGACAGAGGTCATGTGTTCGATTCCCACGGGGGGCCGCCTACATTTGTACAAGTGGCTTCTGTCTGGGCGCGTTTTCATGTTTGTGACGTCCTCGCCTGGTTACCATAGTACAGGATATCCTAGTTTGGGACCAGGGGCATTATTATGTAAGTATCCACTGAGTTGGGTGAGGTCGATTTTTACTTTCTTTTAAGCTACTCCGGCTGTCAAATGCATACATTTTTGACACTTAGGAGTCGTCTAAATGCTTCACTCGATAGAGTGGAATGCTACGTAATAGGAGGGGGTCAAGAGATTGTGTTGAGAAAGAGTTAATATTAATTATTAAGAAATCATACTTGTATTTCTGTTCGGCAGTGCAGCACGACTTTGTACGTGTATTTTCTTGCATTGTATTTATTTTTTGTGTTTTTCGTGTGAAATAAAGTATAATAATAATAATAATAACAACTAATGTTGTTTATTTCATCTTTCATTTGAAACTGTCGACAACTCGCAATTACGTTGAAGAGCTTCAGCAAAAATTAACTACGAAACACTCTCTCTCTCACTCCTTCCGAGAGAACAGACAGCGGAATCAGCTATATGTCCCTCTCTATCCGTAGCATCGTTGGCTGCCATCCAGAATCCCCGAGCGAGACCAAACGACTGCCTAACAATCTTAAACTGCCTTTAGGTAGCATCATAACTCTGGTGCCCATTTTAATTGTCCATTTTAGACCGATTACGAGAGTAATGGCGCGTTCGAACGAAGCAAAGGACGTGTCATGTTCTTGGCAAGCCATAGCCGAACGCTGTTTCGCCTAGCCAAGCCTTTATGGGGACTTAAATAAGATTCTTCTTTTTCTTTAGGCTATATTAGTCCACTGCTGGACATAGCCCTCCCATAATGAGCGTAAGGTTGTGCCATCATTAGGGGGTAATGCCCATAATCCCCACGCTGGGCATGCGGGTTGGGGATCGCAGTTTGGTAGAATTGTACTGCAGGGGGCGCTGCTGCCCACCCTCCAGGTTGAGTCCCTTAGTCGCCTTTTACGACACCCGCGGAAAGAATTTGGGTTGGTGCTATTCTCTAGGCATACACCACACAGCAAATAAGGTTATTTCGTAAAAACACTGACGAACAAGCGTTAATTAAATCTATCTATCTACGACCTCTGTGGCGTAGCGGTAGCGCATCTGCCTACCATGCAAGAGGTCCCGGGTTCGAATCCCGGCTGGGGACAAAAAAAAACCCCAGGTCTTGGATGTTTACATGTTTGTGATGTCGCTGTTTCTGGTTCCCACGACACAGGGTACTTTAGTGTGGGGCCAGAAGCAATGTATGTGCCTGTAAGCAAATGTTATGTTATCTATAATCAGTCCACATCAAACAATTGCTGGGCATTGGCCTCCTTTTGTTGCGCCATTCCTCACGGTCCTGTGCTAACCTGATCTATCTCTGACCCGCAACCCTCACGATGTCGTCTGACCATCGTGCCGGTGGTCTGCCTAGCAACTCCCTTTCCTCCCTTGGCCACCACTCCGATACTGCCCTAAATTAAATTAAATAAAATATTCTCTCTCTCGCCTAAATGATACAGAGAATATTGTAAAGATTTTCGAAATTTCGTTGATGCGGGCACTTGCCTATTAGCTCAGTTGGGAGAGCGCTAGTACGGTTAGCCAGAGGTCGCGGATTCGAGTCTCGGCATGGGCCGAATTTTCAGCCTCTAAATTGGCAGAGAAATAACTTATGGCGCTTAGGGGCTCTAACTAATGCCACCAATGGAATAAAAATCATAACTTGTTTCATAATACGTTTTTTTCAAAAAGTTCGTTGATGAAACGAAGGTGATCTGTCGGGATCGTGGCAAGTGGCAGTCCCTGGTCTCTGCCTACCCCTCTGGGATACAGGCGTGAGGTTATGTATGTATGTATGTATGTATGTATGTATGTATGTATGTATGTATGTATGTATGTATGTATGTATGTATGTATGTATGTATGTATGTATGTATGTATGTATGTATGTATGTATGTATGTATGTATGTATGTATGTATGTATGTATGTATGTATGTATGTATGTATGTATGTATGTATGTATGTATGTATGTATGTATGTACGTAAACATAATAAAACTTAATATCTGTGGTAACTATTTTTGTACTGGGCATCGAACCTGGGTCTCTCGCTTCCGAGTCCATTGTTCACGCTACCGCCGCTCGAAGGCATATTGTATAAATTTGTCACAGGCTCACGAAACATACATTTGACATTTCAATTGGGAAAAGGGGTAGTTTTCAAATTGAAAACCACTTTAACGGTCATCAACCCCGACCAAAAGTCGAGATCCTTCCTAACAGGAAATTAAACCTAGCAAACTAGACTTCAACGTACTTTTATTAACTTCCTCTGAAACCTTTTGATCTGTGAGCATTAATCTGGGGTCTTCCTCAATTAATTCAATTCAATTTGAATTATTATTCCCCGGGGCTCGCTGGCACCCTTTTGACGCCGAATGTCCCAAGGTACTGAAGATAGATAGAATATTCTTTATTTTGTGTACACCAGGAATAGGCTAGTTGACTAAATTTGGGAAATTGTTTCATAACGTACCTTTAAGTATATTATACAACAAACATGTGTTATTATAAATTATACGTAATATGCTAAATAAGTATTGTGAATCTAAAACAACAATTTAAACCCACAAAAACGCTCAAGACTGTCATGGCGTCTTGAGTGACGTCACGAGGTGGTATACACACAGTGTCAGTAGGCGATTGCTAGTATTCTGCTGTTATTTTAATTAAATATGACTTTCTCGTATTACAAAAGCTGCATGGCGCCCCAGTGTGAAAGCGCAAGTATAAAAACACCAAATAAAATATTTATATATGCTCCACACAAGCAAGGAATACGAAAAAAGTGGTTAACACTTGCAAAAAGGAGTGATGCTCATTGTTTATCGACAAATTCAAGAATGTATTTTTTTGAAGATCATTTCGTTGTAAGTATATTTTCACACAACGCAATGTTCGTGATCTAATAGTGAAATAACCCTGATAAAAAAATGAAATATTGCGCTTTAAGCTTGTAATTAATATTTTAACACTTGTTTATACTTAGGTACATTGAAGTTTTAATATAACTGAGTATTTAATGACTTTCTTCCATCCGATGTATTCTTAGTGAACACAAGCCTACTAAATAAGAGACTTAAAAAATAACAGTACAGTACAAGTGGCCACCCTATTACTAAGAGTAATGAAGATTATTGTAATTAAAACGGTTTTAATACGGATTTCACTCGTTTATTATATTTTTACAATTTTCCGACTTTTCGGCACTTTTACAGTGCCGTGGTCTCGGATGACTGAGGTGAGCGGCGTCTTTTTGAAAGCATTAACAGTTAGTTTACTACCCTCGGCAAAAATTACAAAAGTTAATTATGAAGTTACGTTCCAAAATAGGTAAATCAATTATTTGTAAACAATATTGATTATTAGTAATTGAAGTTAAAAATTAAATTTATAAACCAATTATTTAACATGAACTAAAAGTATTGATTATTAATTAAATTAAAATTTACTCTACAGTCACACTTTTAGCAAGGGGGTCTCATGCACTTAAGCACTGGTTCCCATGCTGCCGGTATATTCCAACCACGATCTCTATTGAAATTTGGATGCCGGCGGATCTCAATCTCAATATTAAAACAGTTTTAATTATGTCTCGTGTTAACCTTAGAAAAGATTATTGTAATGGCACCGATGTATGTTGACGTAGCAGATCCATAATAGTGTTTTGTCTCCCAATGCAAGGCACAGGCCTTCTCTCAGCGAGAGACGTTTTCAGCACAAATTCACAAAGCACTTCATAGGCGACATGGCGCTTACAGCCGCGCCCATTCAAGAACAGGGACCGTCCGTCAAATTTGCTTACCACAGATTAATTTTGACAGCCGTATTCCGGTTCTTCTATGGCCACACCTGTCAGCGCCATCTATGAATTGTTTTGTGAACTTGTGCTAAAAACGGTTCATTGCCACGGGTGCACTCACAGAACATAACAAAAAGAGTAGAAGTAGTGACATGACCTATTCGTATGAAAACCAGTGTGACCAAACTCATACTTAAAAACTAAACGCACACTATGAATGCCAAACTGCCATTGGTAAATAAAGACAACGCCAAAAAGGTCTATATCATAAACGTAACACTTAAATATGAACCTTTTATTTATGTGAACAAGGATCAAAATCAATGGACAACAATGAAATTAAGTTTGACAATAACTCTTTCTTTTGTAGTGCCGCTCTTTTTTATGTTCTGTGGGTGTACTCCGCCCATTGTTTACTCATTATTGAGATGTTATCCGTAATGGTATAGTTTATAAAATTTTCTGTTTAGGTGTTAAATTTATATTAACAATTTTACTTTTTTATGATGTACCTAGTGTTAGTTTATCCGTTGTAGTAGCTAGATTTTGCAACTAATTGTGAGTTAATGTTCCTGCACTATCGAATTAGGCAGGCCTGTTATGGTAGTGTGATATTGTGTATACAAAATAAATAAAAATAAACAAATGTTTACTCTTTCTCTCTCTCTAAGAGAGACCAAGAAAAGTGATTGACTTATGTGGAAAGTCTAAACCAAGACATATTGTATCAGACGCTCGCATCCGTAGAATGCATTATTTCTATTTACACGATTTCTTGAACCTCTCGACAAACTCCGATTAAATTTTCTGTGGTTCACGAGATAAATACCTTTTCACAGATTAAATACACAACTGCTTCTGAGGAGCGCTTCAGAAGAATCGGGTTTTAGAAAAAGCTGATTGTGGTGGGACGAAGAACCTCACAATTCAGAAGCTGTGGATTTCGCCACTATACCAACGAGTTGACCTTCCATCTTTCGTTTGTTGTGGATAAAGCGATGAGGCACTCGAGCGGACAAGAAGCTGTTATGTCATGTTGATACACTTCAGTTTTACGAGTATGCTAACCCCCACATAAACATGTTCGGGAGCGGAGCGGACGATCTGGGACTATTGATTTGGACCCGACGACGATTTAGTTCCTGAAATCTGCCAATTTCGCGGAGCTCAGCTCTTCAGACTATTGGCAGATGAACGAAATGAACGAATAAGAAGCGAATGAACGAACTGGCAAACGCAGCGTTGGACGCCCACCGGCTCGCTGGACCGACCGTCTGAGGCAGATTGCTGGCCGTGGCTGGATGAGGATGGCCGAGGGCAGGGGGAAGTAGTGAGCCTTGGGGGAAGCCTAAGTCCAGCAATGGACGAGTATAGGTTGATTGATTTCATTAAGACAAGAAGTGAAAGTGAAATTGTCTTTATTGCCAACAAATATTAAATAAAGTACAATAACTGAAATAAATCATAAAAACTAAACTTTGCAAAAAGCCTAAGAATAAGATACTATTACAACTAGGGAGAATCAGAGACGGATATGCGAAAGGCAATATTTTGATACGGAAATACTAGAACAAAATCTGGTTCAATCAATCAATCAATCAATCAATCAACGGGTAAAAAATCCTTTTCTAAAATCATCTCTGAGCCTATATAATAAGATTCTATGATTGTCGTCAAATTGACGACAATCATAGAATCTTATTATATAGAAGAAATTTATCTAATCTTTCCTTACTTTGAAGTTATTGACGACGTCAATAACTTCATAGTAAGGAAAGATTAGATAAATTTCTCAAAGAACTTGGAAAAACGTTCTAACAGCAGCACTCGTTCACGATTTGTGGCAATTACAAAATTCTGCATATAATTTTTTTATGATCTTTTGACAAGAGGTAGTTTTGGCACTTCCTTTTCGACTTCCTTTTTCTCATAACCACTTCCTCGTCTGCTGGTTGGACCCTCTCTAACAGCTTTTTGAAGAGGGTCCAACACCCCAAAAGGTATCAGTCCTCACCTGACAGGCCTAGAGCTGTAATATCGTACAAATACAATACTTTTACGTTAACCAAAGCCGTTACGTATACACAGTCATGGTAAAAAAATCCGTGTGTGTCAGTTATTTGCTTAGCTTAACACGTTCGTGTTTAATTTAATGGTGGGACGCAAAGCGTTTGTTGTGAAACCACTGGTTGTTTACATACGAGGTGTTCAATCAGCTTTCGAGCCTTCATATACAGGAAGTATTAAAACATCGAATACATGTTACTATTTGTTACTTGGGCTCGCACCAACCTTAGGCAAAATTTCTATTTCATCAGAGCTATAACATTTTTCAATGATATCGAAAACGAAGACATTGTTTTGTTCACTGATAGCATCCCTGTTATTCTTCTTCAGGCTCTATTAGTCCACTTCTGGACATAGCCCTCCCCTAATGATCAATCAGCTTTCGAGCCTTCATATACAGGAAGTATTAAAACATCGAATACATGTTACTATTTGTTACTTGGGCTCGCACCAACCTTAGGCAAAATTTCTATTTCATCAGAGCTATAACATTTTTCAATGATATCGAAAACGAAGACATTGTTTTGTTCACTGATAGCATCCCTGTTATTCTTCTTCAGGCTCTATTAGTCCACTTCTGGACATAGCCCTCCCCTAATGATCAATCAGCTTTCGAGCCTTCATATACAGGAAGTATTAAAACATCGAATACATGTTACTATTTGTTACTTGGGCTCGCACCAACCTTAGGCAAAATTTCTATTTCATCAGAGCTATAACATTTTTCAATGATATCGAAAACGAAGACATTGTTTTGTTCACTGATAGCATCCCTGTTATTCTTCTTCAGGCTCTATTAGTCCACTTCTGGACATAGCCCTCCCCTAATGATCAATCAGCTTTCGAGCCTCCCTATTCAGGAAGTATTAAAACATCGAACAAATGTTACTATTTGTTCCTTGGGCTCGCACCAACTTTAGGCAAAATTTCTATTTCATCAGAGCTATAAGATTTTTCAATGATATCGAAAACGAAGACATTGTTATATTATTTTTAATGCACTAACCCGTGCCAAGGACAATTTTAAAAACCTATTTAGAGGCTAAAGATTCCACCCATGCCGGGATTCGAATCCGGATTTATGTCGCTGCCTGTACGTAATACAGAGAATATTGTAAAGAGGTTCGAAATATCACTGATGCCGGTGAGTCGCCCATTAGCTCAATTGGAAAGAGCGCTGGCACGGATAGCCAGAAGTCGCGGGTACGAATCCCGGCATGGGTGGAATTTTTTGCCTCTAAATAGGTTTTTAAAACGAAGTCATTGATTTGTTTACTGATAGCATCTCTGTTATTCGCAAGTTAATAATTTCCAGATTCTGTGCCTCAGTGTAGGTTTGCGGCATTCAATATTTATTGCCAGATATAGTGGTGGTGTTTTGTATATCTGTCTTTCTTTTGCCAGTGCTAATCGTATAAAATATGGCTACCTGTGAAAACTTCTGTTGGCTTTCTGTGTCTATCAGTGTAAATTTGATGTGTTAGTGATAGGCTGTTAGTTTTCCTAGTAAAACAAAATAATTAATAAATAAATCCTAAAATTGCTAGAATGTTGTAGCTATGGACGAGTCAAGCTAGGTCTCCGGCCGTTTGCAAACACTAGCCCAAGGGCCAGCGAATCCATCTTACATTGCGAACTTCACAGAACGAACAGGAGTCAGCACTATGTGACTGTGTAAAACCCGCAACGAATGTCAAACTCTACTAACAGAATGGAGGCCCGGGAAGAGGGTCAGTGGGCAACAGCCAGCAGCCCGATGGGCGGACGATTAAATTAATAAGGTAAGTAAAGTCTCAAATTATTACCTTATTAATTTAATCCTCCGACCAATTCTTTTGTTGCACTAACCCGTGCTAAGGACACACCTAAGGACAATTTTCCACTTCACCCAACGACAATTTAAGGCTAAAAATTCCGCCCATGCCGGGACTCGAACCCGCGACCTGCGCGACCCGCGACCTCTGGCTAACGGTAACAGTCTCAAATACAAATGGGCTCCGACTCAGCATGCACTGAAAATACGACCTACTTAAGATGTACCTGCATAAGATATAGACTACTTACTGTTATTATTTGAATTAAGATAAGCTCAACATTTGTATGCCAAAATGGCAAAACACGAAAATCTTTATTTTATTGAACCATCTGCACGTATGTATACTCGTATTTATACAAATAAATCGAATTGAATTGATATTCTGCCGATTTCTGACAGTAAGGCCCGCCACTGCCTTACATTCCTCCACCAACCCAGACTCGGCCCCCGTGGTGGAGTATGGCCTAACGTTCCTGCGATGCAGGAAGAGACCCGTGCCCCAGCAGTGGAGACCTACAAGGGCTGATATCTAATTCCGCCGGTACCCAGTGTGGACTGAATGCAGCGCCAAGAGAGATGAGTCGGTCAAACAATTCTCTGACACGATTTAATAATCTAATAACATCTTAATGCTACATTTAGGCGAATGGTTATTCAATGACCTTTCTTGAACACCCTGAATAAATAGCGTAAGGTCAAGGCCTCTTGAAATGCCAACCCATTGAACAAATCCCGAGCCTTAGCCACATTTGAAAGGCCACGGAGACCCAAATGCATAATTCGCCGACATCCGTATCAGAAACTCTGTTTCAACATCGCATGGCGTATTCTGGTTGAAATTCCCGTTTGAAACGAAACTGGTTTAACCGTCGGATTTGATTCATCATCATTATAGTAACCAGGCCACCCACTGAAAGCACGCCCACCCTGTGCTATCATTACTACTGCAATGGTGTGCTCACCTGTCCACATTGTGCGCAGACGTTCAGTAACGAGATCGGCTATGGCGACCGTTGCAGCTCCGTTCTAACCGTCACTGGTGTGCTCCTGCATGGCTAACATAGCCGATCTATATAAATATATATATCAGCCCACCGCTGCGCACTGTTGGGTATAGGCATTTTCCCCCAGGTCGGATTTTATTACCAGTGTTGAGATCCAAATGATTTTTGTCGATCGATATCAACCCTTGTATGTCCCCCTTGCTGAGGAAGGTTAGGCTATACGCCACCACGGGGGCCAAGTCTGGGATGGTTGTAATACAGTGGTGGGCCTTACTGTCAGAAGTTGTCAAGCCGCCCATCAGGCCTCTGACATGGGTTAACGATTGTCATTTAAAGAATTTGATGAAATTATTTTTCCAAAAAATAATAATAATAACTTCCACACAACACAGTAACTTGATATCGTCCTAAACTAGGATACTGCGGTAACCAGGCAGTGACGTCACAAACATGGAAATATAACCAGACTGAGGCCACTCAGGCCAATTATATTGTTTTTTTGGACGTGGCCTATATGCATTCCAGGGCACGGTCTTCCCTCAGAGAGATAAAGAGAAAACTCGGTCACTTACTTGCCGATGACGACGTTAGAGACAATGGTCTACAATGTCCTCAATCAGTTTTTTAAAATTAAATGAAAAGGTTTTATTCAAAGTAGCGCAGAAGCTGCGGCTTAGTGAACGTTATAATTCAAACTAGGTGTCCATTTCGAAACATTGATAATTTTGGAGAAAGAAATGATAAAAAAACTCCAAACTTAGTCTTTTCAAAGTCCTTAATTAACAGAGTTTACATAATTATTTTCACTTCGTTCTTCGCGCCTTTTTATAATTGGCCTGATATTATGATATTTTTTTTTCAATACACAATATGCCCATAATCTTATATTATACTAGCTTTTGCCCGCGACTCCGTTCGCGTAGACTAAAGAAAGGTTAAATTAAAAAAAACGGCGAAACTCTTATTTAATCAATTGTGTTGAAGAGTATTTAAGTTTCAAGAAAATTAGACAACATTCTTTTTACTTCCCATACAAATTTTGGCAACCCTTCTCGCCCCCATAGGGTTGATTTAAAAAAAAACGGTCTTATTCCTTGCCTATATATATGTATATATTATTAGTTTTCCTATGGATACTATACTAACGCTTATTATTTACACTATGATTTATTCACTCTTCAGCCAAGTTACGTTCGAGAACAGTTCTCAGCCGCTCTCCTTATCCAGAATCCTGCCAGGAACCTTTTTTCGTTATGGAGTCTCTCTGAAATGGGCGCCCCAAGGTGCCCACCAGCCGTCGCTATACCCTTATTTCGGAAAGGGCCCGCCATTGCCTTAGATTTGGTCTGTGTTATTGAATCAGATTTGAAGTCTTTTTTGGTTCTATTCTGCTAAGGACATCAGTTGACTTATACACGCGAAAATCTATTTTGAATGCGCTTTTATGAGCAATCATACATTATTTACAAATATACAGTACATTAGGCGGCCTTATTGCTTACAGCAATTTCTTCCAGGTAATCGACGACAGAGAGTTGCTGAAGTAAAAGTGAGACGGGTATGTTACGTACCAGGTGGAGATAACAACAATGAAGACTCGACAGCTTAAAACTATCACATTTATTCTAATTATTTCTCAATGTTCTTTACAAAGATTAACTTCACCATTTTATATCTGTCTCGATTGCCAAAAAGAAACGCGGCAACTTCTAACCTCGATCAAAAATAATCTTTACGATGCGTTCGTGAATTTAGCATAATAGGCATGACGAAAGATATTGTATGGAATCAGGCGTTACGTTGCGGAAATCCAAAATAGCATTCAGACGTTAAAATTACTGCTGAATTTCGCCAAAAACACCTTAATCCTATGACGAAAGATTGTAAAATCCTCTTCCATAATGGGGGACACATTTATTCTTAACAAAAGAAAACCTGTATTATATTTGTTTTTTATTATTTTAAATCTGTGAAAAAACAGCTCGCAGTGTGATGTCATCGAAGCTGACGTCACGCCCAGGTAAACAAACATCGAAACACTAGCAGTCACAACAAAGCACGGGGGAAGTTTACCAATGTTAACCTAAGCGTGACATCACGCGGTGTGATGGGTGTTTCGGTCAAAATGGCTGAAAATAGTATTATAATCTTTTATTTCATTGAAAATCTTGGTAACCTCTTTTTCCATAAAACTGAATCGGTGTTTTAAAACCTTTTTATATGTAATTTTCCCTCTATCTATCTATCTATCTATCCAGCCCACGAATGAAACCCAATTTTCCCTACTAATCTTTGATTATTTGACACTGTTGTCACGTCTATTAAGATATGATAATTATTTATTTGCACTTTTTGACACACACACACTTTTTCAAACAAACAACAAACAAAACAAAAGCTTAAAATAATACGTAAAAGTTATGCATGCATGACTTAAGACAACAAAAATATTTGCCATGAAAACCATTGTATGGTTTGTGTGTGATGCAGAAGTACACAATGACAGCTACAGCCTGAGTGCTTAGTGCGAGTTTGACAGATCCAATCGAATAACTTTACTACCGCGTTAATCGAGCATCGAGTAGTGAGTACGAGTAAGTTAACCGTTCGAACTGGCAAAAAGCTGTCACAGTGCAACTCGCACTCGCGTTTATTCGTGTTTTGGCTGGTAAACGTGTTCACTTCTCAACGTAAACCATTACAACTCGCACACAGCAATTTTAATTTCCATACTTGTCGCTAGATGGCGCTTCCTAGATGCCATAGAAATATGAGTTTACGTTAACGCGATCGAGTAGTTAAAAAACTCGCACTAAGCACTCTGGAGGATGTGAAGGGAACGTGTCTGTTGTCAGTTTTGTTAGTGAACGTATCGTTACTATATGAGCGTGGTTATCTTAACTTGCCTTTTCAATGAGTTATTACTTGTCAATGAGAATCGCCATTCATAAGAAACATTATTTAGGCAGGATATAACTATGCTTCACTTAACTACATAGATAAAATTATTGTCTTAGTACATAAATTCTGTAGTCGGTGCAAATATAAATATAAATACGTATTTATCAGTATAGTTCAACCACAAGCCAACAAAGAGCCGCAGTTGCATCAATGACATTATACTAAAGCCAAGAAAGTATACGCAAAGCAGATATCGCAAATCTCCTGCCAAACCCAAAGATTATTCGATCGACAATGTGCACAGCACATTTTCTGGAACTACGAAATTACTGGTGACCTATCGCTCTTACTAAAATAGTAGTCTCATGAGGTCGCCAGAACTACTTACTACTGTACAACCCCAAGCATCTTTGGAAGCGTTACAGTAGCTTTACGATCGTGTGAAATGACTCTCTTCTAAAGTTGTAAAAGACGGACTGTCGGCGGACTATTCTGGAGTTTAGGATTGTTTGTGTTTATCGATAAAGTCGACACCACATCACTTAACCTTCCATGAATACACACTCCACACCGCAACGTTATAGGTGAATTTGCAACAAAAATTTAAAGGTTCAGCTGCTGAGGACCAGCGTGACGCTATTCCATCGTTTTCTTTTAATGAAATGTAATAAAAAGGAAACATTATACATTGACTCGTGCTCCAGCAGTGGGGACATGCAAGGGTTGATATCGATTGTTATCGATTGTACGTTCATTAGATCGTTTAAGTTTTACATCGGAGTGGTCGAAATCGATAAAGTGGTTTAACATCAGACATTTAACGTAAAAGTAAGCACATAGCTGTGTGGTGTCGGCCTAGAGAATAGCACCAACCTAAATTCTTCCCGCGGGTTTCGTAAAATGCGACTAAGGGACACAAACCGGGGGTTGGGCAGCAGCGCCCCCTGCAGTACAATTCCAGCAAACTGCGATCCCCAACCCGCATGCCCAGCGTGGGGATGGGCAGGATTGGGCATTACCCCCCAATGATGGCATAACCTTGCGCTATGGCGCTCATTAGGGTAGGGCTATGTCCATAGTGGACTGATATAGCCTGAAGAAGAAGCACATAGTCTTACAGAATAACACTCCATATTACGTCTAGAAGCTGTGACGTAGTGTCTGAAAGAATAAAGGTGTGTTTAGGCGATCGTTAAAGTCGAGTTGCACATTTCAAGTGGTCGACTCGAATCCAATGCTACTTGACGACTTTTACGAGTTCCATTGGTTACGAGTCGTTTGATGGCTTCGAGCTGCTTTGAATATTACTTTGAATCACTGTTGCTGTGAAAGAATTCCCCAAGAAACTTTGACTGCTTTTAAATAGAATCGATATCGAAGGTTTGGTCCTTTGTATGTCCCTACTGCTGAGGCACGGGTCTGTTCCTGAATCGCAGGAAGGTTGCTCAATACTCAATACTCAATACTTTATTGCATTCCACAAGTTTCAAGGTTGTTACATTATAACTTAACAGTTATTTGATAAGATCTTTGTGGACCCTGTAGGGCACGCAACATTTTAAAGTGCTATATAAAAGTATGTATTACATTAATATAAATTTAATTTGATTAAATATCATAAAATTTTAATTGATTATATTTATAAAGTTACATTTATACAATTATTTATCTCATTTCATCTTTACTATCTTTTAAATATTCTTCTATCGTATAATAACATTTTGAAATTAGTATTTTCTTTAAATCTTTATTGAAACTGTAGTCGTTATTTAATTCTTTCAAGTGATTTGGGAGTTTATTATAAATTTGTATAGCCATTACCAACCCGTTGCAACCCGGCCAAGTCCGGGTTGGTGGAGGAATGTGAGACAGTGGTGGGCCTTACTGTCAGAAGTTATCAAGCCGCCCATAAGGCCTCTTACATGGCTTAGCAACTGCGATTACATGACAGCCCGTACCACCGGCTTCAAGTGCCTTGCGAAGCCCGGAAAAATATTCTCGTTCTTATACAATTCCAATTTGATACTCGCCCATCTAGAAAACACACTTCATTTTCCGCGGAGTGATACGATACGAACACAATAGTGTTACGGGTGTAATGTATGAGTTTCCGGCACAAAGGGCTAAAATACGTATTATTTTTCTAGGCACTCCGCAGCGCCGATTCAGCCGACGCGGATGTAGGTCAGGCTAACCGCGCGAAATATTGGCGCAGCTTGCATATGGCCACTGTTGGACTGAATTAGCTCAGAAGGTTATAATACAAGTCCATAAGGACAATAAAATAACTAAGCAAAAACTGCAGTTTGCTAATTTTCACACTAGGTGGCGTTGGCTGTATTCCATATCGCTGTATGGTTGTGTCAAAAAAGCTGTGAAGTGGTGTCAATGACATCATTGTAAATTAGATTAAGTATGGCATGCTCGATTTTTTTCTAAGATCGGTTATTACAATGATTGACATTTTGTACTGACACTCGTTGCACAAACTTTCTGTAAAAAAATATCGATATCAACCCATGTATATCCCCAATGCTGGGCCACGGCCTTCCTGCATGGCAATCGACCTATGTATGGCAATTGTTTCCTGAAGAACGGCCTTAAGTGAGCCTTCTATTTTCCGGATCTGTGGCCAATGTGTCATCCACACACAATGGCTGGAATTACGACCTCTCTGAGTTATGGGCAACAAAGCTGCTTAGTCTGTGCTATGAGAAGTTAAGACCAAAATATCAAACAAACACCTAGTACGACTAGAAGGACAGGTGGATGTCGGAAGAATTCTTAAAAATAAATTTTCTTATGAATACGGCATTTTTGAATCAAAACTTTCGTAACTACTACACATTATTGAATAACGAGTATAATGGCAGTCGTTAAGCCATGTCAGAGGCCTTATGGGCTGCTTGATAACTTCTGACAGTAAGGCCCGCCACTGTCTTACAATCCTCCACTAACCCGGACTTGGCCCCCGTGGAGGAGTATGGCTTAACCTTCCTGCAATGCAGGAAGAGACCCGTGCCCCAGCAGTGGGGACATACAAGGGTTGATAACGAACTTCTAAAGCACCTCTAAAACTATACTCACAAATTAATGTCAGTCCCTGTGTGGTCTACTTTTTTATTTGCCTCGTCTTCTAGTACCTTCTACTCTGGGGCGTAAATCCTGACAGTACGAAGTGATCTTCCCGTATTATTTCACGTGGGAAGTCCAGAGGGGCCGTATTTATGTTTTGACCCTTGTAAGTTTTGGTGTTACTTCTTCTTAAGGGAGGGTTAAGGTGACAGCTGTACGAGGTTTTAGGCAGTTTTTTTCTTATAAATAAAATAAGGTTGATGTTATTTATACACAATGTAGGAATGTTAGGGGTATAGGCATGACGAAAGATTTTTAAATCCACTTCCGTATGTGGGTGGAGACACTTTTATTATCTTTTATAATATAAAAAAGAATCGCTGAATGTGTTGGGAATGGCAAATCTCGAGAGCAGCTGAACTGATTTCGCTAATTCTTTTTTTAGAATATTCCTTGAAGTATAGAATAGAATAGAAATGTTTTATTTATTACACACAAAACACAGAATAATTTTAACACAGAATAACCAATGAAAGAAAAACATTAGACACTTATAACTAAAAGTTAATACAATAGCGAAACTGTGTGTCGTGGCAATAAATGGGTACCTGACTCAGCATTGTGTTACGAGTTTTCCCGTAACGCTGGTATTCTGTCAAGACCCAGGGTGACAGTCACGAGAATCAACAGAACAATAACTTTATGCTTACAAACAAAAGACGAAGTGAGATTAAGTAGGTATGTAGTTTATATTGTATTTATATTTTTACTTGCATAGGTACATTTAATTATTGTGGAATTACATATTATAAACGTTACACTAAATATATCGAATTGGCTCTAAATCATACACATATCCAATGCAAGCTCCTAAATTGGGCTTTGGGATTTTATTTATTGTTTGTTGTTTTTAGTTGTTTTAGGGCATGCTACCTTGGGCAAAGGGCATATAAGCTGTGGCAAGCTTTTGATTATTCAACAGATGTATCTTCAATTGTGATTTAAAACTATGCTTTGACTCAATGCTTCTCAGGGGCGGAGGGAGGTTATTCCAGCACTTTGATGCAGCGTACTTGAAACTACCCCTAAAGGCTGCAGTCTTGTGCTGAGGACATACGATAATGCCCTTTTTAACACTGCGTAGATGTTGACTATGGGTGGCAGTTGACCATTCGATTCTACTACTAAGGTACTTGGGGGCACCAGTTTTAGTTATACCAAACAGGAGACAGGCAAGGTGATATTGGCATCGGCTCTTCATGTTGAGAATGTTTGCATTATTTAAAAATGGAGTAATATGTGCTCTACGAGGGATACTGAAACAGTAGCGGGCACAGGCATTTTAAATGCGCTGGATTAGTCGCATGGTTCTTGCATATAGACGGGCCGTACACAGAGATGCAGTAATTCAATTTTGACAAAACTAAAGCCTCAATAAGCCGCACTCGGAGTTCCTCACTCAAAAAGTTACGTATACGATAGAGAACACTAAGTCGGTAGAAACAACTCCTTGCCAGCTCAGCAACATGACTTTCGAAGCGCAATTCTTCGTCAATGATGACCCCCAGATTTCTGGCCTCGTGTACACTCTCTATTGGTTTGTTTATTATACAAACTGGAGTTGTTGCCGATTGTATCCCTTGTATTTGGTGCTTGCTATCAGTGATCATGTACTTTGATTTTACAGGGTTTAAAACTAGTGCATTTTTGGTGGACCATGCAGATATGCGATTGAGATCATCATTCAGTTTTTCAATTGCATTTTCTGCTTCACTAGGTGCACAGTCTATATAAACCTGTAAATCATCGGCGTATATGTGATACTTGCAATGCTTAATGCTGTTTACTACGTCACTACTATAAAGAATAAAGAGGAGCGAACCCAAAATTGAACTCTGAGGAATACCACTATCCAAAATGGCGACTTGAGATGTAAGACAAGTGCCGTTGCGCTTATGTAGGACCACCTGCTGTCGTCTATCATTAAGATAACTATCAAACCATTTGACTGTATCAACATCGAAACCATAGAATGACAGCTTTGAAAGTAACAGATTGATATTTATACAATCAAATGCTCTTGAAAAATCCAGCAAAGCCAAAATTGTTCCCTTACCTCTATCGCGGGATGTGATCATGTCGTCCACAACAGCAAGTAAGGCCGTATTTGTACTACGCCCTTTGCGAAAACCTGACTGGACTTCCGGTGATATACACTTCCGGTAATATACAAGTACGAGGATGGTTCTTACGGTAAAATAAAATAAAATAAATAATCGACTGATAGGCGGTACGAAGTTCGCTGGGTCAGCTAGTTTACAGCCTTAATTACCCTAAACCTTAGTTTACCCAAATTTTAGTATTAAACTAAAGTTTAACGAAGGTTAAAGCCATTTTTCTATAATTATTGTAAATCTGTTGGAAATAGCTCGCAGTGTCGTGGCGTCGTATCTGACATCACGCTCAGGTAAACAAACATCGTAACCACAACAAAGCGCGAGTGAAGTTTACCAATCATAACCTAAGCGTGACGTCACGCATTGTGATGAATGTTTCAGTCAAACTGGCGAATCTTTTATTTTATTTACAATGAGTTTTATTATTTCAATTGCTTCCCGAACGATTCTCCGATAATAATGTCGATCGGTTGCGAGAACTTTCGGTCGATGTAGCTGGACCACTGAACCACTGGATCGGAGAATCGTTTAGGACGCAATTGAAACTAAAAAACACAAAAAATTCAACAGCGAGAATGGTTTCAAGCTTTCAAGTACGTGGAATTCAGTGCTAAGTAAATACAAATCACGCGCCTCATCACCGAACCTGTCCGTGGACGTAGTGAGTGTTGTGTGTCGGCCAGCTGCGAAAAATTATAGTGACTATCCACAATAATTTACTGTAGTCGCCACTTCAGTCTACCCGTGACCACGGCAACTGTAACGCAGCCGAAAAGTCGGGAAATAAAGTAATTACGTTTTACCTAATAAATAATCGCGATTTGACCCGTTTAATATATAACTATATAATTTAATTGGCACCAAATCTTAATAAGTAATTGTAGTAAATGTAGTATTAAATCCTTTTTCTTCTGTGGTTTTGATTCGTATTTTTTTAATAACGTTTATAAATAAAAAAACCACCTAAGATATTCACCTTAACGCTATTTAGGTAAAAATAGTAAATGATAACTAGTGGACTGTATGATGGGTTGCCGGTTCAATTAACGGCTCGAAGACCAAAAATGGTAGTTAGCCAGTGTCGGCTAGATCTACCTCACGATGGGCTGATTAAGAGAGCGAAATGGGAGGTGATGTGAATGGACTTACTTGGTGATGGTGGATGATGGATCGCTTTGAGCTGTTGGGCAGATGATGAGCGGTGATGGATGAGCTGATGCATCCAGCGCACGGGGAACACTCCTGCACTGTTCACTTATAGTCTAATATTGTTCTTTGAGCTGATAAAGTTTATTGGTAACCAAATGTCTATCACTTCACGAAAATTCAAGCACTTATCACGCGCGTATGTCACAGTGCGAATGTGTATGCAGATGGATGGATAATTAGTAGCGGCGCGAGCGACGGCACCGGAACGAATGAGTGGTGAATGAATGACCACAGATTTATGATTACGTCGCGCAATCGATTCTCGCGCGAACAAGACAAGTGTAATTATAAATAAATACAAGCGCATACCGTAAAATGAAATTAAATATAAGTAAGTAATATTGTTAAATATATTTTAGTTTCAATATTGCATGCTATTCGAAAGTTACTTATGACTTAAGTTGGTATCCTAAAAAACAAAGATGAATGAGATTATCTCAGCATCATCAATCATTCATTCCACGGCCTCGATGGCGCAGCGGTTTGGCACGCTGACTGTGCAACCGAATCGCTCGGTCTCAGGTTCGATCCCCGGCCGGGTCAAACTAGGAAACGAACTTTTTAGTTTGTCTTGGGTCTTGGATGTTATCTATGTATTTATTGTATTAAATATATCGTCGAGTTAGCACCTATAACACAAGTCATTTAGTTGTACTTAGTATAGGGCTAACGAGATCTGTGTAATACGTCTATGAATATTTATTATTTACTATTATTATTTATCATCTTATCTTGATAATTTGTACTATTATTCCGGTATAGAATAAAGAATTACTCCCGCAAATATAGTTCATACCTCAATGTACTCCTATGGCGATCCGTTTCCCATGCAGGAATACTCGTAGATTCCCCTCTATAAACTTGTTCACTCCGTCAGAAATGAAAACCTAAACAGTTCTGCACAAAAGAAACGTTTGTAAATCAACCCTCAGTCCTAACGGCAATCGATTTGCGAACTCTCATAGTCATCATATCGTCTGCCGCGGTTTTATTGCTGACTGGGCCTTCTTTTATTTGAGACGGAGACGGGGTTGTTTCAGTTAGATCTCAGCTTTTGATCCTAATGTACGATCTAGGTTGTTCGATGACAGAATTGTTAGAATTTATTTTTGTATTAGAACTGAAACTTTCGTAAGCACCACAACTTAAAACCTTTAAAAACTTAAAAACTTAAAACCTTTCTATCATCACATAGTTATTAGGTTTATGTATGTATAAGTATATATTTATATGTAAGTGTATTATCGTATTATTACTTATTTATATAGTTATAAATATTTCTCCCTTCCTCCCTCTATCTTAATTTAAACACCCAATGCTAAGGTTGGGTGGAAGAGATCTCTGTTAGAGATAAGTTCGCCTTTGAAACAAATTTTATGTAATGTTATTTCGTTTTTACTGTTTGCAATAAAGAATATATAACTTAGATACTACTGCTCCTACTTATTCACATTATTTATTTTAGTTTTTATTTATTTCTGTTACCTTTGTGATTTGTCACTTTTAACAAAAGTATCTTTCATTATTATTTGCTCGAAGATTTTTCCATAGTATTTTCGATATTTTTCCTTATTATTTCGGAGTAGTGATATACTGTCGGCGTAACTAAACTTTTTAAATTTTCTGTTTTGACTACTTTTTCTTGAGTGTTAATATACCGAATGGAAATTAAGTCTATATTTTCCTTCTGATAGAAGGAATGTGTCCTGCAGTGCTTTTACTACGGAAACAAATATTAGTGTATTTTACTGGAGTATTTTTGTATGTAGCTCCATATGGGTATCCCACTACAGAGCAGCGGCCTACCCCTTTTAAGGCCAAGATTTTTGGCCATTGCCCACATCTGACAAATCCAGTAAGAACAATGGCATTTAAGTAATTAAGTACCTATTACAAAATTCTGAGTAGACACGATACATGCCATGTTTATATTACATTGTGAGTATTCTTTATTGTACACTGGAAATTTTTTTTTTGTAAATAAGACATCTGGTTAAGTAGGTAATTAGTAATTACCTACTTAACCAGATGTCTTTTACTTCGATATGGGATCAGAATACAAGGGAAAACAGAAAACGCCGCCTTTATCTAAGGCGGTGATAGGGCAAAAACTAAAGGGATAAAAGGCCCGTAATATCGACTGGGCACTTCATATTTCAACTGGAGGGCGTGTTATGAGCTCCGTAGGGTCTCGCCAAGTCCATCCGGGAGAAGGGTTGCCAAGTTTATAAATTGAAAAGCCGGACCCGGGTCCATAATTATTTAGCCGGGCATATCTCGGAAAGATTGGCACGCTGGTTTAAATTAACGAAATACTCAAGTTCAAGTGTATTTCTTAATGATTCGCGATACTCATACATAGACATAGATGGACCTAATCGCGTTTTTTTTCCAGTGTCCGTCCCAATGTACCCAATTTACAGGCCTTCTCTCTAAGAGAGTATGGGCTTAATTACCAAGCGTACCCATTGCGGATTGGTAATTTGAAGCGCTGCGTTTTTTGATCACCTCAGAGTGCTTAGTGCGAGTTTGACAGATCCAATCGAATAACTTTACTACCGCGTTAATCGAGCATTGAGCAGTGAGTATGAGTAAGTTTACCGTTCGAACTGGCAAAACGCTGTCACAGCATGTCGATTCAGTAAGATCGTCGATCACTTCGATGGTCACTTCGTCGGTCACTTCGTCGGTCACCTCGTCGTTCACCTCACACTCACCTTAATTTGACCTTCAGAACCCGAAAATATGACATTCCTTGCATAGGGGTTGACACTAATATTACTTCAGTCGAAGTCGTAGGCTATAATTTGTTTCGCATGTTTTGGCAAAACGATGCTATAAAAAAATCTTACAAACATGTTGCGTTGTCTAAAATTGTACAGTCTAAGTATTTACTAGCCTAAATCTATTGAAATGTATAAAAAAGATTATATCATTGGCAGTATACAGTGTATCCAAGTCGCTGGCATAAGAAGCAATTCTCGTGGGGTTACCATACGAGTAAAATAAAAATGCCACGATTACTGATTTATTTGCTTACAGGTAGTTCAGTAATTCAGTAATTTTTATTCTTTAAAAATATAGGCAATACATTCCTTACACAATAATATCGAGCCTACTAGTGCGTGCATTACAAAAAAAAAAGTGATCCTATAAGGGTTCCGTTTTTTTCTCTTGAGGTACGGAACCCTAAAAACGATGAAATCTGAACTAATGTTAAACACTGTATCTCAGACGTCAACGCCAACCACAATTAGATTTCAAATATACACTGTATAATTAGGACATGCATTTATTAAATAAGGTTACACAATAAGTTGTACATAATTAGAAATTATAAATGAATAAAATTAACAATATTCTTATCTTATTTTAACCTTAGCAAAAAATCGATAGGTGCAGTGTAATGGACGGTAAGTAAACGTGTGTAAAGTAGCGAGCATGAGGGAAAGATGGTGGGGTAATTTCGTATGTGTATTGTGTTTGTGTGAACGGGGAGTGTTCGTGCTATGTATGTCTCTATAGGAAAAATAAATTGAAACAAATGAGAAGAGAAAGATGAGGTACGATAACTTTATTTGTGGGCTAGGTTTTACTGTATGGGTTTTAGTAGATTTTCCGTTATTTAATAGTCAAGACGAAGGAACTATTTTGTTGTTTGGGCTTTACGTTTTTTTATTTATTAAAAGTGTATGAACCTACTACATAAAAATGACACCGGGAAAGTTTGGTTCTATGGGCTAACGTTTGGTATACTCTGTCGATTCTTAAGTACTAGGGGAACGTAGGTCATAGATGTGTTGTTTCTGTTTAATAATTTTGTGAGGAAATCAATCAAGTCTCAATATAAAAGTGTAATCGAGTATCTGACTGAACCACTAAGTATTACTTTTATCACAGCTCCGTAAGCTCTTTCAAGATATAACACGGAATTCGGGAGCACGCCATACGCCTATATCATACGTGTAGTCACCAATCCTAACTTGTCGCTCATTTACATTGCCTTGAAAGGGCAACTCTCCGATTCCAATGGTTTCTAGTTTATCCAGCAGAATGGGAACAGAGACAGTTTCGACAGCTTTGGAAAAATCCAAAAGCATATTATCTTTAGTATTTTGCGTGTGATCGACAAGCTACTAATATCACACCGTTAAAACACTGAGTGTGTTTTCAAGTAGACTACCGTTTCTTTATTTGTTTTTTTTTCTATTTACAGATAAAAACATTGACACAGTAATTTACACTTCCAAAAGCATATTATCTTTAGTATTTTGCGTGTGATCGACAAGCTACTAATATCACACCGTTAAAACACTGAGTGTGTTTTCAAGTAGACTACCGTTTCTTTATTTGTTTTTTTTTCTATTTACAGATAAAAACATTGACACAGTAATTTACACTCGATGTAATGTTAAATAGAAAGTGTTATATGAACGTACTTACGCATAGAACGTATTTTTTTCATATTTTTACTCCGTCATGGTTAGACCCAGTTTTTCCAAACTTTGTCAATATTTTCCGGCCAGCATCTGGTCACACTTCACACACACACAAACGAATAGTTTGCTTTTAAATCAAGACTTAATTCTACACTGGCGCTACGGCGGTGAAGAGAACTACAAATGTCAATGAAATTGGTATTCTGAAGGTTCGATTCGCAGCTCACTTCGATCATGAACTCGCACATGAATTCGATTACATCTGTCAAAATCAAAAGTTACTCTCCTTTAGGTGAACTCACGATCGAATCCCATAATGTAGAAGATAACTCATTATTTTTTGTTGAAACCAGTATTATTATAGTAATGTTATGTATCTCAGGCACATTTGTGAAGTTAAAGTAGAAATACCACTCGCTAATTGTGAATGATAACATCGTAAAGAAACCTGACTGGCTGATATGTTCATATAACTCGCTGTTCGCATATCTGAGGTGGGCACGCGTGGTGATCAAGCCTATATTCTTTCTGAAAGAAGACCTGTGCTCTACAGTGGGATGTATATCGTATACTGTATATTTTAAGAACATTAATTATTATGAAGTAAGAAAGAATAAATATAATGTGGGTGGAATGGCGAATGTGAGTGGAATGACTGGTAAGAAACGCTCCAGGCGAACATACTTCGACCCGTATTTGGTCGAATAGGGGACGTGTCAGCAAAGGGCAGGATAAAACGTACCCAAAACCGTCTCGCATGCAACGACTAATAAATGGCGATGAAGTGATAGTAATTAACCAGGATCGTATAATAGCAACTGGCAGTCCCTGCATCTGCTCACCCCTCTGGGATACAGAGGTGCCCTTTTTTGATATCAACCCTTTGTATGTCCACACGCTGGAGCACGGGTCTCTTAAGGTTAGGTCACACTCTACCACGGGGCCAAGCCTGGGTTAGTGGAGGATTATAAGACAGAGGCGGGCCTTAAGTTATCAAGCTGCCCATAAGGCCTCCGACATTAAGATTGCAAACAGAAACCCATCATGCTGAACTATGGAAAACAGAAACGAAATGCAAACAAGCCAGAGAGGCCCTACCAACGATATCGAAACGCCTCACATGCAGCGATCTGCGCAAAGCCATGGCACTTATGACGAGCCATTGAACACTGAATAAACACCTCCACGCTATGGGACTGACCGACATCCCGTTATGTCGACTATGCCTCAAGGAAGACGAACTACCCGCGACGTGTTCATTCACTGAGGGAGCGTGGAAGTGCAACAAACATCGATAATAGGAAAGCTGGGATCCTTCGGGAGGCCAGCAGTGACCTGGGTGCACTGCTGGCTTTCTGAAAAAAGATTGGCTGGCTGGAGTGATCTCACAATGGCCCAACTATGAGGCTGAGTGCGGAGAAAACAGGATAAACTAACTGAAGCCTCTGACATGGCTTAACGACTTCCATTGCGCGACAGAAGGCGCTATCGGCTTCGTATGCCTTGCGAAGCACGGAAGCGCTCGGAAAAAATATCACAAGCAGTAGTCACGATACGGTCACCCATCCAGCACCTGACTGCGCCTGTTGTTGCTTAAGTCAAGTGATTGATTCCAATCATTCGGTTCGCCTAGGCCACGAGCGGCGTGGCCTTATGTTTGTGATGTTACGAAGTAGGTTTAGGTAAACCAGCTAGGTGACAAAGATGTAAATACACTGATACTGAGGCTATGTATTTGTTCAAATGTACATCCAAACAAAACCACGACCTCCGGCAGTACTTTGTACTTTAGATAGATAGATAAAACATTTATTCACATAAGACACACACACGTATACAATGCATAGCAATACAAAACCAAATACCAGTCTAAAGCAATAATAAAACAGTAGCATACATAAAAAGCAAAAAAACTCAGAAGATAAGTCATACACGGTACTGTAGTGTACCTAGGCAATGTAATGGACTGGGAGTGATCAACCTAGGTGTGGCAAATGTGAATGGGCTCCGACTCATCATGTGCTGAAAGTTCAGGAAGAACTTCAGCGCTGGTATTCTGCCGGTACCCGGTGTGAGCGGCATGCAGCAGCGCTAAGGGAGCTGAGGTATGGTAGTCATAACTGCTATCGTACCGAATGAAATAGTGTAAATACCGGAATAATAAGCTCAGTTTATCAGGAGGGGGCTGGCACGGTTAGTCAGTGGTCCTGGCATGGGTGGAATTTTAAGCCTCTAAATAAATAGTTTTATTAAATTTTCCTTAGCACAGGTTAGTGCCTTAAAAAGAATATAAATAAATATATTCAATCTGGATAAACTTTGTGTACTCAAAGTCACAGATATTGAGTAATTTTATAAACATGAATTATTAAAAACCTATTTAGAGGCTAAAAATTCCACCCATGCCGGGATTCGAACCCGCGACCTCTGGCTACCCGTGCCAGCGCTCTTTCCAACTGAGCTAATGGGCGACTCACCGGCATCAGTGAAATTTCGAACCTCTTTACATTATTCTCTGTATTACGCCCAGGTAGCATTTCTACGTCATTTTGACGTCCATATACAGTCCTCTTCGACGTAAAAGACGTCATTTTACGACGTCGGGTTAACCCTCAGATGACGTGAATTTTTCACAGCCTTACGACGTCAGTTGAAGACGTCGGAGATACGACACCATATGACGTGCAAGTGACGTCATATGTATGCCGTGCATCGTACGTCTTATGTAGTATCACAAAACGTCAGTAAGACGTTGAGAAATACTTAAGTACCAGCCCTTATGAAGTTCTAAAGACGTCACATTTCTATCACAACCTTATATTGACATACGCATTCCTACTTATCTTCCCGATTGAGAGACGAGGGCTTTAAAATAAAACAAAATTTAAGTAAATAGTACTAAACCATATTTTAATTGTATTAAATCAAATTACGTTATGAAAATTATAAAAAACCGACCAAATGCGAGTCGGAGACGCGCACCGACAACTTCGTACCAACAGTATGCCATGTATTTAGAAAAAAACTCATAGGTACATACTAGTCTTGAAAATCACCCTTTGAGCACTAAATCTTCAATATAAATATCATCCGTGATCTGGTAGTAGCAGTAGCCGATCGTATTCTTCGCTCCCTTGGACTGGTCAATATACTTCACAGCGTCTAGGTGTGAGCCAATTTTTCTTACAATCACTCAATACACTGTACCACCATGTTTTTCACAAAATTAAGCGCACCTAACCTACATTTCTTTGAGCACGCGCGCACGTTAACGAAGAATTTATAATATTGCCTGTCTGTATCACTCACTTCGCGCGTTCCGAATTGTGGCTAATGCACTTGGATTGTTTGGAAGCGCAACAAATGGATTGTTTTAATATTAGTGTAATTATTAATCATCGTAGGTGTTCAATACGTGTAATTATAATACTTATGTGTTGGGAATGGAATATGTAATATCAAATCAACTTTTAAACTTGATTTCAAGCTCCCATTTTAAGTTCGAAATAAAAAAATACTTATGTGTTGGGAATGGAATATGTAATATCAAATCAACTTTTAAACTGATTTTGGGGCCATGGGGTCCGGAGGCGAGACTCCTCTTTAAGGAGATATCGTCGCGCCTAGTCGACGCTTCAGGAGACCCGAGGGCTGGTGCTTACTTTGGCCAAAGAATAAGCCTAGCCATACAGCGAGGCAATGCCGCCAGCCTTCTTGGTACTCTGCCGCCCGACAGCGATCTGGCTCAAATATTTTATTTAAATTAGAATGTTTTAGGTTTAGTTCCATTTTTATCATTAATTATTATTATTATAAATATTTAAGCTAAAACTTTTAAACTTAATTTCAAGCTCCCATTTTAAGTTCGAAATAAAAAAACGGAACGTATTTTTGTTTAGCTCTAAGGATTCGTTCTTTTTATAGGTGTTTAAAAACCTAGTTAGAGGCTAAAAATTTCACCCATGCCGGGATTCGAACCCGAGACCTTTTGCATGGTAGGCAGTTGCGCTACCGCTACGCCACAGATGTCGTCAAGATGTTTTCGGAGGTCAAATAGTAAGTTATAATTTTATAGTTTCATATTTAAAGAGACGTTTTTAAATTTGTTTATTTCGTTATACTAAAACTAGTTCTTTTACTAGAATGAATTATAACTTTTGATGCCTGATAGTGTTATCGACCTTGGCTTACAATTCAATCTAGTAGCAAGTAAAGAGTAATTGGCACTTAATAGTTTAAATATTTCTATGCATTAGCATAATAAAATAATGGTAATGATTTTAAATGTTGTTTTGTAGATGTCACTTATTACTACTTTGACCAAATAAATAACAAAAATGTATCATGTTGGTGGTGGTCCTAAAATACAGGGTTGTGCCCTCAGATCATAGAGGTTGTGCTCAAATTTGAATTTTCTCATTGGCATATAATAGTGTTACCATATAGGTACTACCTATGAGTATTTTCGATTTTTACCCTACTGTACAGAATGATACGTGTAAAGGTCGACATGCAGTCTGGATTTAATGACTATAATGTGCTGTGGATTATACCTATATACCTACGTACCTTGCTTGTTGCAGGTTATTAATGAGTATAATGTTGGTGACTTAAAACAATAATTTGAATAATCAATTCGTTTTATTTAATAAATGTACAAACTACATTTTTTATTGTTTATTTATAGTAAAAAATATATATTTCAAATTTAAATCAACCAATTTAAATAAATCTTCCAGAAATTTCGTGTAAAAATATGTGGCATTTCTAAAGTAACAGTAACTTATAATTATTTTTAAAATTCACCGTCTAGATTCATGGAGTATGGTCTAAAACACCATTTTGCTAAAACAGGTTAAAAACAATGCTACGTTATTTTTATTATTCCACCTTAATCTCGAGATGATGCACAATCTGCATTTCCTTTTGTAATTCTCGATTATTGACATCTAGGGAATGGTGGGGACCATTCCTTGGGGGGCATCAAGAACTGTTACATGCTATGCATTGCTTTTTAGTTTGATTCTTCTACCGAGGGCTGGAGTATCCTCAACCAGAGTTGTCATTATCTATGCTCTCTCGGAGTATAGCGTGAGTCACCTAGAAAATACAGATTTAATTCAGAAGTAGTACAATAAAAGTATAGGCTGTTAAAATATATAAATTGCAATAGATTTAGCTAATTGTTTACCCAGTGAAGCCTCGCTTTTTACAGAGCTCAGCACATTGATGAGATGGTGCCTTATAGGGTTTTTGTTAAACACATGGCTGTCGTGGGAGACATCTCTCAGTGAAGTAGCAATCCTTGAAATATTTCAGTCGGCATCAGAAGTCTGGAAAAGATTTATGGATGATAAGATAACTACCAATTATTTATTACGCAAAATGTGTTTACCAATACAACATCAAGGACTCATAATTAAAATAAAAAAAATTGTAGAACAATCTAAGAATGTTATTACTTTAATATCAATAGGAAACTAGTATTTCTACTAGTTTCATCTTGATTGCAAGATGTCATTTTGATGGCAGGGCCAAGAATGAATGTACCAAATCACGTTTGCTGAGGCAAGGTTCTTCGTTACTATGAGTACTAACCTTATGTTTTTTTTAAATATCCCTTCTGTTTCTTTCATAAAAGGTTTCAAATTCTTGGCCAAGGTTTTTGATTTCGTCCTTAGGTAGACGAATATTGGTCTGGGATTTGTGATCCCATCTCCAGAGAAGTGTCCAAATAAAGAAACAACCGTTGTAGATTTTGTGGTTTTCTCAGATCCCCTTTATGTACATCGTGCAAAATCAATGTAGAGCTAACCGTGCCATATTGTCCCAATCACATTTCCGCACATATCTCAATATAGCGATCATTACCTCTGATGGAGCACCTGAGTATGTTGGTGTCAGGAGCCTTCAAATAGCTGATTGAGCTTCAAACTGGAATAAATTTTCGTGATTTTTTAAGCAGGGAAGGTTATATGATACACAATGTGAAATTTGTTACAACGTATTTCAAGCATTTTGTACTGCCTATACAATTGATTAATCATACATAAGTGTGATAAATTTAAGCCAATGTCTCGGTTAGAAATATTTAAAATACATTTTTGCGGTTACCTTTGTTTATCTGTAGAAGAAGAAAGCTTCACCGGTGGATACTCTTTTGTCAACAATATAACATATTTTATCCACAAGACGTAGACTCGAAAACTAGAAAAGGCCTAGACTTTAAAAAAATGAAGCAGAACGATTTATTTGTAAGAAATATTTGGCAGCGTTTGGCTAATTAAGCTGAACAAAATAATAATTTGACTTTTCGACTGACAAACATTGGTGTTCCATCCCTAATAGGTAACCCATGGCAACATCACTTGTGACTTGTGCGTATTTTGCTTCTGAATACGAATTAAACGTCACGCACAAGTGAGTGTGATGTGAATGGTGATGTGAGCTCACGATCGAATTAACCCTTTCATGGGTACACGAACTTCTTGCTAATGCCAATATGGTAAATTAGCTGGTGCCCGCGACTTCGTCTGCGCAGGATTAGTTCAGACCGCGTTGGCGGGATATCAAGTAAACTTTGTCTCAATTCAGAGCTTCGTCTATCTGTACATAATTCATGTAATTCCAATCAGCCATTATTGTCTAATTGAGTACTAACAATCATCTAAACTACTTGAAAAACATTGACATATGCAATATTATATAGAAATAGACAGAATATTCTTTATCCCATGTTCACCAAGAATTACATAAGAGACTTAAATAATAACATAGTACACTACAATTGGCGGCCTTATTATAGTAGGATTATCTGATTATGCTTAATATTAATAATATTTTCACCTTTACCCTGGGGTCTTTGGGTCAATATCCCCAAATAATAACTTGCATAAGCTGAAAATGCAAAATTAGATAAATCGACTTCAAAAAAAGACTAACGAAGAAGGAGGAATCGTGGAAGTCAGTAAAATTTTTCGATTGAATTTGCATAAATCCTAGAGTTTGCGAGCGGTGCTGAGAGCGAAAATCAAAGCACTCTAACTACCTGTTAATTGACAAATAGTTTTGAAAAAAAGATCATATTTTAATCAAAACTTTTATTATACGGATTTTACTCGTTCATTACATTTTTCCGACATTTTGCCACTTTTCCAGGTGCCGTGGTCTCGGATGACTGAGGTGACAGGCTCTTTTTGAAAGCATTAACTGTCAGTTTACTACCCTCGGCAAAAAATATTTTAGTAATTATTTTGCCGTTGTCCGCGAAAGGGTTATTTGACAGATGTAATAGAGTCGAGATTCGAACTTTCTTTGTTTTAAACGTAACTTCATAGAAATAAGGGTCAATATCCCACCTGCACAACTAGTTCACTTCACCGCCGTAGCGCTGGGGTAGCTTAAATTACTGAATACGAATTCGATCGAACCCACGAGCGAACGGCGTTAGTGAATAGCACTGCAGTACAATTCGCACTTGCGTTTATTCGTGTTTTGGCTGGTAAACGTGTTCACTTCTCAACGTAAACCTTTACAACTCGCACTCAGCAATTTTAATTTCCATACTTGTCGCTAGGTGGCGCTTCCTCGATGCCATAGAAATATGAGTTTACGTTAACGCGATCGAGTAGTTAAAAAACTCGCACTAAGCACTCAGACACTGTTTCGTTACAATGTTTTATTCTTTAATTTAATTTACATAAATAAATTTCAAGCATATATTTGCATATTAAAATATACTTACCTTACAGAATGTGAGATCATATTTCATAAGATGTAACTACAATGTGCCACGTTCTAAGCAAATATTTTATTATATTTATTTTGTTTCACTAGCCCGTGCTGAGGAAAATTTTAAAAACCTATTTACACTCCTAACCTTTTAACCTACCTATTTGTACTCGGGGCTGCAAGTGATGCAAATTACTTCAGCCAGATGTCGCTGCCTGTAAATAATACAGAGAATATTGTAGAGGTTCAAAATTTCGCTGATTCCTGTACTTACCCATTAGCTCAGTTGGGAGAGCGCTGGCACGGTTAGTTAGAGGTCACGGGTTCGAGTCCCGTCATTGGTGGAATTTTTAGCCTCTAAATAGGTTTCAAAAAAAATTTCAAATGTATTTCACTTCACCCTTCTTTTAGCACACTCGGGTAAAAACGAATATCTGACAACCCTATCAGAAAGATAGGTGTTCGGTGGACTGACCTTTCAGCTTGAAAAGGGTGGAAATTTGGTGTTACTTAATAACCCAAGTGTGGTTTTGCCTGAAAGTGAAGCAAGGTTTTACACTGTTTAATTTCGGAAAATAGATTCGAATCATGTTTGTATTTTTGTAGCCTATATACGTCGCGTATAAGGCTGAGATACAGGCTATGTCAATCTATCTCTATCTTTTATAATATAAAAATGAATACCTGAATGTTTTGGTAAGTGCAAATCTCGAGAGCAGCTGAACCGATTTCGCTAATTCTTTTTTTATAATATTCCTTGAGGTACGAGGATGATTCTTACAGAGAAAAAATTAGAGAATCGACTGTTAGGCGGTTACGAAGTTCGCTGGGTCAGCTAGTCTTCTAAAATATAAAAACAAATTGCTGAATGTGTTGGTAAGCGCAAATCTCGAGAGCAGCTGAACCGATTTCGCTAATTCTTTTGTTAGATTTTTTTAGAATCTTGAAGTACGGTTAATAAGGATGGTTCTTACGGAGAGAAAAAAAAAAATAAAGATTCGACTGTTAGGCGGTACGAAGTTCGCTGGCTAGTCTAAAATATAAAAATGAATCGCTCAATGTGTTGGTAAGGGCAAATCTCGAGAGCAGCTGAACCGATATCGCTAATTATTTTTTTTGGAATATTCCTTGAAGTACGAGGATGGTTCTTACGGAGGGAAAAATTTGAAAAAAATTAAAGATTCGACTGTTAGGCGGTACGAAGTTCGCTGGGTCAGCTAGTCACAGTTATATTTTTGGCGGATTGTTTCATTTAAGGTTTTCTCCTCGGCTGTTCCTCAGAGCCTAAAGAGAAGGGTCTTGAAACAGTTATCAACCCTTGCATGTCCACACTGCTGGGGCACGGGTCTCTTCTTGCATCGCAGGAAGCTTAGGCCGTACTCCATCACCGGCTGTCATATAATGGCAGTCGTTAAGCCAGGTCAGAGCCCTTATGGGCGGCTTGATAACTTCTGACAGTAAGGCCCGCCACTGTCTTACAATCCTCCTTCAAACAGTGCGTCTTTCCAATTATGACTTTTGGAGTTGAAACGGCTGTGTGGTGTCGGCCTAGAGAATAGCACCAACCCAAAATTCTCCCCGCGGGTGTCGTAAAAGGCGACTAAGGGATACAAACCGGGGGGTGGGCAGCAGCGCCTCCTGCAGTACAATTCCACCAAACTGCGATCCCCAACCCGCATGCCAAGCGTGGGGATTATGGGCATACCCCCGAATTATGGCACAACCTTGCGCTCATTAGAGGAGGGCTATGTCCAGCAGTGGACTAATAAAGCCTGAAGAAGAAGATGAAGAAGGAGTTGAACCGTGGACACTGACAGCAGGAAGTAAATACTTAAAATATAAATACTAGAATACAAATACCGGTAAACGGCCCTCCAACCAGGTGGGATGACGATCCACGAAACACTGCAGGCAGATGCTGGATGCGGCAAGCTGAAGACAGGGCGCTATGGCGCTCATTAGGGGAGGGCTATGTCCAGCAGTGGACTAATATAGGGTGAAGAAGATGAAAAAGTACCGGAAATAAACAATTAAACATAAACTTTTGTTCCCAATGGCAAAGGTTAAGATATCCTTTCTGGGGCATTGTGTAAGTTTCTACATTAAGATCCTTGAAGATATAATAAGCTTGCCAGAATCGCGGTGCAAAAACTGTGGAAAGCACACAATGTGCCAAAAAGGCGACTTTAACATTACAAATTATTTAAGTGGCAAATATGTCCGGAATTAATGTCAGTTTAACGCAGTTGTTACTGGTTTTAGAATAATATATTATAAGCTCGCTCATAATATTGTAGTCTTTATAGCGCTCGTGGCCTAGCCAAACCGAGTGATTGGAATCAATTACTTGAGTTAAGCAACAACAGGCGCGGTTAGGTGCTGGACAGGTGACCGTCCCGTGACTACTGCTAGTGGATTTTATTCCGAGCGCTTCCGTTTTTCGCAAGGGACTTTAAGCCGTTGGTGCCGGCTGTCATGTGATGGCAGTCGTTAAGCCATGTCTAGAGGCTTTATGGGCCGCTTGATGACAATCCTCCACCGACCCGGACTTGGCCCCCGCGTTGGAGTATAGCCTAACCTTCCTGTGATGCAGGAAGAGACCCGTGCCCCAGCAGTGGGAACATACAAGGGTCGATATCGATATATAACTCTACTGTACGTGTGTATGTTACTGAACTCATCTTAAACGGCTGGACAGATGTGAACGATTTTTTTTTGTATGCGTTAAGGTGGCGCCCTGGATGGCTTAGAATCACAAATCAGCTCAGCAGATGGCGCTGCATGCAGGCCTAAGTCTGTTGGGTCCGCTAGTAATATATAAAATGCTTTGATTTGATTTTATTCTTTTTAATGCACTAACCCGTGCTAAGGACAGTTTAAAAAACCTATTTAGAGGCTTAAAATTCCACCCATGCCGGGATTCGAACCCACGACCTCTGGCTATCCGTGCCAGCGCTCTCCCAACTGAGCTTATGAGCGACTACCGACATCAGTGAAATTTCGAACCTCTTTACAATATTCTCTGTATTATGCACAGGCAGCGGCATCTGGCTGAAGTGATTTGCATCACTTGCAGCCCCGAGCACGTAAGAGGTTCGAAATGATGTTGCCGGTGAGTCGCCCATTAGCTCAGTTGGAAGAGCGCTGGCACGGATAGCCAGAGGTCGTGGGTTCGAATCCCGGCATGGGTGGAATTTTCAGCCTCTAAATAGATTTAAAAAATTGCTTTGATTTGATTTAGACTAGTCCACCGATTCAAACTCACTCTGCGTGCTGGGCTATTTCAAGTTATTATTGCGTATTCACGATTACAGTAACGTAACTGAGTAGAACACACGTGAGCAAAGGTCGACTTGGTGTCGACAGTACAAGTCAATGCGGGGCGTTCCCCTACGGAAATCGAACCGACGACCTCAGCGCTAGCGAGGCGTCAATTTCATTGTATGTTGAGCGTCCATTACGCAAAATTGCGTATTTCCTATCGTAGGATTTGCCTCGTACTTCCCTACTGAGTCAGCCGGTTGAAACCGGCTTGTTTTTTATTCTCTTTTTTTATATATTGGCCACCTGGTGGGCCAGGGCCAGGTAGCAAAGGACTTAGAGCGAGCCCAGTTGAGCGAGCGGACAACCCAGGACAGAAAATCCTGGAGCAAAAGAACGAGGAGAGCCGACCCCAAATAATGGGATGAGGCAAAGACAAAGAAGAAGAAGACATATTGGCTTTATATGCTGGTCGTCTCTTGGTGAGAGAGAGTATGTGTATGATTACCACTCGGGCCCACCACGGAGTGGCAATTTCAAACGCTGAAATTTGTGAATACCTCAGACACTCAGGTTTCCTCACGATGTTCGTTATCAACCCTTGCATGTCCCCACTGCTGGGGCACGGGTCTCTTACTACATCGCAGGAAGGTTAAGCCATTCTCCACCACGGGGGCCAAGTCCGGGTTGGTGGAGATTGTAAGACAGTGGCGGGCCTTACTGTCAGAAGTTATCAAGCCGCCCATAAGGCCTCTGACATGGCTTAACGACTGGCATTATATGACAGCCGGCACCAACGGCTTAACGTGCCTTGCGAAGCACGGAAGCATCACGATGTATTTCTTTACAATCACTGAATGCTACATACTGATACTATGACTTCACAAATGTACAATGCAAGAATATTCAAATTGGAAGAACAGCGCTCTCCCAACTGAGCTAATGGGCGACTCACCGGCATCAGTGAAATTTCGAACCTCTTTACAATTAATATTTAATACAGAGAGTATTGTAAAGAGGTTCGAAATTTCACTGATGCCCGTGAGTCGGCCATTAGCTCAGTTGGAAGAGCGCTGGCACGGATAGCCAGAGGTAGCGGGTTCGAGTCCCGGCATGGGTGAAATTTTTAGCCTCTAAGTAGGTTTTGAAAATTGACTATTTATTTTTATTTTCCTAACTTAACTTTAAAGTCATGATCAAGTTAGCAAGTACACAAGGTAGTCCGGAGGGTTGTACACCAATCTACAGGAAAATTACATCTAAGCTGCAGGATTCCTCACGGTGTTCTTTACTGTGCTCGTCTGACCACTGGCCTACTACTGGCCATAACAATTGGATCCACGAGAGATACCGAACATTAGTCGCTCAGAGATCCCTAATGAAATGAGATTAAACGCAGCAATCTGTATGCAAAACGGTGGAATTAGGCGACCCGGTCGGTCAGTGGGACGGTGCGTTCACACGAGTTTAGTAGCTGATGCAAGTCATTAAGTAGCAACTAGATGAGATTAGAACTATTTATTGTATACACCAGAAAACGAAATATATTAAATGGCTAACACAATTATCTTAACATTAAAACGGCCACTCGGCTGTGGAATGATCTTCCGGTATCAATAAGGCGCTCAGAATTTTATCTGTCCCTGCAAGTTTAGTATTCGTGCATTGTCCTTTTCATTTTGTCTTTTCCGTATGTCTCCATATAGGTACACAATATTGTATTAATTTCCTCATCGTGTAGATTGTTATTATAACGTATTTATGTAAGTTTATCATAACTATGTATGTAACTGTTTCTTTAGGTATATTGTTATTTATATAAGTAGTGTATTAATATATTCATATTTGCACCGACTACCCGTCTCTTATTTCTTCCAGCAACTTTCCGGCGTAAGGTTGTCGGGAAGAAATTTCTTTTAGCAATAAGGCCGCCAATTTGTATCATCACATGTTTTATAATATGTGCTCTGGTTTACAATAAAGAATATTTTTATCTTATCTTAAAATGTGACAATTACTATTGTAATTAATGAATTGAATAAAAATTTTAAAATCCAAAATTAAAACCGACATCTGTACACTATAAGGCACTAAAAAGACAGATATAATTTAAACGAATACGACCTATAAATTTGAATTTGTATATATCTAGGTATTGTAGAAGTATATCTTGGAGTCGGTGACAAGTTCCAGACCAGCACATACATTTTGGTCACCGACTCCAAGATATTCTTCTACAGTACATAGATATATAAGAATTGTTTATTTATTAATTCCTCCAATTTGGCGGAATTCAGCAAAGTAATTTTCATATTTTAATGCTATTATGGATTTCTGCAAAGTAACGCTTGGTTCCATACCACAATTATCTTAATTTTTGCCAATGTTATCATTATATAACAGGTGATCACAATCCAAACTGGCATTTAAAATAACGCTATTTATTTACCAACTAACGCTAGCTACTGTCCTCTCGGCCAGTTACTGTCCCCTTGTAAAGGCGCAACCAGCAGCTGTCATGACCCATTAGCCCTGTGATCAGGGGTCGTCGAGGAGACGGAATGGCACCGGGATATACTGTTGAAATACCAATTATAGGCCTGTGAATCCTCATTGTTTTTGTTGGGATTTAGACTGGCCAGATTTCCTTGGACTGGTATTCTAAACAAATATTTGTTGGAGAAAAATTATGTGCTGTACAGAAGGAGAATTAGATCAATAACGTTTGATTGTGATTGTTGGGATTTAGACTGGCCAGATTTACATGGACTGGTATTCTAAACAAATATTTGTCGGAGAAAAATTATGTGCTGTACAGTAGGACAGTTAGACCAATAACGTTTGATTGTGAGCTATTACGATTTGTGCTCTGTGTTTAAAGCAGTAAATTCTCAATTATATTTTGGTGTGATTTAGAGTAGCCAGATTTTAAAAGATTTGTTTAGAAAAGCAGTCCCATAAATCTCCTTGGACTGTTTTTCTGAACAATCTTTGTCGGAGAAAACGACTGTGAGTGAGACGATTATGTTGAATTGTGAGCAATAGCCATTTGTACAAATGGCCTCAGTGTATAGTAAATTGTGAATCATCATTGTATTTTGTTGGGATTTAGAGTGGCCAGATTTCCTTCGACTGTTATTCTAAACAAATATTTGTCGGAGAAAAAGGTTGTGCTGGGCAGTAGGTGAGTGAAACGAATTATGTTTGATTGTGAGCTATTACAATTTGTATAAATGCCCTCAGTGTATAGGGCAGTAAATCCTCATTGTTTTTTGTTTGGATTTAGATTATCTAGATTTCCTTCGCCGTGTTTCTAAACAAATATTTGTCGGAGAAAAAGCTTGTGCTGGGCAATAGATGAGTGAAACAAATTTTTTTTTATTGTCATCTATTGCAACTTGTGTAAATTCCCTCAGTGTATAGGGCAGTAAATCCTCATTGTTTTTGGTTTGGATTTAGATTTGACGGCCTTGGCGGTGCAGCGGTTTGGCACGTAAAACCACGTGACTGTAAAACCGAAGGTCTCGGGTTCGATCCCCGGCCGGCTCAAACTAGGAAACTAACTTTTCTTGTTTGTCTCGGGTCTTAGATGCTATCTATGTATTTATTTTATTAAATCTATCGCCGAGTTAGAACTTATTACACAAGTCATTAGTACTTAGTATAGGGCTAATGAGATCTGTGTAATATGTCCCTGAATTTATTTATTATTTCATTAGACTGTATTGTAAGACAGTGGCGAGCCTTACTGTCAGAAGTTATCAAGACGCCCATAAGGCCTCTAACTTGGCTTAACGACTGCCTTTACATAACAGCCGGCACCAACGGCTTAACGTGCCTTGCGAAAAAGATCAACAGATACATACAAATTATCAATTATAAATTAGCTAAGGAGTCTTCTGCCATCCACAGTTGCCCGCATCCAGGCGATAACCTTCGTATTTTTGTGCCATACCGAACCGCCTTAACAATCATTCTAATCTAACTTGACAGCGTATTAAGGTAAACCCGCCCATAAACATACAAAACGCGATGCAAATAAATAAATAAAAAAGCTTTAACAGTCTAAAGAGGATTTATATACGAGCGTGCGACGACGATCTGCGGTATAAAGGCGGTTACTAGGGCTGGGCGACTCGAGTTATTCCAGTCGAAATGCGTAGGAGTCGAGTCGAAAAATAATCTAGTCGTAACTCGACACCGACCAATTGCGAGTCAAACACGTGCACCGATGGATGCGCACTATCATAAATATCGATCGATATCAACTCTTGTATGTACAAACTGCTGGGGCACGGGTCTCTTACTGAGTCGCAGGAAGATTAGGCCATACTCCACCGCGGGGGCCAAGTCCGGGTTGGTGGGGCTTTGTAAAACAGTGGCGGGCCTTACTGTCTGAAGTCATCAAGCCGCCCATGAGGCCTCCAGGGAGCCCATTCTCGCCCATGCAAACTGAAAGCGTAGACGCAAAATATTCGAATGCTTAGACATTTGTCGCTAAAATAAGATAAGATAACTCGACAGAGTCGTATTCGAATCATATTCGAATTCAATTTAGCATGGCGTTCATAACACAGATATTTACTTATTTAATACTAGTCTAAGTGAAGCAAGGTGTAATTTGATTTATTTGGTGTTTGATAATTGATGCTATTATGAATACATAATATGAAAACTCTCATTACTTTTAAACCTGTTTATATCGAATGCGAAAACATAATTTAATTTGTCTCTATTTGTGAAAACTTGAAAACAGCTATTTGTTTTAAACAAAATGTGTATTTAGGTACACTTAACTGTACGTTTTCCTTAAGAATAAGAAAAACAAAATAAAACTCGGAGTTGGAAAGAGGTCGAACAAAAATGCGATTCATCCCATCACTAGCGGTGAAGCAACCGGAAACGTAATTTAAGGGTGAACACTCACTAAGTGGCGCTATGCCGGAAGTGGCGGCGGAAGTGCAAGCAAATGTTATTTACTAGCTCTATGAATGAAGGCGGGCTTTAAATAAAAAGTGCTCCGCTATCCGTGGCTGCCTTTTATAAGACTGCATTTCATCGTTTGCAGCCTTTGACGTACATTGCGTGGCCTCGTATTCCTACTATTTAATTTGTGACAGGTAGTTTGACTTTGTAATTTTCATTGAGTAAATCGTTAATTTTAGTTTTATAAAAATTTTTGGCCTACTTTTTTTTATACGTCCCGCGAGAGTATAGACTTAATTTCCATTAGGCGAATTTGATAAGAGATAAGATAAAAGATAAAGATTCATTTATTTGCATAAACATGTGTGAATAGCACCTACAAGTGCATTACTACTAAGCATTATTATTAAGCGCCGAGTTATGTCAACATCTCTGACGCTCAGCTTTCCTCACGATGTTTTCCTTTACAGTCAGCGAGTGGTATTGCTTCTATAACTTCACAAATATACGTAGATAACTTAGGAGACCAAGACATGGTAGCCGACCCACACATGATTCGAACCCAAGACCTGCCCAACGAGAAGCTGACATTCTACCGCTACCACCGAACGCATTATGTTCGTCATTTATGTGTCACCAGTCCCAGTCCCAGATTAGGCCTACTAAGCTGTCAGGAATGTGCAGGTGCTGTACAAGCCTACTCCATCTAAAAAAACAATCTCCTAGGCACTTGCTAGTTGCCAGTCATATTGCTTTTTCGATCGATTCGATATTCGATATCAACCCTTGTATGTCCCCACTGCTGGGGCACGAGTCTCTTCGTGCATCACAGGAAGGTTAGGCCATACTCCACCACGGGGGCCAAGTCCGGGTTATTAGAAGAATGTAAGACAGTGGCGAGCCTTACGGTCAGAAGTTATCAAGCCGCCCATAAGGCTTCTGACATGGCTTAACGACTGCCATTACATGACACTCGGCACCAATGGCTTAGCGTGTCGTGCGTAGCACGGAAGCACTCGGAAAAAATGCCACTAGCGGTAGTCACGGAACGGTCACCCATCCTGCACCTGACCGCGCCTGTTGTTGCTTAACTCAAATGTTTGATGCCAATCACTCGGTTCGGCTAGGCCAAGCGCGCTTATATTGCTGTGTCAGCTGCCATTTGGTGCCGCAGTTCTTTTCTTTTTATAAATGTTATGTAGTTAGTTTGTCCTTTGATTTCCGGACTTAGCCTCATAGTTGGGCTATTGTTCTTAGCAGGGCTGAGAGGTCACTCCAGCCAGCCAATGTCTTTCCAAAAGACCAGTGCACCAATGTTACCGCTGGCCTCCCGAAGGATCCCAGCTTTCCCATCGCCGATGTCCTTTGCACATCCACGCACCATCGCACAGTAATATGTTATTGTGACGTGTGTACTGTACATACACATATACATAAACTCATGCCTGTATCCCAGAGGGGTAGGCAGAGACCAGTGACTGCCTTTGTTTTTTTTTGCGGGTAGCTAGCAAAACAACAACATTAAAGTTATATGCTCCTGTTTATTTTTAATTTAAAAAATATACTAAAATTAATAAAGGATAAATAGTCACCTGTTTGTTATGCTATAACATAGGCTATCAGCTGACATTGTTCATTCTACACTAAATCACTTAACTTCAGTGTAACCGACTTCAACCTGCACTCACTATACAATGGATCCTTTTACTGAGCTTGGCAAGAAACTCGAAGACATTGCAGCTGTGTTCCAGACCCGCATGCTTCACTTCGAACAGGCGCAGACCTCTGCCCAGTCATCACTTGCCACCTCCGGTGCTCCACCCAGTGTCCAGTTGCTCTCAGAGGACTACTTAATGTTTAAGGAATTTGTCACCGAAACTCTCACTGCTATTAAGCAACAACTGGATGTCCTAAGGTCAGTGCAAGATCGCCAAGAGACCTATTCCCGAAAAAAGACTTTACTCTTTCATGGTCTGTCTGAAGATAGCGAGGAAGACTTGGTGAAAAAAGTCCTTGAAGTATTGAACGAGCATATGCTAAATAAAGCTGAACCATCCATTCTGGAGGCTTGTCACAGGCTCGGGTCGAAGCAATCTGGTAAAAACCGCCCTATTCTTGTGCGATTTAATACATTCAGCACTAGAACTAAAGTTTGGAGTGGCAAGGCGTCATTCAAGGGCTCCAAAGTGTCGGTCTCAGAGTTCCTAACTAAACAAAGGCATGAAGCATTCACTGCAGGTCGTCCACTGCAAATATTGCAATAAAATAAAGTTTTATTCATATGTTCACACTAATCATCACTGTCACTGGCCAAAGAGGAGGATGAATTTGTGTCTTCGGAGACTTGAATTGTAAATCCATTACATCATCAAATTCGGCGTTATCTTCTCTTCTTTAATTACGTGTTCAACACAACGTTGCCATGCTGCTGGAGTAATTTTACTTATTGCCTCATCTAACAGGACCATTATTTAGTTCGGCCATTTAAAAAGTTTTATTTTTGGCAGCAACATGGCCTTTTACTCGCCCCCATAATATGATTTCTATCGGATTTAATTCACAATGATATGGGGGCAATCTTAGCACTTCTATATTTTTGTCTTGTGCCATTTTGTCACACACATATGCCATATACTTATGCCATATACACGTATTGACAAACGACTAAACTTCACTTGTTGGCATAAGCTAAATTCCCCAAAATGTCTTTCACTCTTTTTCTGTAGGACTGTCGCGTAAAATTAATGTCGAATTTTTATAGTCTTTTGAAATAACAAGGTAATAAGCATGTTATTTGAGTGATTATAGTGAAATATGCTGCAATAGGAATTGTTAATAAATAGTTAGCATGTAAACATTTGTACAAACAAGATTTGTAAAACGGGAGTTGTGATAACTCTAAATTGGTTTGTTTACCTCTATTCTTTATCGAATTTGGCTTAGGTATAGTGTGAAGGTGCCACTGGACGGTAAATTTTTGCGCCTGCCAAAAAGTATGCAACCTCCTTGCACCTTGAAACTTATTCTTTTTTATGACGACTTATAGAAAAAGAATAAATTTCAAGTGACAAGGAGGTTGCATACTTTTTGGCAGGCGCAAACACTGTATAAGTCATCTCATTACGTAGAGGCAAAGGCTAAAGTTATTTCTATACTGTACTTGACCCAACTGCCATCAAGAACAATGATGTGGTGCCCTTAAACTACGAACAGTGAAGTTCTGAATAGTTTTCCAAGTTGACTAAAGTAATCTCTACCGCAGCAACAGTTTAATGTAACACCAACATTAAACTTTGGTTATAGAATAAGCCCTAAGGTACTGGATACTCGCAGTACAAATCTATCTATATGTATAATGCTACAAAGTGATATCTAATGAAATGCGGCAATGAAACTAAATCATTAACTAGTGAGTTGAGTTTCTCTCGGAGAGAAAGAGGGAGTACGATTATAAGAATGAATTTATAAATGAATACAAATAAATAAAACGAATGAATGAATTTTCTTCATCAACCCATAATGTCCCCACCGAGGGGCACGCGTCTCTTCCCTGAGGAAGGTATAGGCCATACTCCACCAGGGAGGCCAAGTCCGGATTAGTGAAGGCATGTAAGACTAGTGGCTCTTAATGTCAGAAGTTTTAAAACCGCCCTAAGGCCTCTAACTTGGCATAGAGACTGCCATCTTTCGACGGCAGCCAGTACCGGCTGCTTAAAGTGTCATGTGAAGCACGGAACCGTTGGGAAAAATGCCGCTAGCGTTAGTTATAGACGGTCACCCATCCATGCACTGAACGCGCCCTATGTTGCTTAGCCTTTGTGGTCGTTTAAGATCACTCAGGCAGCCACGGCTACGAGCGAATATGGTGGTAAAATACAACAAAACTAAAATACAAAACCCACAATCGTACGGAACTCTTGAAGCGCGGGTTCACCTCGCACTTGCCCGGTTTTATTTTTTTATTTTTTCCATCGCTTTTCCGCGCCAAATGTTGCTCGTAATCCGGCGAACACTTCCCGTCGCGTCGACGCTCCACCTGATTTATTCGCGGCAAAAAGGAATTTAAATTAAAATACATCTCCGCTCTCACCCCCTTAAGAGCGAACGATTGGTAAGCTTTGTGGGTTCTTTAGAACGGTTAATGCTTGAAATAAAGATATTTAATCATTTGCCTCAAAAAATTGCAGACTTACCCCTTATAAAATTTAAAGCAGTATTGTATAAAATTCTTATAGAAAAACTGTATTATAATGTAAATGACTTCTTAAATGATCCATAATTCATCTCAAATTAATCTTAAGCTTAAATTTTTTTTTTGTTGTATTACAGAGATTCGTGTACATATTTTTATTTAGTTTCTAATTAGGCTAATAAATAGATAGGCTGTTTGTTTTCACAAAGTAACATTTGCGCACTCTGACGGGTAGAGCATGCTTGTTCCATAATATTAAGTTACCACCTACATGATATGTAATTACCATGCTTTAGCAAATAAATTATTCTATTCTGTTCTGTTCTGTTCTGCTCTGCTCTGCTCTGCTCTGCTCTGCTCTGCTCTTCTGCTCTGCTCTGCTCTGCTCTGCTCTGCTCTGTTCTGTTCTGTTCTGTTCTGTTCTGTTCTGTTCTATTCAGAACGAGTATATTAGCTATAAATAAATACTCGTATGTTCTGACAGTAAGGTTTGTCACTGTCTTACAATCTTCCACCAACCTGGAGTCGTTCCCCTTGGTGGAGTTTGACCTAACCTTGTAACGGTGCAAACCTCTTTACACCATTCTTTATATTTCTTTTTCTATCATTTTCAAATATTTAAAAGAAATATAAAGAATGGTGTAAAGAGGTTTGCGGATGCCCCTGGGTAGTATAACGGTCAAACCTCTTTACACCATTCTTTACATTTCTTTTTCTATCATTTTCAAATATTTAAAAGAAATGTAAAGAATAGTGTAAAGAGGTTTGTACCGTTACAACCTTCCTGCGATGCAGGAAGAGACCCGTGCCCCAGCAGTGGGGACATACAAAGGGTTGATACATAACACGTATGCGTAATATAAACGAATACACAAGCGAGCTTATTTCCATAGAAACTTTTTCCAGTGTTCCAGCTAACAGTAAGGAGGTGTATACAGGGTGTCTCATTCAAATCGGTCAGTATGGGAAAGTCTAAAACTATAAGACATACGAAGAACTGTTCTGAGGAACCATGTCATCGATTTTAATAACAAGAAAACTGCATTCATACATTTAAAAAAACATCTGTACTCTTTTCGGGAATCGAACCCGGTTGTTTTGAAAAAAAAAACCTACACTATTTCTATTTAGATATCGATTGTGTAGGTCTTAAGCAGTAAATGTCTGCATGAAACATGATGTCTAAAATAAATAAAATGCATTGTTTTCACATACTTTAATTTATTTTAGTAGAAGCTCGAAGTGATCGCCGACTTTTTCAATACAATATTCAACAAGTTTAGGTAACGATCTTACGATTGCATTTTGTATGAAAATAATGCTTTTTATTCATTTTAGACAATCATGTTTAATACAGACATTTACTGCTTAAGACCTACACAATCGATATCTAAATAGAAATAGTGTAGATTTTTTTTCAAAACAACCGGGTTCGATTCCCGAACGGAGTACAGATGTTTTTTAAAATGTATGAATGCAGTTTTTCTTGTTATTAAAATCGATGACATGGTTCCTCAGAACAGATCTTCGTATGTCTTATAGTTTCAGACTTTCCTATACTGACCGATTTGAATGAGACACCCTGTATATAGTCACAGACCTGAGCTTGACCCAGACCTTGCTCTGTGGTCACTCTGTGGACTGTCTGTGTGGCCCATGTCTAACATGCTGGAAATAGTCCGTGGTACTTTTTTGCGCCACGCGAGAATCAACTCTGACATCAATTCTAACAAATGACTTCAGTCAATTGCCTCAAAGATTTACTCGAAATACGCTACGTTTCTCCTCGTGTAAAGGCGACATTACACGGTCAATATTGCTTTCAGTTTCATTGCTTCAATGGCATTGTGATGTCAGGCGATATCACGGTTCAATATTACTTTCAAGTTTACCGCTTCAATTGCATTGAGATGTCTGGCGATAAGACGCGATACAATTTCGGTTCAATATTGCGTTCAATTTCATTGCTTCAATTGCATTAAGACGTCAGGCGATATTAAAAGGCTCAATTTCGGTTCAATATTGCGTTCAATTTGATTGCTTCAATGGCATTGAAACGTTTCTATGCATTTTGTCACTGCCCCATTTCAGTGTAAGCTATGATTCGACGAAAATTTTTAAGGCATGTAAATGACACTAAATATAAAAAAAATAAGAAATCATTTAGGTATTTAAATAAATATAAATATACATAGTCAGTTAACGAGAAGCTATTTATTCGTGCCCCTGGCTTTAGAAACTACTGGGGTCTGGGGTGTTCAGGAAAAAGCCTTTATTAAAGAGGTAGGTCGTCTTCTGAGGAACCCAGGCTTGGACAACCGCTCCGAAGCATATTTGATGCAAAGGATATCCCTAGCAGTGCAGCGCGGTAATGCTGCCAGCGTTATGGGAACCCTTGTGTCGAATATGTCTCGGGGCGGCTTGATTGACTAATTATTTTATTTTGTTTGTATTGTGTGTGTAACTTTGTTTGTTTGATTTTTCTTTTTTTGTTTAATTGACCATTTTGCTTGTCTATAATATAAAAATGAATCGCTGAATGTGTTGGTAAGCGCAAATCTCGAGAGCGGCTGAACCGATTTCGCTAATCCTTTTTTTAGAATATGCCTCGATGTACGAGGATGGTTCTTACGGAGAGAAAAATAAAAAAAATAAAGTATCGACTGTTAGGCGGTACGAAGTTCGCTGAGTCAGCTAATAGTATTTTATACGATATGACGATACTGTTGTAGATTTCTGTAGTTTAAGCTATTCTTTCGATTGCATGTGTTATTTTTCATTATACACTATAAACGACACACAATAACTACTTAAGTAGGTGCAATGGTTCAATGTCCAATCTTTTTCAACGGCATTGCTTCAATATGAATGAACCGTGTAATGTCGCCTCAATAAAAGCAATTCAACCCGCTCTCCAAAGGGATATTTACAAACTCTCTTGGACTGATAAAATGCCACTGAAGTCTTTCAGTAAGTCCACCGTTGCCACTAAAGTTGACCGTAAACCGCTAAAAGAAGGTTGACTAACCAATTTCCAACTGGAGACGTTTCAATAAATACCTACCGAAATCGTGTGTAGTTAGTATGTATATTTAATGTGTATTTTAAAGAAAGTTTACCCCGCCGGGTATTATATACCGAAATAAAATGTACATAGATACATCAATGAACATTTCGTTTGGGTAAGTGGGAGTAATAATCGTCACTGAGCGGTATCTGAATCGTGAAAAAAAATTGCCCAACGTTGGGCACCCGTGCAAGAGTTATAATTATATTGAACGGGTCTAATCGCGATTATTTATTAGGTAAAATGGAATTACTTTAATTCCTGGTATTTCAACGTTGCAGTTGCCGCTTCATGGGTAAACTGAAGTGGCGAGTACCGTCAATTATTGTAGTGAGGGCAGGTGGTCTACTGGTGGTCTACTGGTTACTCTTACATTTTTGCAACGGGCTGACACACAACACTCGCTACGTCCACGGACCGGTCCGGCGTGCAAGAGCTACTTATTTAAAATTAATAAAATGAACAGGACTTCAAATCAATTCTGTGGGTTTATTTGAGTAATAAATAGAAAACTTCGAGAGTAAAAGATAATTTCACAAGAAGAATAATAAATTTCAAATGAATGTTGTCAATCGCAGGGTTTCGGTAAAGGATCAAGTGGGAAGTGAAATATCTAAAAGAAATCTAGAATGGGTGATATTATTTTAGTTATTTATTTAATGGTCATAAGACGGAATGAAAGAAACATGGTAATGGTGTACAGAGGTGTACACCGTAACAAAAATAAGTATTTCTATGATTGAAAGTAATCCTAATATTATTTATATACGTACACCTGCCTCGTCTCTTCATCTTTCAGTTTTATCCGTACTAAGCTTGTCTGGAAGGGATAACAATAAGACAGTACAGTTGTATGCTATATTACGGAGATATTTAACAAATTTCGTTTACTTTTATTTTATACGGTGTGCCATAAAGGGTGTTAATCTGATCTAATTTCTCAGGGAGCACGTATGACGCTTGTTATCATGTCCACATGCAAAACTTCTAACCATACATTACAGTATAGCAATCTAATCTTCTAATCAGCCCATAAATTGAATCTACTGTTTTTATTTTTTATTTCATTTATTCAACAGAAATCCATAGCAATAGAATTAAAATCAATAATTTTTGCATGCAGCCACTGATGGATATCACTATGTAGTTTAGAAAAATATAATAAAAAGGAGTAGTATAAAAAGAGTTTTAGAATTAGACTACAGAGTCTACTTCTAAAACTCTTATTCTAATTCTAAGTACATTAATAACATTACGGTGTCGATGCCCAACTGTGGACAATCACGGACAAACTGATTGAGATATAAACGTGGTCATAGAAGAACCGTAATACGGCTGTCAGAATTAACCTGCACAATTTCACAGCCGTGTTCGTATTCTTATATGTGTACGCCTGTAAGCGCCATCTATGAATTGCTTTGTGAATTTGTGCTAAGAACGGCTCATTAACCACCAAAAAAAGGTTTTCAGAGAGAAAGAGACAGAAAATTAGAGAATTATAAAAAGTTGTAATTCCTTTTTTTTCTGGTTGTGCAGTACAGTGTTTTCTATCTATTTAAAGATTTGTTCAGAATACTTGATAGAAGAGAATAGAATAGACATGTTTATTTGGTACCATTATAAAAATAAAACTTATAGATATTTAAGAACTAGGAATTGGACCAAAATGGCCCCCACTCAGCTTTATGTCGTGGCCGATAGTACGTTATTGCAATTTTTTAGTTTTCTATTGACAGGTTAGTCAGGATCGTGGATCCCTGGCCTTTGCCAAGCTCTCTGGGATACAGGGGCGTGAGTTTATGTTATGTTTTTTAAATAGAATATATTTATTTATTTAAACAACTCAGGTCCAATAGTATTATTAAAACAGTTATTTAAAATTTATGTTAATATACATATAATTCATTATTCAATTTATTTTTTCTTTTTTTGATATTGAGTTAAGGTTCTAGAAGGAAATATTTCAAGGCACAGTTCTATTCTAAAAACGCTGCGTCACTGGTAAAAGGCTACGGATGCGACCGTGCCTAGAATAGGTTTAAAGTTCTTTTTTTGCTCGTGATTATAGTTCTTTAATGGGAAACTTGCGTCCAACTTAGATTGCTTTCATACATAGGCATGTATGCGTAATCTGGGATTCCAATAATTTTAAACGCAATGTCTGACCTCCATGGTCAAATTCGTTCTTTTTTTAAATACTGGCCGCTAATATTTTTCTCTTATATACGTTAGTGTTTTGTTTTTGTTGGGTGTAAAATGTCATATCGCTGAAAAAATGGAACTCACTCGTGAAAATATTCGTGCTATGATTTATTACGATTTTCGACGTGGTTTAACGCAACAACAGTGCGTAGATCAATTAACTTCGACTTTTGGTGGTGAAGCTCCATCAAAAACGACTGTGTATCACTGGTTTAGTGAGTTTAATCGCGGGCGCAGTAAGCTCACGGATGAAGTTAAAGAAGGTCGCCCGAAATCGGTGGTTGTGCCACAAAATATTGAAGCTGTGCGAAAACTAATAATGCAAGACCGCCATGTTACGTATCGCGAGATAGAAGCTATTCTGGGCATATGTATGACGAGCATTCATAGGATATTACATGAACATTTGTCTGTAAAAAAATTTGTTCGCGTTGGATCCCGCACAACTTAACTCAGGCTCAAAAAGATGCTCGCGACGAATGGTGCAAGAAAACCTTAAAAAAATTCAACGGAGGCGACTCAAAATATGTTTATAATATCTACACAGGTGACGAATCCTGGATCTACGCGTACGATCCCGAAACTAAACAACAATCATCAGTTTGGGGGTTTCAAAATGAGCTGAACCCTACGAAAGTGGCTCGTGCAAAAAGCACTGTAAAGCAAATGGTGGCCTGCTTTTTTGGTATTAATGGCCATGTGGCTACAATGCCACTGGAGAATCACAGAACGGTTAATTCGGAGTGGTACATGACCATTTGTTTGCCGGATGTATTTGAAGAAATACGCCAATACAACCAGCGACGCAGAATCATACTTCACCATGACAATGCCAGCTGTCATACATCTCAGGAAATAACTACATTTTTGGATGGTCACAAAATAGAATTGATGGGTCATCCACCGTGCAGCCCTGATTTGGCTCTCGATGATTTCTATTTATTCCCAAATGTAAAGAATAAATTACGTGGTCAACGATTTTCGACCCGTGAAGATGCCGTAGATGCGTTCAAACAGCACGTTTTGGAGATATCTCAATCAGAATGGAAAAAGTGTTTTACAAATTGGTTTCATCGAATGCAAAAGTGCATCGATCATAGTGGAGAATACTTTGAAAAACAATAAAAGCATATTTAGCCATATACATTTACCATACGAAACGTACATAAAATGAAATTGAACCAATTATTTCTCGTAATGTAAAAACTAAATGTTTTAACTTAAACAAACTTAATGAACTTCAAAATTGTTTATTTCGCAATTAATAGATTACGTGGAGAAGAAGCTAAACAAGAAATTCTGCATTACTTATTTTCAAAACAATGTGTAACTTAATTAACAGGGTTTTCAAATTGAAAATTATTGCTTATTATTGTTGCTTAGTGTATCCATATACCTATTATGTATTATTTTCAAATTTTTAACAAAACTTACATGACTAACAGTGTGTTCAAAACTAGACACAATCGTCCTCTTCGATATCCATCGATATCAACCCTTGTTTGTCCCCACTGTCCCAACACGGGGGTTAAGTCCGGGTTGGTGGAGTGTTGTAAGACAGTGGCGGTACTTACTGTCAGCAGTTATCAAGCCGCCCATGAGGTCTCTGACATGGCTTAACGACTGCCATTACATGACAGCCGGTACCAACGGCTTAACGTGCCTTGCGAAGCACGGAAGCGCTCGGAGTAAATGCCACTAGCGGTAGTCACGAGATGGTCACCCATCCAGTACCTGACAGCGCCAATCGTCCTCTAAATACATTAATGTATACCTTTTTTATTTTCTACATTCATAGTTGTATGGTTGGGTACATAAATTATAGAAGTGTCTAGAAAGTCGCAAAAAACTTTCCGAAGTCAGTGGAATAAATCAGACTTGACGGTTAACATTTAATCTGAACACTTTATTGACATTCCGTCCTTATTTGTCGTTCGTATTGTGTCGAGTGTACAAATAAGCGAACAATGCTTCGCTACTTTACCTAGTTCAGTTATAGAAAGAATGAATTCAGCTTTCTGATCAGCGTAGACTGACTCAAACTCACAACTCAAACTAAAAAAAAATATTGTGGACTTTTAGTCCGGATTTACTTACGGGTGTTGTTATATCGGAAAAGTCCGACCAGGTTTCGCTCCGATTCGCAGAGCTTACGACGCGAGCTCCGTCTCTGCTCACCATGATTAAGCTCTGCGAATCGGAGCGAAACCTGGTCGGACTTTTCCGATATAACAACACCCGTAAGTAAATCCGGACTAAAAGTCTACAATGTGTTGTGCTTACGAAAGTTCTAGTTAAAAAAAATATGTACAGTATTTTTTTTGTTCTACCCACTGGGCTACCTCCGCTATATTCTTCTTCTTGTTCAGGCTATATTAGTCCACTGCTGGACGTAGACCTCCCTTAATGAACGCCATAGCGCAAGGTTAGGCCATCATTGGGGTAATGCCCATAATCCCCACGCTGGGCATGCGGGTTGGGGATCGCAGTTCGGTGGAATTGTACTGCAGGGGGCGCTGCTGACCACCCCCCGGTTTGTGTCCCGACACCGTGGGAAGAATTTGGGTTGGTGCTATTCTCTAGGCCGACACCACACAGCAACCTCCGCTACATAATTTTCTTAAGTTCCCTCTACTAGAAGGCACTGTCTTTCTCTCAGAGAGAGAGAGTATAGGCTTAGTAAAACCACGCGTGCCCACCGCGGATTGGCATTTTCCAGCGCTGATTTAAACTCCCCAGACACTCATCAAGTCATCACTCACAATTATGTGGGTTAATAATTTTGTTTTTAGATAGGTACCTACTCTTTTTCTGAATTAGAACGGGAGAGTTTATTCTATCTCTTTCCAACATAACGGTGCTTCGTATTTACTGTAGATTGCAGTCGGGTATATGATCTACAACGATTTTACGTATACCTATTTTTCTAACGTCGATTTCACCAAAACAATGGTAAGACAGTTTTTAACAGGCTTTTTTTTTACGTAGCCTCGTTTGTGTTCCACTGCTGGGCAAAGGCCTCCCCCAACTCAGACCAGATGTTTCTGTCTTGTGCCACCTCAGACCACTCCGGCATGTGTCGGTCGAGATCGTCTCGCCAACGTTTTCTTGGCCTAGTAAAAGTAAAGCAGGCTTTAGCTCCGTCTTAATCACTATTAAGACGGAGCTAAAGCCTGTTAAAAACACTTTTAACACTTTACGAAACACTTTTCCTTGTATCTCAAAAGAGGACTCTTTTTTCAAAGTATGTCCGGGCTTCTTTACCGGCCTTTCCACCCGCTCTCGCTCGATATAGATAGACAAATAGAGAAAATTTTATGGTACATTAAAAATATAATATATATCTTTTGTCAATATTTCTTCCTTCATCCTAGTTTGCTTCCTTCTTTTGATATGGCAACTTTTTCTTCTTCTTCAGGCTATATTGTCCACTACTGGACATAGCCCTCCCCTAATGAGCGCTTGCCGCATTCAGCACTGCCTGCAGTCTTTCGCAGATCTTTATTACACCTGATCGGAGGGGGCCCTACACTACGCTTGCCGTTTTGCCATCGACATGCTTTATTGACACGTCGATGCCAAAACAAATTTTATAATAAGTCTTTAGTAAACAGTCCGGGCGTAAAAACTTTGCGACGCATATATATATAAATATAATATAAAGTGTAACTTTAATTACGCCATATTTTTTGTACGCCTGCCAATTTTTTCGTTACCTCCTGCGGTTGACTGGTAGAAAATGCTTATGGCATTAAGTTCGCCGCATTTTACTATTTTAATGTGCAATAACGTATTAATAATAATAATAATAATATACATTCTGCAAAATAAATCATTCTCAGTGCTGCCCAATCCAATGGGAAACGAAGATCAGCGGGTTATATAGGGACATAGTTATATACTAAAGATGTCTAATCGCGATTATTTATTAGGTACAACGTCGATATAAACCCTTTATTTGTCCCCACTGTAGGGGCACGGGTCTCTTCCTGTATCGCAGGAAGGTTAGGCCATACTCCACCACGGGGGCTAAGTCCGGGTTGGTGGAGGATTGTAAGACAGTGGCGGGTCTTACTGTCAGAAGTTATCAAGCCGCCCATAAGGCCTCTGACATAGCTTAACGACTGCCATTACATGACAGCCGGCACCAACGGCTTTACGTGCCTTGCGAAGCACGAAAGCGCTCGGAAAAATGCAACTAGTCGTAGTCACGAGATGGTCACCCATCCAGTATCTGAACGCGCCTGTTGTTGCTTAACCCAAGTGATTGATTCCAATCACTCGGTTCCGCTAGGCCACGAGCGCTTCAGTGATTGATTCCAATCATTCCAATCAGGTGCAACGTAATTACGTTATTTCCCGATGTTTCGGGAACGTTACCGTTGCCGTGGTCTCGGGTAGACATAAAGGGACAGTCTAACCTATCCGCTATCATGCCTAGAATGCTGTTGGGGCTGCCACGAACCCGGCGCACCAGGGGCGCACATCTTTTACGCATCGTGGTCTAAAAAGAATCCACCCATTAGCTCAGGTGGGAGAGCGCTGGCACGGTCAGCCAGAGGTCGCGGGTTTAAGTCTCGGCATGGGTGGAATTTATAGCCTCTAAATGGGTTTTTAAAATACACCCTTGCGCTTTTGTGAACATCCTTGAAGCGCCGCAGAAGCGCGACAGTCCCATCAGCGCTCTAAAAGTATTAAAAGCAAGTTATCCCTCTTACGTTCTTCGCTGCTCAGGTAAAAACTCTTTTCGTTAGTTAAGGAATTAATTGGTAACGAATATGCAAGAGGGGAAACTTACTTCACGATAGAGCCTCTAGCAGTGGATTGCCGAAGTTTGTACACTGTTAGAGAAAAGGGGAAAACTTGTTACGATCTCTCTATATGCCGTTCCAAACACGCTTTCTCAGAATGTAAACAAGCTGACTCTTCGCTTATCCCAAAGCCTTCTCCTCGAAACTCCTCTCCACAGTACAAAATTTTATGGCTCTTCTTTCACAGTTCAGGCAGTCCATTTATGGAATGATCTGCCCGTGAAAGTGAGTGAGAAATGTCTCAGGAAGTGTCTACGCTTTCGACACGAAATAAGAAGGACTGCTTACTACAATTTTAAAAAACCTATTTAGAGGCAAAGCAAGTGATGCAAATTACTTCGGCCAGATGTTGCTGCCTGTACGTAATACAGAAAATATTGTAAAGAGGTTCGATATTTCACTGATGCCGGTGAGTCGCCCATTAGCTCAGTTGGAAAGAGCGCTGGCATGGATGGCCAGAGGTCGCGGGTTCGAATCCCGGCATGGGTGGAATTTTCAGCCTCTAAATAGCTTTTTTTAAAATTAAAAAAAAAAATACCTATATTCAAAATAATAAGATCAACAATCTAGAACTTTAATCGATTTCCACTAAAACGGCCGTTTTTGTAAAATTTGTTTGCAAATGTTGTTGCTGGATCGCCAAATTTAAAATATAGCATAATAATATTAATGACAAAAAATTTTAACCTAGTCACTCGGTTCTACTAGGTCGAGCGCTTCAACGGTTTGTTTACATAGTGAAAAAGAGTCTGGGATTTCAATATACATCAGCGGTGTTTACCCTATTTATTAGTTGTACACCTCAGAGCATGTAAAAGGGAAACTTTGCAGGTTTTCTGATTAGGTAAAGCCTGATAAAATATATCCTCCTAAACACTTACTTCAAGTCTTCTTAAACTACGTAGATTTAAAGGAACCTTTTCTTCTGGATGTCCAAAACATGATAAGGAAAATTTTGGACCTGGAACAGTAAGTTTTCCGTTCTTCCTACTAAATCATTAGGTGTGAATTAAGAAAGTTATTTGTGATGTCCTATTTTTAGGACGCTAGGGCTTAGGAGGATATACTGTCTGCTTACACACTGTCTGCCTTTAGTGAGCGGCTAGGCTTGCAAACTGAAGCAAAGGAAACTATCGTGATGAAACCTGACTGTATGAGGTGAATAGACTAGAAACCGTTTATTTATTACTAAGTCAAAACATGGAGTAAACTACATGTTATTTAATAAAAGTGTCCCCAACCCGCATGCCCAGCGTGGGGATTATGGGCATTACCCTCCAAATGAGGGCTATGTCCAGCAGTAGACCAATATAGCCTGAAGAAGAAGAAATAAAAGTGATTACAGTACTTTATGTTATAGTAGTTATATCACTCGCTAACTTCTCTTTTGATGAGAACGTGGTGACTTTCTGGGCAAAGAGCTCTTGGGATAGACGGGGAAGTCGAGGGATCCCCAGCTTTTCCAGTGCACCCATCCCGAACGGCGCCGGCTGCCAAGTCGAGGGCGTCGACGAAGACAGACTGTAGACGATACGTTTTTATTTGTGTGATTAATTATCTAAGTATTTGTAATGTTTATTTTCATAAGCACACTTTGTATGCGTAACGCCATCTGTTGGCGAACTGTGACATAAAACAATAAAGCGTGACATCACACGCGTCGGTGCAGCAGGGCAGCTTTGCGCATGCGTATTATCGATTGCAGAAAGAAATCTGTGACCCCCACCGCGAACATATTGGGCAGTGAGTCTGTTTTCCAGTTTATTTGACCGCCGCACTGACGCCCGCGTGGCACACAAAAATAAATTTGGTGTTTTTCATTGCTAAAAGGCAGTCCATCCGATACACAATCTTTGTAAGTGCCTTGTTTTTCATTATTTTTTTTGTTTTCTCATTAGTTTTTAGGTATTAGTATTTAGGTGGGTCCTATACCCAACATCTTACTCTTAAACAAAAAGGCAGCTTCCCCTCTACCTACACCTGGCGCCGGTCAACGGGAATATAAGCGTCTCACCAGACTATTTCCGTTCCGATGAATCTTGCTCGCCACTGTACCTTTCCGTGAAGCATCTAACGCTGAAAGCGTAACAAAAGCGTAGATACTAGTTGCTCCATAAAACTATACGAGCCGTGAAATAGTATCACACGCGTCTATTTCTTATTTAACAACAGGGTAGGGCCCGTTGTTAAATAAAAAAAAGCAGTAGGGTCTAGTCGGGAAGTTGTAGCAATACCACTCGGTAACTGTGAAGGAAGACATCGTGGGAAAACCTCAGTGTCTGAGGTGGTCGCATAGATACGTCAGCGCTTGAAAGTGCCACGGTGGGCACGCGTGGTGATTGAGACATTATTATCATTAATATTTTTATTGTACAATAAAACCGTACAATGCGGCGAACTTCATGCCATAAGCATTTTCCACAAGTAAACCGCAGGAGGTAGAAGAAAAAGTTGGCAGGCGTTCTAAAGAAAAAGAAAAGCATTATAGTAATGTGGTGTAATTAAATAAACTTACACATTAGTATATACTTACACATACGAGCGGTGGTAGCTCAGTGGGTAGAACCATAGACTGGCAAGCGAGAGCCCCAGGTTCGATCCCGAGTGCGGGCATGTACCAATGACTTTGTTTAATTTCAAAGTTACGTACATTTGCGAATTTGTAGTCGCAATACCACACGCTAACCGTGAAGGAAAACATCGTGAGGAAACCCGCGGCTTGGTTGGCTCCGCACGTATTGACTAGTCTTTCCTGTGGGCTAGGCCGACTAAGCTGTCAGGGTGGTATAGGTGCTGGGCAAGCCTACACCATCTATAAAACCATGTCCCAGGCACTACAGCGTCGGAGTGGTCCCTTCACCCATCTAGTATGAGTGAAGATACCACTGGACGCTGTATAAATCATCTCATTAAGTAGATGCAAAAAGGCCATCATATATACATATATCATACACATACGAGTGTATATTAAAATAATAGTATATAAATATATTGAGTCATTACTCTGAGAGAAGGCCTTGCTTTGCAGTGATCCCAAATGCTCCACCGTGGCAATTATATATTTAAAATAGGCCAAGTGCGAGTAAGACTTGCGCAGCGAGGGTATAAAATGATAAATTTCGTATCATTTTATTACAAATGTATAATTTTCAGGTTTTTTACTGTATATGTACTTCTACTTCTCATGCTATATTAATCCGCCGCTGGACATAGCCCTCCCCTAATGAGCGCCATAACGCCCTGTCTTCAGCTTGCCGCATTCAGCATATGCTGGCAGTTTTTCGCAGATTGTCATCACACCTAGTCGGAGGGCGTAGTGCAGGCGGAATGTAGGCGGAAGGGCCGGTGAGGGATGTCTCAAGCGGACATACTTTGACCAAATAGGAGATTCATTAACGAAGGCCAAATAAAAAGAACGTACCCGAAAAAACGTGCGTATAAGCAACGACATTTTTTTTTTATTAATATTATTGTAATTCTTTCTTGCTCTAATTACATGAGTATATGTACAAGAAGAAATGCAAAAAGCATGACATCACAAGCATGTAAACGTCCAAGACCTGGGGTTTTTTTTTGTCCACAGCTGGGGATCGAACTCGGAACCTCCCGCATGGCAGGCGGTAGATGCACTACCGCTGCGCCACAAGTGTCATTATGTTAAGTCTCTTTTATCCTCACTTGTTATCTCTCTCTCCTGTCACTTTTCTACCAATTTCCATCTGAGTTGGCCAAGAAATGTCTCTATATGAGCAAATCCTAAGTAGAAACGAACCTACACACGACTCCAAGCCACTTCAGCTTCAATAAAATCTACAAAAACAGAAGATCTATAATCTTAATTAAACTGAACGTTTTAGTTGGTCTATCTGAGTGCTTAGTGCGAGTTTGACAGATCCAATCGAATAACTTTTCTACCGCGTTAATCAAGCATTGAGTAGTGAGTATGAGTAAGTTAACCGTTCGAACTGGCAAAACGCTGTCACAGTACAACTCGCACTCGCGTTTATTCGTGTTCTGGCTGGTAAACGTGTTCACTTCTCAACGTAAACCATTACAACTCGCACTCAGCAATTTTAATTTCCATACTTGTCGCTAGGTGGCACTTCCTCGATGCCATAGAAATTTAATATGAGTTTACGTTAACGCGATCGAGTAGTTAAAAAACTCGCACTAAGCACTCCGATGATTTTGGAGTGTCACATTTGTCTTTTTATCTCTCGTTCGTGAGTTGCCAAGTTTGCATACGAATTGTCCCGCGCGATGACGCATCCGTGGACACCCTAGTATTTATCTAGTGACGAATGGCACAGAGATTTTATCGACTGTCTACATCGATAAAATCCTCATTTAACTAGTCTAGTGGTTAGTTCATTTACAGGGTAAACGTCGCAAAGATGTTGATTAAGTTTACCTAGATCAAGGATAGATTATTTGGGCGCGTGCCCAAATGATCACTTGAGTTAAGCAACAACAGGAGCGGTCAGGTGCAGGATGGGTGACTGTTCCGTGACTACCGCTAGTGGTTATTTTCCGAGCGCTTCCGTGCTTCACAAGACACGTTAAGCCGTTGGTGCCGGCTGTCATGTAATGGCAGTTGTTAAGTCATGTCAGAGGCCTTATGGGCGGCTTGATAACTTCTGACAGTAGAATAGGTGACAGTAGCCCGCTAGTAGAATAAGCTGATAAAATTAATATCGATTAAATACAAAATGAACTACCCCATCCCTATGTACCCGAACAAATAGCCCGAACAAAAAAGCGGCGCGCCACGTGTCGCTAAAACCTACTTCATAAAAAGGGTTTCCTCACACATAAAACCCGCCCCGGGGCACTTTCCGGGGCGTTGACGCGTCGGCTGTGACGCAGGGCTCAGAGGTGTATTTATGAAACTACTTAGATATATGTACGTGTGTATGTCATGTTTGCCTGTGAAAAATTTTACGTTTTAAAAGAAACACGGTTCTGTAAATCAAATATTTACGTACTTGCACGGCCCCATACTAGGATACCCTCTGTTGTGGTATTATTTATCAATCTAATAGAGTACTTTAGGGATATTCTGTGTCGGAGACTCACAACATTAGTAACATAATATTTTAAACTTTCGCGACTTGAACACATACGTGTTTCCTAATTTCCCGACGTTTCGGCAGCGTTACAGTTTCCGTGGTCTCGGGTAGACTGCAGTGGCGAGTACAGTCAGAATATTTTCGGGGCTTAATTGCGTAGTAATTTATTGCTATTTTACCACGACGTTTCGACCACGTCACAGTCATCGTGGTCACCAAAAGACTGATGGCTGGCACCCGTTCGCATCTTCGGCTGACAAGGTTTCAGGCTACCCTCAATCAGCTATCATAAAGCACTATTAGGGTTGCGACACACTACACTGACAATGTCGGACGATAAGCCATGCTACTTTTTTCCACTCGAACACTTCTTGATGACAACATTAGTAGTTTTTGTTTTAAAAGTAAAATAATAAAAATATGGCCGTCAAGAAAACTGTGAAGAGAACTGTTTGGTTGTGCTTTTCAAGAAATAAAAGTCATTAATTGCGTTATACCTGCTTTTCACTTATTTCTCATCACTTGTGTGCCAGAAATAGCGACATCACAAATATGTAAACACCCAAGACCTAGGGTTTTTTGTCCCCAGCCGGAGATCGAACCCGAGACCTCTCGCGTGGTAGGCAGATGCGCTACCACTGCGCCACAGTGGTTGTCAAGATTTCAATTAAAAACTAGATAAAAACCATACATAATAAATGATATATTAACCAATATACCTAAAAATGCAGTGAAAAATCAAGGATATATTATTTAATCTCTCCCTTCAGTCTTTGCGTGGATACGTATGAGATGATTTAAACAGCGTCGGCGTCTTCAGCACTAACGTAAAGGAAAACATCGTGAGAAAAGACGCGTCTTCGTTGACTTCGAATCCCGGCATGGGTGGAATTTTGTGCCTCTAAATAGGTCTTTAAAATCATTTGCGCTTTTTCTACGGTACTCGTAATTATGAAACACAAAAAGCTACGAACTTAGCGTCCGTGATAAATCGCGGGAAAACACTTAAAACTTCCTTTCAGTTTTAATGAGCAGTTTGCAAATACTATGAATTACTATTTGAGCTTGGACGTAAACTTAACTAAGGCTGTTATTTACTTTGCGATATTATTATTGAGTAGGCAAGCCTGCTTCAGCTCTAAAGGACACTCAAACTCAGAACTTGACAGAATTCTCAGACTCCATTAACTTGTAATTTTATATTGTGTTCAGATTGTGTTCAGTTGACAATCTGAACACAATATAAAATTACAAGTGAATGGGGTCTGAGAATTCTGACAAGTTCTGAGTTCTGAGGCTTGCCTACTCAATAATAATTCCGCAAACTAAATAACAGCCTTAGTTAGTTTACGTCCAAGCTCAAATTTCTTTATATTTTATTGTACATACTACTACAACGACAGCGATGGTAGCTCAGTGGGTAGAACCATAGACTGGCAAGCGAGAGCACCAGGTTCGATCCCGAGTGCGGGCATGTACCAATGACTTTGTTTAATTTCAAAGTTACGTACATTTGCGAATTTGCAGTCGCAATACCACACGCTAACGGTGAAGGAAAACATCGTGAGGAAACCCGCGGCTTGGTTGGCTCCGCACGTATTGACTAGTCTTTCCTGTGGGCTAGGCCGACTAAGCTGTCAGGATGGTATAGGTGCTGGGCAAGCCTACACCATCTATAAAACCATGACCCAGGCACTACAGCGTCGGAGTGGTCCCTTCACCCATCTAGTGTGAGTGAAGATACCACTGGACGCTGTATAAATCATCTCATTAAGTAGATGCAAAAAGGCCAATATTATTATTATTACTACAAACAAAATCACAATAAATTAAAATATTATTTTAATCCATTATGACATCATATAAGTTTGTAGTAGTATGTAGAATAGAATATAAAGAAATTACTACATTTTACAATTACTACACGAATATAATACTTCAAACTTATGATGATGTGATAATGGATTAAAATATTATTTTAATCCATTATGACATCATTGGAAGTTTGTAGTAGTACGTAGAATAGAATATAGAGAATAAATTGTTATCAGCCGGTCCGTAAGAAATTTTACGTTGAATTTGACAGTGTTGTTGCCATAGGTGGTATTGTAGTTTTTTGAAAGTCTTCTGGTTCTTAATCAAAATAATTTTATTGCTCTTAGAAAAGATCTGAATTGCTCACCAAACCATTTTTCCTTGTTATTTAAATTATACTTATGCATTTTCTTTTCTTTTCAGGTACTACCACTTATATATCTACGTCAACCAAGGTAACCTCGAAGAAAATACTTACAAGTTTCTTTACCTCGATATCGACACTAACCCTATTAAATTGTATGTCCTCACTGCTGGGGCACGGGTCTCTTCCTGCATCGCAGGAAGGTTAGGCATACTCCACCACGGGAGCCAAGTCCGAGTTGGTGGGAGGATTGTAAGACATTGGCGGGTCTTACCTAACGTGACCATTTATTTTTTAACTCAAAACGGGACAGTAGTTTATTTCGGTCAATGAAATAAGAGGTAGTCAATAAAAAAAAAGTTTTTTTGTTATTTATTAGTTACAAATTAAAAACTAAACCAATATTTTTAGTTGCATATATTAATAGGTACTTATTAGAAAAATCTTACAAGCAAAACAGTAGTGAACAAAGCGCGAGTAATGACATCTTGACGACGACGCGTCTCGTTCATTGCACACAGCTCGCGTTCGACCGAAAGGCCACGAGCAGCGGTGCGGCCGTCCGCCCGGCTCGACTGTTCAAATTTTCGCGAGGATTCCGAAAACGGGACAATTTTGCGTCCCGGAATTAATTTCGGGGACACCGGGACTCGTAATTATAAAAAGGGACAGTCCCGTTTAAAACGGGACGTCTGGTCACGTTAGTCTTACCGCCAGAATTTATCAGGCCGCCCATAACGCCTTAAGCATGGCTTTACGACTGCCATTACATGACAGCCGGCACCAACGGCCTAACGTGCCTTACGAAACACGGTAGCGCTCGGAAAAAATGCCACTAGCGGTAGTCACGGGACGGTCACGTGATTGATTCCAATCACTCGGTTCGACTAGGCCATGAGCGGGCTAGTGGAAACTAAACATGTTAGTGAGCTCCAACATCGCTTACGCTACCTCTCATGCAGGCACCGGCCTAACACGATTTACGAAGGCTAGGGTGTGTCCGAGTTATGTAATTTCCTACAATTCCTGAACCTCCGGGATAACGTGGCTACCCTTTTTTTTCGTTGACAGTTTTAATTTAATGGGAACGCTTGTTTTCTAAGTTTGGTACCTACAGCGCTTGAAATTGCCGATCCGCGGTGAGCACGCGTAATAATTAAGCCCGTACTTTCTTTCTGAGAGAAGGCATGTACATTACATTGTAACCAATGTGACATCCATACATACATACATGCATGCATGCATACATGCATGCATACATACATACATACATACATACATACATACATACATACATACATACATACATACATACATACATACATACATACATACATACATACATACATACATACATACATACATACATACATACATACATACATACATACATACATACATACATACATACATACATACATACATACATACATACATACATACATACATACATACATACTCGTACATTCGAGCCAAACAAATCACCCTCCTTTTGGGCGCCGATGGCCAACTCTTAATGGTAATCTACGTTTCTAGCCCCCAGTTTCTCGTACTTGCACTAAAAATCTGTTTTTTTATTTTAGTTGTACCTATGCACCTTTGCCAACTGACAGCTCTAAACATTAATTTAAGGGCTTGTTTGTGTACCAGAAACCGGGGGTTGCTGTTATTCACACTGAACGACCAAAACAATGCGCATCAAAACACAAAAGCAACTAGAGCTCCTCGCCCCCTGCGCGTTTACTTTTCCCGCAATAAAATTACGCCTAACACAGGGTGGGGTAATGGCGCGCGGCGGATGGCTGTTTTCCCTCAAAATTGACTGAACTATACGTGTCATAAAGCCCATAAGAGTTTAGGGGTAGGGGGATTGGGGGTGGGCTGTTCTCAAGAAATGCATTTCTTTCTTGTTCTAAGACCTGGCAAGTTTTTTTATTACGTTGGCCTAATATTGGAAGAGATATACGTATCATAAGCCCCATAAGTGTTGAAGGAGGGGGATTGGGAGTGGCCTATTCTCAAGAAATGCATTTCTTTCTTGTTTTAAGACTGTTAACTCGAGCGACTTCATTCGGTTTCACTGGGCCACGAGCGCTTAGACTAGTTTAATACATACTTACATGAGCATCGCGCATCAGAAAGAAATAAGATCCAGAGGAAGAATTAAAACTAGGTGGATGGATGAAGCGCACGTGGCCTCGTCGAACCGGTCGGCACGGTCAGGTGCAGGATGGGTGACCGTCCCGTTACTACCGCTAGTGGCATTTTTCCGAACGCTTCCGTGCTCGCAAGGCACGTTAAGCTCGTCATATAATGGCAGTCGTTAAGCCATGTCAGAGGCCTTATGGGTGGCTTGATAACTTCTGGCAGTAAGGCCCGCCACTGTCTTACAAACCTCCACCAACCCGGACTTGGCCCCGTGGTGGAATATGGCCTTACCTTCCTGCAATGCAGGAAGAGACCCGTGCCCCTGTAGTGGGGACATACAGGGTTGCAATCGTGGATGGATAACTAAAGAAAGATCTTATAGAAAGTGGGGCATCGATAAACTAGGTCATGAATAGGGCGAAGTGGTGAGAGAAAAAAAGGAAAGCTGACACCACCGCCTTGTGAAACTAAATTAAAGAATAGGTGCGGGCTGTTCTTATCAAATGCATTTATTTAAGCAAAATATTCGAGATAAAGATATTTATTGAGCAACAAACATCGGCATACGTGGAAAGTTATGCTAAACTACGGTTTGACTTAGATATTAAGTACATATAATTTTGCATAAAAGTGCATAATTCCTAGACCACTGCAGTAGGAGTTTTTCATGTAGAGCAAGTTTTATTATTATGCAGCCTTTATACGTCCCAGGGTAGGGCACAGAACGTCTCTCAGGGAGAGAGAGAGAAAGTATGGGCTTTATTACTTCATAAGTTCTTCCTGTTTCAGACACAATGTATCCATATTATTATTATATGCAATATATATTACATGCAATAAAGAATATTCTATCTATCTATCTATTATAGTATATAAGTAAACAGGATGAACTTATGACGAAATAAAGTCCATACTCTTTCTCTCTCTCTCTCTGAGAGACGTAATAAAATAATATATAAATGTATATTATTTTTTATATTTTTTATTAATATTAAATAAGACCTTTGCTACATGACAATCTGCGACAGTTTTAACAGAGTAATAGTTTCTTGTTTGTATTACAACCTCGAAAATATAGATAGGTGATTAATTGTCAACCTCCGATAGGATACGGCACATGAAGATGGAGAAACCTTCTCTAACTGTGAAGGAAAACATTGTGAGGAAATCTGAGTGTCTGAGGTATATAAGCTATGTAGCTTATATACGTTCCACTGCAGGGCCCAGGACACACAAAGGCAAAAAACACATGTATACAGCAGGTGCATCGGACCGGAAGGCCCCGACCGGGGAGTCAAAATGACATAGAGCTAAGTTTTGTTTACGCATGGCCAAAACCGTTTCGCCCCGAGTAATAAAATTCTCCGTTCTGTGTGCCTATGTACCACTATTTTGACCCTGGATTCAGTGCCCAGAGCCTTGCCGTAGGGGTCCTCGCAAACTGGTAATTATAATTGTCTGTTTTGGCGCGCACAAAGAAATGGAAGCTGCCTAGTTTCGTATTAAGATTTGGAAGGGATGACAAGATATGGCGAATCTTATGTGATAAAAGTTGTCTGCAGCGTGATTTTGAAATTGTTAGCAATGTCTTCAGGGAATGTTCTAATCCCTGAAGTCTACCTTAAACAACGCTTTCTGTTTCTGCATGATTCTCACAGTCGTACGTTGCGTTCAGCTCAAAATCTGTTGCTGAAGACACCTAGTCTTCAGTAACTCCTCAGCCACAGCCGTCCGACTGTGGAATGCACTGCCACTAGTAATAAGACAGTCTCCTTCGTCTGCGATATTTAAGTGTAGAGTGAAGGAATACTACCTTTCAATAATTAAATAATGCAGTAAATTACGTAGGTATATTATATTATTTCCTCTTCCCATATAAAATTTATTTATTGGTATGTATGTATATCTTAATTATTTATGTATGTGGTTTAAGTAAGTTTATATTTTATTTTATTCGATTAAAACTACCCGCCAACCATTGACGTGCCTGATAGGCGTCTAACAAATTTAATTATTTTGCCGGCAAAATGTCAAGTGCAAAAAGTGAAAGTGACAGTGTTTTGTTGAGAAAGAGCCTAGCTAGCCTTGAGCTTAAAGTCAGTGCTCAAAATACTGAAATTACTGCACTAAAACACCAAATATCCGAGCTCGTAACCCTAATGAATCTATGGAAAGAGGGTACTTTGAAACCTAATTCCTCCAAAAGCAAACTAACTGCCAATGACCGTGCGACAAGTACAACACCGAAGGAAGCAAAAAGTGCAAGCGGGACGGAGAAAACGCCTAAGCCTGGCGGGTCTGCGACTAGTAAACAAACATTCTCGTCAGCTGTGCGCACCCGCGCTGCAACCAAGCGATCTAATGAATCTGCAAATACTAGGATGAGCCCTAATTTGCCGGTACCTATTAACGATACGGAACCGATTAGGGAGTCGGCATCCACATCAACGAGCACTGGCCCAGCTGCAGCTGTTAAGTCAACCTTAGAAGTTGATGAATGGAAGGTAGTAACACGTAAAAGGAATAGAAAAATACGCAATACTAACAAGCGAATAATTCGCTGTAGTGGAGAAGCGAGTGAATTGTTATGCGCTGCCGAGCGAACCAAGTACCTACATGTATGGGGCGCCCGGCCCGACACTACTGAGGAAAATGTAATTGAGTACCTAAATAGAAAGCAAAAGAACAAAGTCTACAGTGCTGTTAAGCTACAACCGGTGCGGCCGCAGGACTATGCATCTTTCAAAGTCGGAATACCGGATCATATGATTGAGGAATGCTTAAATCCTCAATTCTGGCCCAAGGGATTTTCAACAGATAGGTGGTTATTTCGTCTCGAAAGGCAAAAAGTCGACAAATGCAAGCAGAGTACCTAAAGTAAACAATACTTTTACGCTACGAGCCTACTACCAAAATGTGAGATGGTTGAAAAGTAAACTGTTTGCTTTTAAAAACAATCTTGTGTTGTCAGATGACTTGCATCTTATAGCTGCAACTGAGACTAATCTAGACGGATCTGTTAATGACGCCGAGCTGTGTTGCGGCGAGTGGAGCCTGCTGCGCAAGGACCGCAGCGGCGGGCGGCGCGGCGGCGGCGTGCTGCTGCTGGCGCGCCCGCCGCTCGTGCTGGAGCGCGCGCCGCGCTACGAGACGGACGATGGCGAGGACCTCTGGGCGAGGTTTCAAGTTCACGGCCAATACATATATGTGTGTGTAGTTTACATACCACCAAAATCATCGGACGATGTATACGCCAAGTGGTTTGAACAAGTGGAATCGATTTGCTCGATACACAAAAGTGCAAAAATACTTGTACTTGGTGACCTCAATTTGAATAGTGCTAGTGACACTACACTAAATTACTATAACAATTGTTTCATGTCCTGCTGTGATTTTTGTGAGTATAACTGTGTGAAAAACATGAAAGATGGTATGCTTGATGTGGTGTTGACTGGCGCGGAGCTGGGCGCGGCAGTGCGCGTGCGCCGGGCGAGCGCTGGAGAGCAGCTGGTGAACGTCGACGATTATCACCCGCCCCTGATGGTGCGTATCGGGTACCACTTCTCTGTGCAGGTACCATTGAATGAACCGTCAAATATCGATACTTCCAAAGACTGGAATTTTGCCAAGGCTGATTTTCTGGAGTTGTATTTTCGTATTAGTAGTACAAACTGGGATAGTTTATATATTTCTAAAAGCACTAATGAGGCGTTAGATTATTTTAACAACACACTTTATAGTATTTTTAACCACTGTGTTCCAAAGAAAATACGGAAGCAATCGTGTAGTCGTGCCTATCCAGTCTTCTACACGGCAGCAATAATCCGTGACATTGAAATAAAAGCTAAATATCATCGGACATGGAAACTTAAAAAAGACGTAAAAGCGCGATCGGAGTTCCAACGACTTAGGTCTAAAATTAAACAAGATATCGATGCAGCTTTTAAACATTATACAAAATTTATTTCGGCAAATTTATGCAATCAACCAACTCAATTTTGGAATTTTGTGAATTCTTTGCGTAATAGAGGAGGGCTCGAACTCAAGCTGACCCGTGACGGTGTTGAGCGTCGTGGAGCTGACGCGGCCGCGGCCTTCGCGGAGCACTTCGAATCCGTGTTTCTGCCGACCCCGCCCGCGCTGGACCCGCGCGCGGCTAGCGCCGCCCCGCCGGCTGACGCGCGCCGCGTGGACGTGCGCGCCGTACTCGCCAGCGACGTGCGGCGCGCTGTAGGCCAGCTGCGTGCCGGCACGTCCCCTGGGCCAGACGCGATACCGGCATTTGTAATAAAAGGGTGTATTCTCGAGCTCGAGGAGTCAATCGCATTTCTCTTTAACTTGATTCTGGACACTGGCGATTATCCTACTATATGGAAGGAATCTCGGGTATCACCTATCCCTAAGAAAGGATCTAAAACGATGGTAGAAAATTATCGACCCGTGGCGATACTATCTACACTGGCTAAGGTATTCGAGACGGTAGTCCACACTCAATTGCTACCTCAGTGCATACCATACATCACGGGCGCACAGCATGCCTTTTTACCAAAACGTTCAGTGGCTACGAACTTGGTCACTATGGTGGACATTCTGTCTAAAGACCTGGACGAAGGTCACCAGGTTGACGTCATCTACTTGGATTTCCAAAAGGCATTTGACAGAGTTGATAACGATATTCTGCTCCTGAAATTGGGTAAAATGGGGTTTGTACCTAAACTTTTAAAGCTCATGTCAAACTACCTTTCTAACCGAAAACAATTTGTAAAATACGGGCCTTATCACTCTGATCCATACCTCACACGCTCTGGAATAAGTCAAGGATCGAACCTGGGACCCCTTCTGTTCGTCCTACTAATTAACGACTTGCCGGAGGTGGTGCGTGGATGCCGGGTACTTCTTTTCGCCGACGATGTGAAGCTGATAAGAGTAGTAAAGTCTTACAATGACTGTGAAACGCTACAACGAGACATCGATGCGGTCTACGGGTGGAGTATACATAACAAGCTGCTCTTCAATCCTAGCAAATGCGAAACGATGAGCTTCACCCGTTCACCTGGTCCATTGCAGCACCAATATCACATTGGTGGCGACGGCATCACTCGCGTCTACTTGGTGCGTGACCTGGGCGTGATGTTTGAGCCCGACCTAACGTTTCGCTCGCACGCGCAGCACGTGACCGGCGCGGCGTTACAGCGCCTTGGATTTGTGTTGCGCAACTCAGCGCCACTCTCGTCCAACGCGGTCAAGACGCTATATGCGGCTCTCGTACGTAGCATCTTAGAGACGAACACGGTGGTATGGAATCCGCATGAGAAGAAATATACTCTCATGCTGGAGCAAGTTCAAAAGAGGTTTCTTAGATTTCTTTACAAAAATAAACAAGGATATTATCCTTTTCTATATCCGACACTATTTCTACAGGGGCATCTAGGTTATAATTCACTCGAACTAAGGAGATCATTGGCCTTGGCAAAATTCACACTTAATATAATAAGGAATAATATCGATTGTATCGATCTTGTTGAAAGGATGGTAAAACTCCATGTGCCTGATAGGTACCTCAGGGCGCGGCAGCACCGGCTGCTGGCCGTGCCGCGCGCGCGCACCAACCTGCTTCAGTTCTCGCCCGTAGCGCGCGCGCTGCGGCTGCTGAGCTCCCTGCTAGAAGCAGCCCCTCACTGTGATTTGTTTGTGGATGGGATAAAAGTTTTGATGGATGAATGTAAGATAATGCTAGAGAGATCGTTGTGAGAGGTTGTCTTTAGTTCTGTAACGATTTGGTGTTGACTGTAATGTTACAAGAACTGTGTAAATAAATAAATAAATAAATAAATAAAAAAATAAATATAAATTTCTTTGAATTCCTAATTTCACTATTTCTGTATTGCACCGACTACCCGTCTCTAGTTTTCATGTCTCCGTCTATGGTTGCCTGGAAGAAATTGCTTTTAGTAATAAGGCCGCAATTTGTACTATATTTTTATATAATTTCTGTTACTGTAATTTCTGTGTACAATAAAGAATATTCTATCTATCTATCTATCTATCTAATCGTATTTCCCATGATATACGGGGAAATTAACCATTTCACGGTAATGTTTTTTTTCGTTTAAACATAATAAAACATGAAAACCACAAATACACCAATGTGTCAAACTTCTAATGCGGATTATTGCCGAGCTTTAATAAAAAAATGTATCGACGGTTAAAAGGATATAGGGCATAAGCGACATTTTGGTCCAAACTGACTTTTGAATGCCATCTCACTTGAAAAAAAAATCTGCGTCGAATGCGCTTACTCCCACGGCTCTACAATGATTTTATAGTCGCTTGTCTCCAAGCAAAAAACTGGGTTTTTAGATGTCGTTTTGGTGTTACCGACCTATTTTTAGGTCGTTTTTTCCTTAACGGCACTTGTATCCCTGTAAAAATGGCATCAACTTTGGCCTCTAGTCGGTAATGTCTTTTTACTTCCTACTGGTGTGGAGCTTCTGGGCGCTTACGGTTCTTTACCAGAAGCAACTATTTTTAAAGTTGGAACTAATGTCTCTTTACCTTTGTCATCAAAAACATTAAGCGTTGGTTATACCTTACTACCATTTACAAGTTTACAATACAGCTGTCGCTTATAGGCAACTACTTAAACCTAATTAATATTGAATTGTCGGTTATACCCTATTACCATTCACAAGTTTGCCATACAGTTGTCGCTTATAGGCAATTACTAAAACCTATTTACTATTTAACTGTCGGTTATACCCTACTACCATTTACAACATAACACAACTCTGTTACTTACGCCGTATTACTTTACAAGGATATTTTATGAATTGGTGCGTATGCCAATTTATATCACATAATCAGGTCTCTGTTATTCTCAAGTACCTATTTAGCGAGTCGTTTATCCCAAAATCAGTCGGTATTTTCACGCCTGTGTCCCAGAGAGGTAGACAGAGACTAAGGCTTGCCACGATCTTTGCACACCTCTTTCGCTTCATCTACATTCATAAGTCGTTGCATGCACGCTCTCCAGTTGTGGGTACTTTTTATCCGGCCCTTTGCCAACACGTCCCCAATTTGGTCTACTTATGTGAGCCTATGGCGTCCCCTACCGAATGTTCCACTCTCTTTATCTCACTATCTCCTTCTTCTTCTTCGTCGTTTCCTCATGGCTGAAGGACGTGACTAAGGGTAGATTCTGCCACCAGCTCTCTCCATTGGATTATATTACGCGCCAGATGTATGGCTGCTTGTAGGGTCCTTACCGAAGCTTTAGTTATTATACCTGACCAACGCGTTGGTGGTCGTCCTCTGCTTCATTTCCCGTTCGCTCGACTGGTGATGATAACATACTCCAGGTTATCTGGCCCGCGTCAGACGGTATGTCCGAAAAACTTCAGGATGCATTGGGTGCAGATTGTGGAGAGCCTCGTCTTTATTTGAAGCTCTTCTAGAATAAATACGTTTATGCGGCGTTCGGTCCAAGAAAGAGTATTCTCCGCCAGCACCACATTTCAAACGCATCTATTCTTTTCAGAATACGGGCTTTTAATGTCCAGGTTTCCGAGGCATACAGAAATATTGAGAACATAAGAGTCCGCATTAGTTTTATCTTTGTCTTGCGGTTGATGCTTCTGTTTTTCCATATATTCTCAAGTCTTTTCACTGCTGACTTAGCCATCTGGGATCTTCTGACAAATTCTTGTTCGCAGTCTCCGTCATTGCTTATTTGCGAGCCTCAGTATACAAATTTATATAATTATAAATTTATAATTTATAATTATTAAAAAATCAATTTAATTTCAATTAATAATCGGTATCTTTAAGTTCATATAAAGTAATTAGTTTATAAATTTAATTTTAACTTCAATTACTAATAATCAATATTGTTGACTTTATATAAAAAATAATTGGTTTGTCTATTTTGGAACGTAACTTCATAATTAACTTTTGTAATTTTTGCCGAGGGTAGTAAACTAACCGTTAATGATTTCTAAAAGACACCTGTCACCTCAGTCATCCGGGACCACGGCACCTGAAAAAGTGCCGAAACGTTGGAAAATTGTAAAAATGTAATAAACGAGCATAAATCCGTATAAAAACAGTTTTAATTATACAAATTTGTGTACAACATCAAGGTCTCGCAGCTCGTTGGTTCGTTGCAAGGTGCCCGATCTATCAATAAACATCAACTTGGTCTTACTTCTGTTGATATGAAGTCCGTATTCTTTACTTATACTATCCACTCTCGCTAGAAGCTCAGCCAGCTCTGTTTCCGAGGCGCCTATGACGGTGGTGTCATCGGCAAAGCGAAGGTTGTTCAGAAGATGCCCACCTATCCGAATGCCCCCCTCTAAATTATCCAAAACCCTTCTCATTATATGTTCCCCGATCAGGTTGAACAGTTGGGGAGATAGTATGCATCTCTGGCGCACTCCTCGTTCTGCTTTAAAGCAGTGCGAAAGACTGTTCTCAATTCGTACTTAAGATTGACCGTTGGAGTACAGTTGCTGCACAAGAAAGGTAAGGTAGTCCGGTATACCCATCTCCTTCATAACCCTGAACATGGCCTTCCAGCTGATACAGTCAAAGGCTTTTGCATAATCGATGAAACACAAGGCTGTAGTGATGTTATGTTCCCTGCATTTTTCGATCAGCTGTCGAATGTTCAACATTTGTTCCCTCGTTCCTCTTCATTTTACAAATCCAGCCTGTTCCATCGGTATTTGGCTATTGATGTAGGGTGCAAGCTGGTGGTTTAGGACGTGTAAGAGGATTTTTACGCGTGAGAGATCATAGAGATGGTTCTGTAATCTCACATTTACGGGTCTCTACCCGTTACCTACCTCTACCCTGTCTTGTGTATAGGCACGATTGATTCGGTCCAATTTGCTGGCCATTGACCCGTTCTCCAGACTTTTTGACACACGGTATGTACGATTGCTATGCCTTCACTTCCTATATTTCTTAGATTAGATCTTCCTAGATTTGCGCGGTTAGGCAATCGCTGCCACATGCCTTGTATTTCAGTTTGAGAAGTGCTGCCTCTACTTCCTCGAAGAGGATGTCTGGTTCCTTTTCAGAATAATGCATTTCCATAGTTCTTTCATCACTAATTTTGCCGTATAGCTTCCGACAGTAGCTCCTCCATCTTTCGAGTACCTCATCTATATCCAATAAGGGCGTCCCCTTTTCATTTTCAATGGTCCAGTGCTTTGGTTTAAATTCCTTTGCGAGCAGGTTTACCTTTTGTAACATATCTCGGGAGTGCGCCCTTTCCAAACATTTTTCTATATCGGAGCATATACTGTCGATATAGGCCTCTCGATCTTTCCCGCAAAGTTTTTGGACAACGCTATGTAGCTCCGCATAGTGGCTTCGTTCTTCGGCTGATTTTAAGTCCTGTTCGTTGTTTGTTCAGGGTACCTATTTTTGACTAACTTCTTCAGACGGATTTTAAACGAACTTAGCAGTCAGAAGCTAAGTTTACTGCCGCAGTCTGCACCTGCCCTCGTCTTTGCTGCTGATATAGATGAGCTCCATCTTTGGTTTACTAGAACGAAGTCAATTTGGTTCCTGTGAAGACCATTAGGTGACGTCCACGTGTAGAGTCGTCTTGGGTGTTATTGAAACCAGGTGTTCATGACCGAAAGGTCGTTCTCCATGCAAAAGTCCAAAAGCATGTTGCCACGGTTGTTTCTGAGTCCTAGTCCAAACCTGCCGACAATCTTTCTGAGATGATAATCATTTTAGAATTAAAATCGCTAAGTATTAATAATGGCTCTTTCTTAGGAACATCTTGGACTGCTTTGTTTAGATTTCCTCTTCACTGGATGAAGATGTCGGTGCATAGATGGCGAGTAGGTTATGTATGGATGTATGGATGGATGTATGTGTGGGTATGGCCGTGCTAATCTGATTTTCAATATCCTGTCATTGATGGAATCGTATCCCATTACCTTGTCTTTGTGCGTCGACGTATCCGGACACTATGGACAATTTTCCAGATGGAGTAGTGTAGTGTCCCGAGTCTTTTATATGCGTTTCACTTACAGCAAGAATATCCACATTATACCTGTTTATTTCCTTCTCCACGACTTCGGCTGTTCCTGGTTTGGAGAGACCACGAACGTTCCAAGTGGCTATGGTGAGAGCGTGGTGAATGTCCCGAATTTGTCTCTTTTTGTTACGGAGTTTGATCAGCAGTAATCCAATTTCCGCAAGGGGCTTGCTGTGTCACCTTCTTGCGGCCGATAGCATTTTTTCACACCAGGTGACCCGGAACCATCCTGGCGCCGGGCGTCAACCGGATGGTCCGACAAATCCTTACTATTGTTTATCCTGCTCATAGTTTTCTTGGGAGTATTAGTAGCGGTAGTATCCCCATCCTTTTCGCTCCATCGTTTTCAGAGGTTATTTAGTCCTCTAGGCCTGTGGGGCCTTCTGGCAAGCCAGTTGTCGGGTTATCATAACTGCCGCCCGATACTCGGCGTTAATACTCTTTTAGCATTAGCCGGGTTTCAGAGGGCAATTCCTGCGGACGCGAGTATCATCACTATCTCCAAACAGTATCTAATGTAGGTTACTAATCTGGTACATAAAAACGATTATGATAACACTAACATCATCTAACGTATGCAGTTACTTTAGGTCTCATTTCATAGGAGAATCATGTTGGTTGTGAATCTATTATTTTTAGGACGTGACGTTTAATCCGCGTTACCGATTGCCCAGATAGTTTCACATGTTGGATGTTCTTGTTTTCCTCTTGGCCTACAAATCTTGACGTGTGGAAGTACCATGTTACCTTTTTTTCAAACCACTTTTGGTGTCACTAAAGTCTGACATCCTCACCATGTTTTGACTAAGCACTGTTTCTTGTGCTCCATTACCTTTTGTCACAATGGTGTGAAACGTCATATATCCCTCTTTACCTATTTTAGTTATTCAACAGCCATGTGACTCATGCCCTATTACCTCTTGGTATACGGAAATCAAATGTAGCTTAGTCTTCTATACTCTTCGTTTTTTTATATGAAGATATGACTTATGCCGAATTACCTTATATAAAAAATATGTTCGATTGAGTTAAGCGACATTCAACTACATAGAGCGTCGTCGAATCAAATAAAATAAAATGTCAATTAATGCTCGTATTTTTTTCGAGCTTAGAGCTGTTTCCATCTTTACGTTATGACAATAAATAAAAAAGATATGATTTTTTTTCTCAAATTTTAAACTTTAAATTGCGCTCCTGAACAATTTGGTTTTTGTCGCTTATGCCCTATATCCTTTTAACCGTCGGTATATATAAAATTTTGGTTTAACTTGGTGTACAGTCTGTTAGCTTTTAGAATATACCTCGGCTACTATCGGATAGAATCGGATATAATCGTGTAATAGAAATATCGGAACTAATATGACACATAACTTTACATAACTTTTCAAAATAGTGAAGAAAAGTTTTATATAGAGCATGAAGTAGAACTTTGTATGCTTTCGGCGAAAACCGTAGCCTACTCCAGAGCTCGAAGTCTATTCTAAAAGCTAACAAACTGTATGATCGTAGGGCTAAGCACCCACCTATTTTGCGTTTATATATTTTTCATCCCACCATCTCGGAAAGAATATTTATATCTTCAATATCTGAGTGGAAAAGCCGTTTTTATTCTCTAGAGGATAAAGTAAATTGAATTTAGAACATCGTGTGCACTAAGTTTGTGAATTAAAAAAGTGTACCTATCTTGTGATTGTAAACGTTTTTTTTTTTTTGCATTTAGTAATTTCCACGCTGAAGTGGAATGAAAAGTTACGTGTTGCACTCGAGTGCAATGATTTTTCACCTCGTGCTCTTTTGATTCCCTCGCTAACGCTCAGGATTCTTATTTAGAGTCACTCGCTGCGCTCGTGATTCAATTTAAAATCCTTCGCTTGCTCGGTCATCAAAATTGAACACGCGGTTAAAAAGAAACTTTGCACTCTTGTATAACAAATAACTATTAAACTCATCATAATTTTATTATTTATATATAGCAATTACATAATTACGGCACTTGGGACTTAAAATCATTTTGGTATATTATAATTTGTACTATACGTGTGTTTGTCACTGAACTCCTCCTAAACGGCTGGACAGATTTCAATGTTTTTTTTGTATGCGTTTGTGTGGCTCTCTCGATGACTTATCCGTAATACTGTGTTTAAAAAAAAACATTGTTTAGTAATATTTTGACTCTGAAGCGGGAGACGGAAGCTCCCGCTTGGGTCTCCCGACCCAGGTTCGATTCTCAGTGCGAGCATGCACCAATGACTTTGTTTTCTAAGTTATGTACATTTATGAAGTTATAGCAGCAACACCACTTGCTAGCGGTGAAGAAAAACATCGTGAGGAAACCTGAGTATCTGAACTATTCAAACATCTCAGCGCTTGAAATTGCCAATCCGCGGTGGGCTCTAGTGGTAATTAACCCCACACTCTCTCTCAGAGAGAAGACCTGAGCCCTGCAGTGGGACTTTTATGAGCTACATAAAAGAAAATAACGAAAATTTTATACTATTGTTATTTTTAATGCACTAACCCGTGCTAAGAACAATTTTTAAAAACCTATTTAGAGGCTAAAAATTCCACCCATGCCGGGATTTGAACCCGCGACCTCTGGCTATCCGTGCCAGCGCTCTTTCCAACTGAGCTAATGGGCGACTCACCGGCATCAGTGAAATTTCGAACCTCTACAAGTCTACACTATTCTCTGTATTAGGTACGTAGAGGCAGCGACATCTGGCTGAAGTAATTTGCATCACTTGCAGCCCCGAGTCTATACGAAAATTTGTTTATAATACCTTCAGCATTATACTGTATCTATCCCACATGTACTTATTTATCTCACCCGTAACTTCCCGTCACCACGCTTACACCTCAGAACTACTGTATCCTATTATTAAGTCGCCACGTTATCATTAACACCTCTGGCTTATCCCGGCATCGTTAATATACCCGATGTACCGATAAGGGGCACTTTGAACCTACCTAGAGGGATGGCCCTTAAAACCGGCCTGTTCCCAACTGGACCCAATGACTACGTCCGGATGCGGGTTCTTAGTCAAAAGGGGTTACTTAGACCACGAATTTGAAAGGGTTGAATTTCTCGTTGACAGGAAAATCATGGAATCTTATCATATTATGCTACCTAGAGGGATGGCCCTTAAAACCGGCCTGTTCCCAACTGGACCCAATGACCACGTCCGGATGCGGGTCCTTAGTCGAAAGGGGGTTACTTAGGCTACGAATTTGGTAAGGTTGAATTTGTTGTTGACATGAAAATCATGGCAGAAATAGTGGCAGTGAGCTGGCCAATTCTCGCGAAGAACCGACAACCGTTGAAGTAAACGTGTTCTTGAGTGGAGATTGCGACTCGGCAAGCATAGGTACGATCTGCGAAAAACTGCCAGCAGATGCTGGATGCGGCAAGCTGAAGACAGGGCGCTCTCGCTCATTAGGAGAGGGGTATATCCAGCAGTGGACTTACATATAGCCTGAACTAGAAGAAGAAAAAAATCATGGTATCTATCACATGCTACGCACAAAATATTATTTTGCTACGTTTGTCAAAGTTTGTCTTCTTGGATTTAGATATTATGAAAAAAGTGTAATATAAATAACGTATTGTGCTACGCATATTAATTCTTTTTTTAAATAAAATACTCGAGACTGAAATTTCAGTGATAATTATTTTTTTCTATTAACTATCAATATTGTACGTTTTAAATCAGGGGAATGTAAGGAGAGTAACAAATAAAAAAAAAAAATATTGTACGTGTGAATTCAACGGACGTATGTCTGAAATAAATATGTTGAATTGAATTGAATTGAATTTGTAGGTAGCAACTGAAGTATTAGGTGTAAGGCGCTTCGGGGTACTAACTAGGGCCACTTATGGAATAAAACTCGTAGCATAACGGCCGTTTTGACCGGACATCGATAAAAATCCTAGGTTGTCACTACAGTCTATTTATTCTTACTTGTCCAATTTAGTAAACAAGATTCTACCCTGATACTGATAGATTCAAAACTATCCTTCTCTTTCTATCAACTGGTAGCACTCGGCGAAAAAGAGGGACGACCACCCGGTACCAGTGCAAACTTCTGTCGTAAATCCCTTTCATAAAGATTATTTTAATTACGCCAGCCAACCCTTTGAGTGTGTGTGCACAATGAGATCCATACAAAATTACTGGCTCTTTGAGGGTGACGTCAAAGGTATGACGTAATTAAATGTCACACAATTACGGTGGAATAATGGCCGATAGGTCTTTTTGATTAAGACTTTAATGTCTTTCTTTGTTGGCTTTGTTTTGTTATGTGTGTTATTGCGTTTTGCTATGAATAATATTCTTGAAGCTTCATTATATTATCGCTAACTGTGAAGGAAAATATCGGTGTTTCAAAGCCTTAAAGCTTGAAATTATTAAGCAGCGGGTATTTATTTAAGCTTTATTTTTATTTTTTATTTCCTAGTTTAGTTAATTAAATATTATTAAATATTTTTTAATACAATTGCTCAAAAAGTGGCGTATTGCAGGGTCGTATAGCGTGCGGGATGTGGGCTATTACACACTCGTGCTTTTTTTACCTTTCGCGCACTAGTGCGTTCTCTTTCCCAACTGTCAAAATGATGTCTATTAAAAAGAAAAACCAACCATGAAGTTTTTACTAAAAAAAAATCTTAGAAGTTTTTATGATTCATGCTCCTTTCATGATGAGAGTTGAATAAATTTATCTTTTTTTATTTAGCCTATAAACGTTCCACTGCAGGGCCCAAGCTTTCTCTCAGACAGTGAGTAGGGGCTTAGTTACCATGCGTGCCCATCATGGATTAGCAATTTCAAGCGCTGAGGTAAACATCTCAGACACTCAAGTTTCCCCATGATGTTTTCCTTCACAGTTAGCGAGTGGTATTGCTACTGAAACTTCACAAATGTCCATAACTTACAAAATAAAGTCATTGATACATGCCCGCACTGGAAATCCAAACTAGGTCTCTTCCGAGTTAATTGTACTACCCATCCTATTAAGGATTATTTAGATGACAATGATGTCTGGAATTCAAGCATGTAAAATTCACGAGTTTTGTAGTATCTGTGTAAATTCTGTTAATTAAGGAATTTGAAAAGACTAAGTTTGGAGTTTTTTTGTCCATTTTTTCTCCAAAATGATCCAGATTTTGAAATGGACACCTAGTTTAACTTGTAACGTTCATTAAGCCGCAGTATCTGCGCTACTTTGAATAAAACCTTTTCATTTCATTTCATTTCATTTCATTTCATCGCGCTACCGCAGCTTAAAGTTGAATACATATGTTTTCATCTATGTATCTTAAAACAACGATGAATTTTCACTCCCAAAAAAATAAAAGCAAAACTCTAACGATGGCCATTTCCTCGAAATTTAAGAGCCAGCCATCACTTCCTTATATTTCTAAAAAAAAGCTACTATGTAATTTGTTTCAATATCAGATTTAATGATTTGATTGAATGAGTTAGGTTAGGTTTGATTTCATTTGATCTCGTTAGGTTTAATTTTCATTTCATATCAATAAAAAAATTCTACTGAAGACTTGGCTGTATGGGCGTAGTACCCTTTGCCTACCAGAATGGGTAAAGGAAAACAATCTCTGCTCTTAATCTTTTACGGTTAGCGCCATTTTCCAAATATTTTTTTCTTTATTAGATTCCTTAGTTTTTTCGTAACTGTATTAAAAATAGTCGTTCAGTACACGTGCGGAACCGTCATTGAACTTGTTCCGACTGTCAACCCTCGCCTTCGGCCGCGCCTCGGCTCAGGTCGACATTTGTAGGAACTCTTTGCAATGACAGCCTTTCCGCACTTGTAATGAAATATACTATTTCTGGTTGTGCAATAAAGTGTTCTCTATCTATCTAATAAAAAATATAAGGGCCTCTCTAAAATCAGCGCTTTTTGCATGTTGTGTATCTATACATTCATATTCAGAGGCGCAACGCTGAGCGTAGCACCTTTTGCCAGAGCCTTTCAATTTAAAATTGCAGGAAGAGACCCGTGCCCCACTGCTGGGGCACGGGTCTCTTCATGCATCGCAGGAAGGTGAGGCCATACTCCACCACGGGGGTCAAGTCCGGGTTGGTGGAGGATTGTAAGACAGTGGCGGGCCTTACTGTCAGAAGTTATCAAGCCGCCCATAAGGCCTCTGACATGACTTAACGACTGCTATTATATGACAGCCGGCACCAACGGCTTAACGTGCCTTGCGAAGCACGGAAGCGCTCGGAAAAATGCCACTAGCGGTAGTCACGGGACGCTCACCCATCCTGTACCTGACCGCGCCTGTTGTTGCTTAACCAAGTGATTGATTCCAATCACTCGGTTCGCCTAGGCCACGAGCGCTTCGCCTGTGATATTGTTAAGTGCAAATTAAACAATAAAACAGAGCAATAAACAAACTAAACAATGCAAAAGATTGACGAAATAAATATATTGCGAATGTGAGTGGAAGGGCTGCTATGGGACGTCCCAGGCGGACCTACTTCGACCGAATAAAGGATTTATTAGCAAAGGGGAAGATTAAAATTACCCGAAACAGGCGTCCGTGCATACAACGAGTTGTTAACGTTGATGATGCGAAGGTGATCTGTCAGGATCGTGGCAAGTGGCAGTTCCTGGTCTCTGCCTACCCCACTGGGATACAGGCGTGAATTTATGTATGTATTAAAATAACGAGTAAATCTAAAGAAAGTTTTTACGTGAAAGAGTAACAAACATCCATCCAAACTTGCAAACTTTCGCGTTTATAATATTAGTGGGATAATCACTCGCTAACGGTGAAGGAAAACTTCGTGTGGAAACCTGAGTGTTTGAGGTGTTCAAATACCTCAGCGCTGAAAATTGCCAATTCGCGGTGGGCATGCGTGGTAGTTAAGCCCACTCTCTCTCTGAGAGAAGGCCCGTGCCCTGCAGTGGGCCGTGATAGGCTACGTAAAAAAACATCACACAATTTAAAATAACGTATGTGAAAGTTTAAAAACCTATTTAGAGGCTAAAAATTTCACTCATGCCGGGATTCGAACCCGCAACCTCTGGCTATCCGTACCAGCGCTCTATACCAATTGAGCCAATGGGCGACTCACGGCATCAGTGAAATTTCGAACCTCTTTACAATATTCACTGTATTACGTACAGGCAGCGACATCTGACTTAAGCAAATTGCATTACTTACAGCCCCGACTACCTACTTTGCAGTTAGGTTTAACATCGGAACGATATCACTGTACCCACATGATTACACATTTAAATTAAATTTGTTCCTTAGCACGGGTTAGTGCATTAAAAATAAAAATAGTGTAGTATGTGAAAGTCATAATATGGCGCCCTAATATAATGAAATATGAAAGTACCTACACTCAAACTGAGGCCAGTGGGAATTGAACCCACGACCTCTGTCTTGGTACCCCGTCGGCTAGACCAACGAGGCAGTGAAATATCTGTGTTCCGTCAGGCTCTACTAGTCCACTGCTGGACATAGCCCTCCCCTAATGAGCCGCCATAGCGCCCTGTCTTCAGCTTGCCGCATCCAAAATCTGCCTGCAGTTTTTTGCAGATCGTCATCCCACCTAGTCGGAGGGCGTCCTACACTACGTTTGCCGAGTCGCGGTCTCCACTCAAGAACACGTTTACTCCAACGGTTGTCGGTTCTTCGCGAGATATGATGACCAACCCACTGCCACTTCAGCTCGCTGATTCTCTGAGCTATGTCGATAACTTTGGTTCTCTGTTGGATGCATTCGTTACGAATCCTATCCTTCAGAGAAACTCCCGAGCAGAGCTCTCTCCAATACCTGAGTAATTTCCTTTTTCTGTATGTATATACAATAAAGTTTTCTCTATCTATCTATACTATTCTAAACTAACTTAAGGACTGGTCTTATAATTCCAGTCTACGCTGACGACAAATCGATACTGAATTTGATTGACATTCTTAATAACCAGAATCATAGGAGACACTTATCAAATCGATACTGTGCTCAGTATCTCTTAACCCTTCACCAGTCAGTGGTTTAATAGTTGCTACCGTAAATTAAACATAACCACGTTGAAATAAAGTCTTAAAACATATTTAGAGGCTAAAATTCCACTCATGCCGCGACTCGAACCCGCGTCCTCTGGCTAACCGTGCCAGCGCTCTCCCAACTGAGCTAATGGGCGACTTAAAATTGTTTTTTAAAATTGTCCCTAGCATGGGTTAGTGCATTAAAAAGAATATTACATAGTCTAAAGCTAATGAAAAAAATTACACCCTTTTTTCCTTTTGTCCCTTTTGTCCCTGTTTTTAAGAATCCTTTTCTTTATGTATCATATAAACGTCCCACTGCGGGCACAGGACTTCTCTCAGAGAGAGAGAGAGAGAGAGAGAGAGGCAGAGGATATGGGCTTAATTACCGCGCGTGCCCACCGCGGATGGGGAATTTCAAGTGCTGAGGTATTTGAACACCTCAGACACACAGGTTTCCTCACGATGTTTTCCTTCACAGTTAGCAAGCGGTTTTGCTACCATAACTACAAAGGACCCGTATTGTTCTAAATTAACTCTTGTGTTGGGTGTGATAAGGGTCAAAGTGGCTTGTATACTCTATGCCAATATAATGACATAAATGAAAGTTCCTTAAGATACAAAGAGAACACTTTATTCCACAACCAGAAAAAAGGATTTACAACCATGATTTCCTAAATCTAAGTAATGTCATACAAGTGGCGGTCTTATAGGGATAAGAGTTAGTGATATACAGAAATAATTTAAAACGATATGAGTCACTGAAGTTGTTGGAGAGGTCCACTCCGCTCCACTCCACTCCACTCCACTCCACTCCACTCCACTCCACTCCACTCCACTCCACTCCACTCCACTCCACTCCACTCCACTCCACTCCACTCCACTCCACTCCACTCCACTCCACTCCACTCCACTCCACTCCACTCCACTCCACTCCACTCCACTCCACTCCACTCCACTCCACTCCACTCCACTCCACTCCACTCCACTCCACTCCACTCCACTCCACTCCACTCCACTCCACTCCACTCCACTCCACTCCACTCCACTCCACTCCACTCCACTCCACTCCACTCCACTCCACTCCACTCCACTCCACTCCACTCCACTCCACTCCACTCCACTCCACTCCACTCCACTCCACTCCACTCCACTCCACTCCACTCCACTCCACTCCACTCCACTCCACTCCACTCCACTCCACTCCACTCCACTCCACTCCACTCCACTCCACTCCACTCCACTCCACTCCACTCCACTCCACTCCACTCCACTGCACTGCACTGCACTGCACTGCACTGCACTCCACTCCACTCCACTCCACTCCACTCCACTCCACTCCACTCCACTCCACTCCACTCCACTCCACTCCACTCCACTCCACTCCACTCCACTCCACTCCACTCCACTCCACTCCACTCCACTCCACTCCACTCCACTCCACTCCACTCCACTCCACTCCACTCCACTCCACTCCACTCTTCTCCACTCCACTCCACTCCACTCCACTCCACTCCACTCCACTCCACCCGACTCCACTCCACCCCACCCCATCGGTTCTGCTGTCCGAGATTTACGCGTACCAACACATTATTTTTATATTATAGATGAAGTGTTCTCTATCGCTCCGTTAGCTAGTGGTGTTGCTACTATAACTGCACAACTGTACAAAGATAGCTTAGAAAACCAATAAGATGGTTATTTGAGTAAAAGTGCTTTATTTTATTTTATTTATACTTTAACTGGACCCATTCAATTATTAAGTTCGGGTTTCATGATTTTCCTTTCATTTAATTTACCAAGTTTGTTACAGACATTTCATGCTTATTGATCGCTGCAGTGATAGTGCAGGGTGTAATTTTTACAGATTATTCGGTTCGATTCCCGGGTGTGGCAGGCGAATTTTCGAAAAAAAATTAGGGCAATTTTCTCTCTTTTATAAAGTAATGTAATGTTCTTATTTAGTACAGTTTTACAGAAACCTATTTAGAAGCTCTAAATTCCGAGCATGCCGGGATTCGAACCCGCGACCTCTGGCTATCCGTGCCAGCGCTCTTTCCAACTGAGCTAATGGGCGACTCACCGGCATCATCAAAATTTCGAACGTCTTTAAAATATTCTCTGTATTACGTACAGGCAGCGACATCTGGCTGAAGTAATTTGCATCACTTGCAGCCCCGAGTATCTACTTTGCAGTTAGGTAAATTGTCCTTAGCACGGGTTTAGTGCATTAAAAATAATAATATAAAGTTTTACAAGTTATGATTTGTACAGATTTAGGCCGTTCGATTCCTTTCGGCTGCCATGGCAACTAAACTTCGCAACCGGTTGTGGGAAAGGAATTTTTATTCTTTGTCGGCAACTAGTTGCGAATAAAGATTTTTTTTCTTTATATGCAACTAGTTGCCATAAAGGATTTTTTCAAAAAGACTAGTTGTAGAAGAATCTATTCTCTTCTTACGCAACCATGAGACAAGTGATTTTCGCAAATCTTTGCATTAGATTTTCTTTTCAATAAGAATGGAATGTTATTTTATTTTCGTTCTGTTTCATGCACAGTATTAAGTATGAATATATTTCCTTCATATGGCAACAAAAATACTACACCCTGTATACAGCGGCAACAGAAGAGTCGTAGGTAGTCAACATAGAATCCTCTTCAAAAATTTGTACTATTAGTACGTGGAACCTGCCGCGTGGCGTCAGCGAAGTATATTTATACTCCAATTTAGAATATAACCATACCACCATGTAGGAGACTTAGAGCGCCATCTACAGTGAGGCATTGGACACTAATAATTATACTTTGAAAAAACTTTTTTTTTATTGTATAAACTATACGTCCCACAGCTGGGCGCAGCCTTCTTTTCTCCTCTTATCCTTTTTTTAAGTAGGTACCCTTATTATATCTACGCTTTATTATATTATTTTTGTTGCACTAACCCGTGCTGAGGACAATTATAAAAACCTATTTAGAGGCTGAAAATTCCGCCCATGCCGGGACTCGAACCTGCGACCTCTGGCTAACCGTACCATTATCATCGGAAATCCTTATGACAGAAAGTTGCCGAAGGAAATATAAACTGAATCTCCGACAAAATCTCTCACAAAGATAAGCTCCCCTTTGTACATGTATTTTCTTAAATCCTATTTCGTATTTGTTTTTGTAGTGTGCAATATAGTCTAAAGATAAACGATAAGATAAATTCAGACACGTCTACGTCAACTCGATTGGCGCACACTGGGACACAGTTTTGTCTCAGTGTGCGCCAAGCCAAGTAGCACAAAATGAATAATTTGCCGGCTGCAAGTGACATTTTACTAAATTGAAATGAATAATTCATCGTTTTTGTGCGCGTCCCCGCGTTGACCTGTCTCTGAAAAGGGAATGTGTCCAAAAGCAGCTCTGTATTATTTTTTTATGTACCTAGCCTAGATTCAGACTTATTAATTAGAACATGAAAACCGGCTAAGTACATACCAGGTTTTCAAACCAAACTATAAGATACTTATTGCGTTGCCATGGTAACAAGAGTCTCCGATACGGTGGCAGTAAGAAGTTGACCGGAACAGCTATTATAGCATTTAAATATGGCAAATTCTTGAAACCGTAGATGATATGAGATCAGCCCATTGTCAGTCCCTACTGCTGGGGCACGGGTCTCTTCCATGTCCAGCAGTGGACTAATATGGCCTGAACAAGAAGAAGAAGAAGACATACCAAATTTTACAAGAAAAGGAAAATACAGAAAAGAAAGCAGGAATAAAACAATAATAGAAGAAAAGAGAAACTACACATGAATGAAATGAAAACAAATTCCAACGCTACGCTGTATGTGTCGATGCAGCGGAAAAAAGGCCTCATGCTCAGTATAAGCTGAGGGTTTGCACCCACAACACTGATTTTCAGTGAGGGCCTTTTTAAAATTTGGTATGGAGTTAGCTGAAACCCTGGATTAACACATAGGCTACTTTTTACTGCGAAAAATATCTTATTCCCATGGGAAAATCGATGAACCGCGGGTAACACAGCGGGTGAAATAGGGGCCAAGTTTGATAGAAGTGAAGGGCAGGATTGCCTTCGCCGAGAATCGTTATCGTTATCGTTATCAACCCTTGTATGTCCCCACAGCTGGGGCACGGGTCTCTTCCTGCATCGCAGGAAGCTTACGCCAAACTCCACCACGGGGGCCGAGTTCGGGGTGGTGGAGGTTTGTAAGACAGTGGCGGTCCTTACTGTCAGAAATTATCTAGCCGCCCGTAAGGCCTCTGACATGGCTTAACGACTGTCGTTACATGACAGCCGGCACTAACGGCTTAACGTGCTTTGCGAAGCACGGAAGCGCTTGGAAAAATGTTACCCATCTTGCACCTGACCGCGCCTGTTGTTGCTTAATTCAAGTGATTGATTCCAATCACTCTGTTCGACTAGGCCACGAACGCAGCGTTTATTACTATGAAACATTTCTTTAATTTTAAATGTGTAACTTCTACAAATGTCGTAATGTTAAAAGTTAAAAGTGTAGTTTAAAAGTGTACCTAGTTTGGTAGGCACGTATTTCAACATGCCATTAAAAGTAAAAAAAAAAAACTCTCTTCAAAATTGTGTTTGAACCTCATACTTTAAGGGCGATTACCGCTTGCTTCATTGCCTCGCACCCGGTCGCAAAGGTCTCATCTCGTCACTCAAGCACGCAAGCGATACCCATCCTAAAATTCCTTTTTATAGAATACAACACAAGCAAAGTACGAGTATGTCAGTAATTAAATTACGACGTTTTCGTATAAAAACTCTTTTTATTCTTTCATTCTCGACCCTTCTGCCGGGCTGGCTGGAGGTGGCCATGAACATTATAGGGAGGAGTGGAAGGCAAAAGGGGAGGCCTTTGTCCAGCAGTGGGACACACTCGAGGCTACATATATTTTTTTTTATTTATTTTAGAACACTCGAGCGATCAGCCAAGCGGCAGGCGTAGGCGGTAGACCAGTAGGCAGAACCCCTTTGGCCACTTTGGAAACCAAAGTTTCGAAACCAGTTTCGAAAAAAGAATTATTTTTCTTTTTCGGAAACCTATTCATTCTGTTTTCGAAGAAAAATCATTCTGTTTACGAAGCTGGTTTCCAAAACAGAATATAAAATCTTCTTTTGAAACTCTTTCATGGATCAAGGGTATGCACAAACCTATTTTTTTTAGGACAAATGAAAGGAAATGTAAGTACCTATTTATTTTTTTACACAAAAATAAGTTCCTGTAACTATTTTAAACTAACATAACATATTACTATCATATATTGGCGAAACGCGAAGCGCTCGTGGCCTAGGCGAACCGAGTGATTGGAATCAATCACTTGGTTAAGCAACAACAGGCGCGGTCAGGTACGAGATGGGTGAGCGTCCCGTGACTAGCGCTAGTGGCATTTTTCCGAGCGCTTCCGTGCTTCGCAAGGCACGTTAAGCCGTTGGTGCCGGCTGTCATATAATGGCAGACGTTAAGCCATGTCAGAGGCATTATAGGCGGCTTGATAACTTCTGACAGTAAGGCCCGCCACTGTCTTACAATCCTCCACCAACCCGGACTTAGCCCCCGTGGTGGAGTATGGCCTAACCTTCCTGCGATGCAGGAAGAGACCCGTGCCCCAACAGTGGGGACATACAAGGGTTGATAACAATTGGCGAAACGAGTTTTGAACAATATTTACCTACTTTAACATTATTTCCTTTAATTTATCTTTCAGTGCTTATTTTTACTTTATTTTGGTCTAACAAAAACAAGTAAATAAAAAAAAAATATTAAGCAGCTTGGGAATGTATTATTCTCTGGTTCTTTCATCATAATAATTTTTACATAGCCTCACGCCTGTATCCCAAAGGGGTAGGCAGAGACCAGGGACTGCCGTCTGTCGCGATCCTGACAGATCACCTTCGCTTCATCAACGTTTATTAACGTGCCTTGCGAAGCACGGAAGCGCTCGGAAAAATGCCACTAGCGGTAGTCACAGTACGGTCACCCATCCTGCACCTTACCGCGCCTGTTGTTGCTTGACTCAAGTGATTGATTCCAATCACTCGGTTCCACTAGGCCACGAGCGCTTCAATAAAGGCACGAAAAGGAATTTCATTTTTCTTCATCTGCCCTAAGAGGTCTGCGTAGATCCCAGCGTAGGTACTACATGAGTGGATCCCTTAGGAATGTCCGCTATTTTCATTCGGGTGACTTCCGCTGTAAGGAATAATACCCAAAAAGCCTATAAAAACCCTATTCACTATTCCCCAAATCGCCAAGACTTCGGACTGACCCTCAGTTCAAAGGAACAGAAGCACGATATCAGCCCTTGTATGTCCCCACTGCTGGGGCACGGGTATTTTCCTGCATCGAAGGAAAGTTAGGCCATAGTCCACTACGGGGGCCAAGTCCGGGTTGGTGGAGGATTGTAAGACGGTGGGTCTTACTGTCAGAAGTTATCAAGTCGCCTATAAGGCCTCTGACATGGTTTAACAACTGCCATTACATGACAGACGGCACTAACGGCTTAACGTGTCTTGCGAAGCACGGAAGCGCTTGGAAAAATGCCACCAGCGGTAAAATCAATCCCCGAAGTAATAAACACGCATGAAATCGAGTATTTTTGACTTCCTGTCAACAAAAAAAGTAAATCGAGTCATAAATAAATTGTGAAAGACTATGAGGGTAGCTGGCGCATATCAGAACAGAACACTTGCATATTTAAGACCTGCGAAAATACTAAACCAAAATGTCAAACGTCAAAGCAAAAATCACTGACAGAGCAGTGACAGTTTTTTGTACAAAATTCTGTGTTGACGATATAATACACAGCGATAATTCCGTTCTGGTTTGCTGATACGCCCTTATAGAATGAGAAGGTTTTCAAAACGAAAATTATGAATAAAGATCTCATCTGAGGTAAAAACTAAGAACGTAGGGCTATCCAATTTAGCTTTTTTTCATATACTCGTATGTATATCAAAGGAAAAAAAAGCGAATTAATGTCCATTTTCAGTTATAACCACTAATAGAGTTTCCCTTTCGGTTTCTTGTATTTTTGTACAAACTTAATTTTTTGTTTCTAATTAAATAGGTCCTTCTGTACATTTCAATCCGATTAAAAAAACTTTTTTCAGATCGACTTAATGGAAGAGGTGAATGTGCCTTATCGGGTACGGAGGACCGTGTCTCTTGTGTTTAGAGGTTGTGGACTTTGGACATTTTGTCTTAATGTGAAGGGGAACGCATTATTCCCTTGCAGACTTGGGATTGTATATAGCTTTTATTAAAACAATATAAACGTTGGAGTAAACGTGTTCTTGAGTAGAGACCGCGACTCGGCAAACGTAGTGTAGGACGCCCTCCGACCAAGTGGCGCCCGGCAAGCTGAAGACAGGGCGCTATGGCGCTCATTAGGGGACTCGCAACTTGTTATTCGCATCATACGAGTTACTCTCATGTGCGAGTGGGTAAGGAGCTCGCGACCGAGTAACTACAACATTATTTGTTTTTACTCGCAACCCGCCTACCCCCACCACGCCACAAGCATCGGCTCGCACGCCGCTCGGTCGTCAACTCGCTTGATTTTGCGAAATTCCTGTAGCTCGTACGCTCAGGCCCACACACCGGGTGCGGTGTTTTTTGTTTCGGCGTCAAAATGGCGTCAGGTGGACATCCGATCACTTATGTATTCGTGTATTTTGCGACAACATTGCACTAGACAAATGATCGGACTATGCGAGTACACTGGTACAGTAGCTGTCTACTGTCACATCAGCTGGTCTGCGTAACATCGCCTTACGTTGGGTACATTTGGGAAGTTATATTAGTAGCACCACTCGCTAACCGTGAAGGAAAACGCCGTGAGGAGACCTGATTGTCACGAACAGTGGGCCAACTGTGAGGCTAAGTGCGGAAAATCTCAGGTCTAACTACTCAGACTACTAACAACTTTGTGTGTTTTATTTTGTATTCGAAATCAATTAATGAAATTTTACTATAAAACCGCGAGGGTTCTCCAGAATTAGGTAAATTATTATTTAAATATTATTACAATTATTAAAATACATATTTAAAGCACAGGTGGGTTAGATTTGGCACCAAATTGGTCTCCGATCAGCGTCATGCCGTGGCCGGTAGCGACCACGACGCTGGTTTTCAGCGGTTACCATTTACGGCACAAACAAAAAAACTAAAATAAACGGGTTGTTCCACTAAAAGGGAATAAAAAAATTTTTAGAGATTTTTTTTAATAATAAATATTGTTACGGATTTTACTCGTTTATTTTACAATTTTCCGAGGTTTCGGCACTTTTTCAGGAGCCGAGGTCTCCGAAAACTGAGGTGACAGATTTTTTTCATTTCAAAGAAGAGTCATTTGAACAACGGATTGAACAAAATGTGATAAGAAGAATTTAAAAAACGAAATAATAAAAAACAATTAAGGTAGCGCTCACTGGGTATGTGTGTGTATAAATGTGTGTAGTTTACAAGTTATTTTGTAAGTGAAGAAGATATTTTTTGTCCTTAATTTGAAAGTGTGCACTGACTGGCTAGTCCTAATTGGTGGAGGGATGTTATTCCAGCACTTCGTGGTATTATAGCGATGAGATTTGTCGGGAAAAGATCTCTTTTAGCGATGTGACGATATATATATACACAATTTTCTTAATATATATATATATATATATATATATATATATATATATTAAGAAAATTGTGATAAAGAATCGTCACATCGCTAAAAGAGATCTTTTCCCGACAAATCTCATCGCCCATACATACTCTACGTGTGTATGTCTCTGAACTCCTCCTAACCGGACAGATTTGAATGAATTTTTTTGGGTGGCGCCCTGGATGGTTTAGTTTCACAAATCAGCCGGCAGATGGCGCTGCATGCAGGAAAATGTCTGTTGGGTGCGCTAGTGTCTGTATAAAACAACGTAACTTTCTATAATCTTGACAAGACTATTTTTTATTCCTACGCAGTCATAAACGGTCACTGTGAACATAAAACGTGGAACTATAAATCAATAACAATATCGAATCGTTAAGGGGAACCTAGTCACGTGGGAATAGCTTTGCAAATGTTGAAAAATAGCTTTGCACTTTCTGGGATTGTCATCACCATCACCATCATCATCACCAGCCATTTAACGCCCACTGCTGGGCATAGGTCTCCCTGATGGTTTTCCAAGCTTCACGGTATGGTGCCGTCTGCATCCAGCGACTCCTCGCCACCGTAACCAGTTCGTCGGACTATCTGGTCGAGAGACTGCCCATGCGAAAATGACTGATTATATTTAGAACGATTCCTCTACACTACAACACTCCTTAGGAACACTTATTTAATTTGTAAAATCTCCTCATAAAATCTCCACTACAATTTTTTTTTAAAGAACATTGTTGCGAGTCGTGTTTTTTTTACAAAATATCTCCATAATGCACCTCGTCCCAAGCAAATAAATTGTTTTCTTAGGTTAACACGAGCAGTAGACATAATTAAAACTGTTTTTATACGGATTTATGCTGGTTTATTACATTTTTTACAATTTTCCAACGTTTCGGCACTTTTTTAGGTGCCGTGGTCCCGGATGACTGAGGTGACAGGTGTCTTTTAGAAATCATTAACGGTTAGTTTACTACCCTCGGCAAAAATTACAAAAGTTAATTATGAAGTTACGTTCCAAAATAGACAAACCAATTATTTTTTATATAAAGTCAACAATATTGATTATTAGTAATTGAAGTTAAAATTAAATTTATAAACTAATTACTTTACATGAACTTAAAAAATACTGATTATTAATTGAAATTAAATTTATTTTTTACTCTACAGTCACACTTCTAGCAAGGGGGTCTCATGCACTTAAGCACTGGTTCCCATGCTACCGGTATGTTCCAACCACGATCTCTATTAAAATTTGGATGCCGGCGGATCTCTATTACCTCGCGTATCATTCTAGCCCGAGAAGACCGTTTCTTCCCTAGAATGATACGCGAGGCAATAGAGATCCGCCGGCATCCAAATTTTAATAGAGATAGAGGTTGGAACATACCGGTAGCATGGGAACCAGTGCTTAAGTGCATGAGACCCCCTTGCTAGAAGTGTGACTGTATAATAAATAATAAAAATAAATTTAATTTCAATTAATAATCGGTATCTTTAAGTTCATATACAGTAATTAGTTTATAAATTTAATTTTAACTTCAATTACTAATAATCAATATTGTTGACTTTATATAAAAAATAATTGGTTTGTCTATTTTGGAACGTAACTTCATAATTAACTTTTGTAATTTTTGCCGAGGGTAGTAAACTAACCGTTAATGATTTCTAAAAGACACCTGTCACCTCAGTCATCCGGGACCACGGCACCTGAAAAAGTGCCGAAACGTTGGAAAATTGTAAAAAATGTAATAAACGAGCATAAATCCGTATAAAAACAGTTTTAAATAAATTGTTGTTTTTTTTTTACAAATAAGGCCGTCAATATTTAAGTAATTGAAATATTTATAAAACTATATGTATCTACTTTGCAATTCAATATTTTTCAATTATATTTAAAAGCTTGACGTTTGAAACCCCCTTTTGAAAAATTGCACCTTTTTGACAGTAATAATTCGTATTTAAAATAATTGTTAAAACTTTTTCGATGCAAAAAGATTTCACGTGTCTATTCAATTGGATATTGAAAGTAAGTAATATTTGCTTAAAGAAGTAATAAAATTTTATGAAATTAATAAGATCGGTCGTAAACTTAAAAAAATATCTTTGAATTAGGTTGGAAGGGGTCGACTCCCGATAGAAATTTCCTTCTCTCAAATAGTTTTTGAACATTTAAATATAACAAATGCTGATAGCTAGTTATATAACCTGCAGCCTGGAAACTAGGCTTTAGAACCCTCAAAGCATTTAGCCAATAACAGTCGCCTTTGAAGGAAACATATTTTATCCTAGGTTGACCCATTTGGTTATCAACCCTTGTATGTCCCCACTGCTGGGGCACGAGTCTCTTCCTGCATCGCAGGAAGGTTAAGCCATACTCCACCACGGGGGCCAAGTCCGGGTTGGTGGTGGATTGTAAGACAGTGGCGGGCTTTCCTGTCAGAAGTTATCAAGCCGCCCATAAGGCCTCTGACATGGCTTAACGACTGCCATTATGTGACAGCCGGCACCAACGGCTTAACGTGCCTTGCGAAGCACGGAAGCGCTCGGAAAAATGCCACTAGCGGTAGTCACGGGACGCTCACCCATCCTGTACCTGACCGCGCCTGTTGTTGCTTAACCAAGTGATTGATTCCAATCACTCGCTTCGCCTAGGCCACGAGCGCTAGAGGTTGACCCTGTTGACTCTAGGTTTTAGTTTCTAACCTCCTCCGTTATTTTCAAGGTGAGGAATGAGGAGGTAAAACAGTTTTATCACGAAATTCATGACGTGCATTTCAGCAAATGCAAAATATATATTTTTTTTATTGCTGGCGTTCTCTAGCTCCGGGCAGCTCCTCAACTAGAAATTTCAAACTGTTGGTTAAAAGAATGCTGAAATGTCGTGGACAAATAAAGGAGCTAAAGACATGGTTTTACAACGCCTACTTTGTCTGCGCAGGTTTGTGTTTCGAGTAGCTTATTATTAGCGTGGCGTACGAAAGGTTTTGGCAGCGCACGCAAGAATAGCTCGTTACTGATAGATTTTTTCCTACTTACTTGACCTTAGCGCCATATTTTGGACAATTCACACAATATCCTCATAAATTGTAGCTGTGGCGAGCACATGTCAACTCTGCGCGCGCACTACAAACCCCAACATTCCTGCATCGCGCAATCAAAGTATTTCAATGACATACCATAAAAACGTCCGACTAACAATAGAGGGACTGGCCGTCCCGGGAAAATTTCCCTTTATAGTGGAAGAGCACGATCAACCGCTCATCCCTATATAGCCTACTGTAGCCAATGTATAAGCTATATTATTGTAAGGTTTCATTTAAAATCTATTCTGTAGTTTTTACGTGAAAGCGTAACAAATATTCGCATCCATCCATACTTACAAAGTTTCACGCTTATAAGTAGGACGTTAGTAGGATGACATCCGATAGGATATGGGACCAAAGTAAGAAGTGCCCCTTAACTGGACGGTAGACGCACGTGCCAGAGTAATAGGGACGCGTCGCCTATTGTGTGTCACACGTAATAACGATATGTCGTCAAATTTATTGGGTGACATATGGAATTCGATGAAACTCGGCACTGTAGGGGCCGTAACAAATTAAAGATGATTTTGGTAGATCCCATTTTATATGAAAAAAAGTGTCATAAATAAGATTTTTAGACGGAAAGAAGAACATTTTTAAAAACCTAATTAGTGGTTAAAAATTCCACCTATGCCAAGATTCAGACCCCAAAATCTGGCTATCGGTGCCAGCGCTCTTCCAACTGTGCTTAATGGGTGACTCACCGGCATCAGTGAAATTTCGAACCTCTTTACAATATTCTCTGTATTCCTTACATTTGTCACTTGTAAAAATCTGTCAATTGGTTATGGGGTTTGATATTTGTGACGATTAGGGTTTCAGCAACTCGACTGCTCAAGACCCTATTTTGGGTGAAAGGAAGATAGAGCGACCCTTGCTACCCCAGTTCGTCCGAGAAACCCAGAAGTTTGTTGATGTCACTGCAGACCTCCTGCGCTCGTGAAACACTGGTGGCCCAGTGTAACTGAGTGATTAGAATCAATCTCTCGACGACCTCTGTGGCATAGCGGTAGCGCGTCTGCCTACCATGCAAGAGGTCCCGGGTTCGAATCCCGGCTTGGGAAAAAAAACCCAGGTCTTGTTTCTGGTTCCCACGACACAGGGTATCCTAGTGTGGGGCCCGAAGCAATGTATGTGCTTGTATGTAACCGCCACTGTCTTGCAATCCTCCACCAACCCGGACTTGGCCCTCGTGGTGGTGTTAACCTTCCTGCGATGCTGGAAGAGACCCGTGCCCCAGCAGTGAGGAAAGGAGGAGCAAAGGGTTGATATATTATTATATCAACCCAACAATGATAGTACATATTTGTTAAAAATTGGGTTAGTACATCTTTGTCATTCATGACGTCTTGTTGAACTGTTATTCGCCAATCTCGTAATAAAAAATATCTCATTCGGCTTTTGAATTCAAATTCAAATGACACTATAGGTAGGTAAGTAGAAATATTAGGTTTGCTGGCATTAAACTGCGCGCCAGATTGTCCCATATATCGCTCCGAAGCACGATGTGACCATATGGCCCCAATAAAGAGATTTGATCTTCCTTTAGATTTATTACAAAGATTACTCTCTTGACAAATTACTGTCATTTCGGGTTGGTATCATCTGCGCCGGCTCCCTTTAGAAGCGGCCGGAGCTGTCACGTGTTGAAAAGTGATGAAAAAAAAACGAAATACGCGGCGAATTGAGAGGCTCCTCCTTTTTTTTTGAAGACGGTAAAAATTTATGCGACTCGGCAAACGTTATTCTTTTGCAGACTTGGGATTGTATGCAGCTTTCATTAAAACAATATAAACGTTGGAGTAAACGTGTTCTTGAATGGAGACCGCGACTCGGCAAACGTAGTGTAGGACTCCCTCCGACCGGGTGGGATGACGATCTGCGAAAATCTGCCGGCAGATGCTAGATGCGGCAAGCTGAAGACAGGGCGCTATGGCGATCATTAGGGGAGGGCTATGTCCACCAATGGACAAGTACAGCCTGAAGAATATGAAGAAGAAAAATTTTATGTAACTTCCTAATTATAATTCGTTAGTATTTACATGTTTGTGACGTCTTTGCCTGGTTTTATAGCACATGGTATCCTAAGTTGGGGTCAGGTGAAGTTATTGTGTTGTTTGTAATAGTTATTATTATATAAGCACACGCCTGAACCCTGGATGAACCTCCTCAGTCCGAATAAGAACGTTATTATTTTCAAGGTCTTCTTGTTCTTTGGTCTAGATGGTCGACAGAGGACAGACTTAGGGTGTCTTGAAAACTTCTGTCAGTAAGACGAGCCACTAGTCTTACAAGCCTCGACCAATCCGGACTTGGCTCCCGAGTATGGCTTATACCTTCCTCAGGGAACAGACCCGTGCCCCTCGGTAAGGACGTAATGGGTTGATGAAGATGATGATGGATAAATGAACGAATATATTCATCGTCAAGTAACAAAAAAATAAATATTATTTCTGCAATTTAAAGACTTAGACGAAGTTTGGAGTTTCTTTGTCCATTTATTCTCCAAAATGATCTAGCTTTTGAAATGGACACCTAGTTTGACTTGTGACGTTCATTAAGCCACAGTTTCTGTGCTATTTTGAATAAAACCTTTTTATTTCATTTTTTTCCATGCTTTCACGTCAGCTGACTCCTACGGGAATTTGTTTTAATGAAATAAAAAACGAATACAAATGCGAAGCGACGTGCGATACTTCGTGATAATATTCCAGGAAGTCCCGCCGTATGGTGTAAAGACATTGGTATTTCACTGCAGTGACACCTTCCGGAATTCGTCAGACTTTTGCGCTTATCCACGTTACGAGATATATCATATATAATTTTTTATTTCATTTTATTTATAGCATAACACAACAGATAAGTAACATAACATGTAAAAATATCATGACGAAAACTTATAGTCTATATAGTTACATATCCTTCAACGTGTTATGACAGCATGTTAGAATATGGACGTGCGCCAAAACACACCAAGCCATACAACCAAATGCGACCACTCAGCGCAAAGTATCGCAGACACCTTACTCCAAACGGTCGCAGCCGAAGATAATTATGGCTCGATCTGCTTCTAATAACATAAGATAAGAGTATTATTTATTGTAAACCATGAAAAAACAAACATAAAATGATTATAAAGATGCAGTACAATTGGCGGACTTATTGCTCAGAGCAATTTCTTCCAGACAACCTAAGATGGAGAGTAATACAATAATATGTATCAGTCTAATATTATAAAGGCGAAAGTTGGAGCGATCTTAATAAAACTTGGTATGGAGTTAGCAGATACCCTGGATTAACACATAAGCTACGTTTTACTGCGAGATATGTATTCCCTTGGGAAAATCGATAAACTGCGGGTAACAACACGGGGCTAGTTAAATGTACTCATAACTCATTTCATAATTTTATTATCAACCTTATATTACATACACAGTTTCTGTTAGTACTATACTATCTGACTAGAGTTAAGCAAAATAAGTCTTTGAATAAATTGTAAAATGGAAAATGTGACTAAAACCAACCATAAACGGTAGGCGCCAACTAATCTTAATGATTGCCTTCCTCTGATTACCACCGCACAGACTTACATCTACTGTGGTAACCAACGTAAAACATGCTTGTATTCTTTCTCTTTTAAATAAAATATATTGTATTTCAGTTTTTTGTATTTGTATTTAGATCTAGTTATATTCTGTCATTTTTTATAGCACGTGTTATTGATTGTGTTACATTAATATAGTAATATAACAAGCGTTATTAACACTTTCTCCCATCGTTTATAGTGTCCGTATCACCACATCAAGAGTTGGCTGGAAGTGATTTCTGATGAAACACATTTTTTTCATACCTATATAATTTTGAGTTTTCTGTATGATTTTTTTGTGTGCAATAAAGTTGGAACGTTGTATATCCTTTACAAATAATAGGAACGACTTCAGGTGTTGTTTTATTTGTAGATAGATATTTAAAACAGAAAAACTGGATAAAAACGGACAAGCAGTTTAAATAGTCAGATCTGGTCGAAGGGTAAAGTAGTAGTGATAAAAATGAGGGATATTTCGAAATGTGTGACATAATTTAAATATTTGAAAATGATAGAAAGAAAAAGAAATAAAAATGGTGTAAAAAGGTTTGCACCGTTACAAAGTATAGTCTTATATGAAATACGAAAATGTACTTAGACTGTTTTTTTGCGGAAAGAGAATATTCCATTCTCAAAACCGTTCCAGTTTAAAGCCAAGCATACGATCCCACATAGCACTGCAGATGTCATTTTATGAATGCAGATTGCACGATTTTTCCCGCGTCGGCGACACATTGATCCAGATAACACCAGAGACATCGTTATTAACCCTTGTATGTCCCCACTACTGGGGCATCTCTTCCTGCATCGCAGGAAGGTTAGACCATACTCCACCACGGGGGCCAAATCCGGGTTAGTGGAGGAATGTAAGTCAGTGGCGGGCCTTACTATCAGAAGTTATCAAGCCGCCCATAAGGCCTCTGACATAGCTTAAAGACTGCCATTATATTTCAGCCGGCACCAACGTCTTAAGGTGTCTTGCGAAGTACGGAAGCGCTCGGAAAAATGCCACTAGCGGTAGTCACAGGACGCTCACCCATCCTGTACCTGACCGCGCCTGTTGTTGCTTAATAAGTGATTGATCCCAATCACTCGGTTCGCCTAGGCCACAGACGCTTCCAGAGACCAGAGACATGGCAAAATTTAATATCGAGATGTAAGACTTTATTTTCTGAAATTATCATTCTATCTATGTAGCCGTGTGAAGCCTAGTGATATCCTACTTAAATAATGTCTCCCTTATTTTGGCGATTGTCAAATTATAGAAAACTAGCTGACCCAGCGAACTTCTTACCGCCTACCATAGATTCTTTATTTTTTTTCTCTCCGTAAGAACCATCCTTGTACTTGAAGGAATATTTAAAAAAAAAAGAATTAGTAAAATCGGTTCAGCTACTCTCGAGGTTTGCGCTCACCAACACATTCAGCGCTTCATTTTTATGTTATAGATTATTTGAGTGTGTAAAGTAAATTTATGAACGCATCAGTCAAAAATCAATCGTAAAGATTGTTTTTGACTGATGCCAAAAATTGGCGCGGGTCTTTTTTAACAGTATAAGATAGAGATAGGCATGGTGAAGTTGAGCTGTATAAATAATCTTGGAATACTTGATTAATTAAGTGAATAAATGTTTATAATTTGAAATAAGAATATTTGGGACAAGATGGTTAGAGCAGAGTTTCTTTGCTGCCTTCTTCTCCACTATAGTTTGTCCCTGAAGGTGGCTGAGATATTTTAACTCTGAAGTAAATATCTGAACAGTGCCTCATTTCTATCATTTCCTGGTCCCTACAGAGAGGAGACGAAAACTACGAGACATTTTTTTACGCATAACATAACCTCACGCCTGTATCCCAGAGGGGTAGGAAGAGACCACGAACTGCCACTTGCCACCTTCGCCTGCGTCTCAGCATGCGCCGAGCCGAATAGGCTTATAAATATACTCAGGTATTTTTAAACGGTTTTCTGCAGAAATTTAGAAGTACTTCTGACTAATGAAGCTTTATTCTTAAACCACTTTTGACGTGCCGAAAACGTAGCGAGAGCGATTTATTTCAAACGCCAAAACTTGCATAGCTGGCTGTCGGTTTTCCCACATCTAGTGCCCTAGCCCGAGGGCTCATTTTCGCGTTGCAAGGTCGGTGTTACTGGAAACGCTTGGAGCTTTCGGAACTGCCTCCGAGTAGGTCTTAAGTCGTCGCAATTTTGCAAAGTCACGCCGGAATTAGGTTAACACGGTGGCAAGTTCAATTAGCAGGATGGGACAGTGGGTTCCGTAGGTATTGTTTAGAATTTTCACGTTGTTTGAGCTTTTTAACACCAGAGGATTTTGTGAAACATAAGATACGAAAAGCATTGGTTAAATCATGAACATAGACGTTTTTCTTACAACATAACTTAATTTGAACGTTCACTATGTTGTGTGGAATCGGGCGTTACTTTGCGGAAATCCATAATAGCATTAAAATTGGTAGTTACTTCGTCTGTTCGTATGTTAATAATTTGTTTGTTTGTTTATATGTATTTACATATTAATTTACAGTGACGGAAGTTGTTTTGTAGTCATATATACATCATGTGACTACCAATTTAAAATTATTTTGTACAAATTGTCTCAGTCTGAGTTTGCTAAGGGTCATTCGAATGGTGCCGTGGTGGCCGGGTCATCCATCTCCCTCCAAAATGGTTGATGGCCGACCTCTGCGTTATGCTCGTGAACGAGTGCTGTTCCTGTGTCTGGCCGCAGCACTTATTATGTTTCCCTGACTTATGTAAAACAGTTAACAATTTTTACCCAAAGGACTGTCTGTTTCTATGTAAGCTGCAAGTTTCCCAAAATGAAATAAATAAAAAAATATAAATTAATAATAGTTCTATGAATTTTTTAAGAGTTTTTAAGGACTCCTTATAGGGATTGGGAAGCGGTTCACTCGCTACGGAACGCTAAAACTGACTTTTTGCGCCCATAATTACAAAAGTTATTTGATCGGCTGCGTGATGTCACAAAATGGATCATTGAAAAATGGCGTCGGCAGGACTTCGTGTGACAAGACGTAATGTGATCTTACCGAAACTTCTAGTCATCATCGACCTTGCTATTGTTATGAAAACTGAGTAGAAGGTCGTGGGTTCCAATCCCAGCGTCTACCAATAACATTGTTTTCTAAGTTATATATAGTCTGTTAGCTTTTAGATTATACCTCGGCTACTATCGGATAGAATCGGATCGTTATCAACCCTTGTATGTCCCCACTGCTGGAGCACGGGTCTCTTCCTGCATCGCAGGAAGGTTAGGCCATACTCCACCACGGTGGCCAAGGCCGGGTTGGTGGAGGATTGTAAGACAGTGGCGGGCCTTACTGTCAGAAGTTATCAAGCCGCCGATAAGGCCTCTGACATGGTTTAACGACTGCTATTATATGAAAGCCGGCACCAACGGCTTAACGTGCCTTCTGAAGCACGGAAGCGCTCGGAAAAATGCCACTAGCGGTAGTAACGGGACGCTCACCCATCCTGTACCTGACCGCGCCTGTTATTGCTTAACCCAAGTGATTGATTCCAATCACTCGGTTCGCCTAGGCCACGAGTGCTTCTCTAATTCTAATTTATAATTTATAATAATAAAACAACAATCAATCAAATATGATGCAAATAAACAATTGCTTCAAATGCAGGCCTAAAATTCGCACGCATAAATCGAAGACCCCGTTGTCACCTGTCCCTTTTCTGATATCTGTGGCCATTGGCATGTCCTAATGGGCCAATTCCCGACACAATACGGGAGCCATTGACGTAATTGAGACCATTTACGTGTCATTGTCGGTGGTACACCGGTAGGGTGACCAGGCGGTTGATTTTAGGTCGGCGATTTGTCGGTGTGTCGTAGGGACAGACGAGACACGTCCGTGTCTCGCAGGGAGCTTTATTCAAAACAATTATCTTTATTTATTGTAAAAACAAAATGTCTACTTAATGTACTTCAAAGTTATTAGTTGCACAATTAACAGATTATTGAACACACACACACTCACCCCAATATAATTCGTTGGTTTGTTTTTTTTTTTATTTAGTCTACATACCTTCGTCCCACTGCAGGGAACAGGTCTTTTCTCCAAAAGAGAGAGAGATAGGCTTAACTACTGCGCGTGCCCGCTGTGGATCAGCAAGTTCAAAAGCTGCGGTTTGTAAGCACCTTAGGCACTCAAGTTTCCTCAAGATGTTTTGCTCACTGTTAGCAAAACATCGTAACTTTACAAATGTGCATAACTTAGAATACAAAGTACATAACGTAGAATACATTTGTTGGAATTCGATTAAGAAACCGCCTACCGCTCCGCTACCACCGGTCATTATTTTCTTATTTTTGCCAAAAAAACAGCTGACTGCTGTTAGCAGTACATTAAACAATTATTGGCGTAAAAGAAACCGGTAGTTAGCCTCATTTTGGACCATGTACGTGAGTTAACTCCAGCCAGCCTTTCTTTTTTCAGAAGTCCTTCAGAGCTCTTTGAATTGAAGGAATCTTGGCTTCCTATGATGGCGATCCGTTGATAGTCCGCTCTGTCATAATAAATATAGACTAAATATTTTAGTTTCATCTCCATTTTGGCATTAACAGTAGAGCGGGCTGCGGTCAGTCCTTTGGTGTAGAAATGTCTATTCAGTGCGCAGTAAATTTGTAAATAAATATATGAATTATACATTTAATGTGGGCATTTAACCGTGTACTAATTAGCTCGAATGTGTTTCATCAGAGTGCTGAGCTGTAGAGCACTCTGTAGTGTGTGAATATAGGTGCCGTGCAAAATGCGTCACGAATGGCTACCCTCCATTTGGCATGGCGACGCGATATAGCGGCAGTGGTTAGTGTCATTTTATATCTCGGTTCTTCAATGGTCGACGCTGATTGACACTTAATCAGGTTGGCCACTCGCCTCACACTGCATCGCTAGCTGACCCGAAGAGCCAACGTATCTAACTCAATAACTAGGATAACTATTTTTAGAAACTTCTAGAGTTTTTCTGCCCCTTTTTTCTCCGACTTCGTCTGCGCAGGATCGGCGGGTGGATTGTTTCTTACTTACTTGACACTTGACACAATTGCTTTTAGCAATAAGGCCGCCAATTGTACTTTGTGTCTTTACATGTTTTATAATATGTGCTCTGGTGTACAATAAAGAATATTCTTCTCTTATCGTCATATTTTGGACAATTCACACAGTATCTACATAAATTGTAGCCTATCTGTTATTCTGATGTATAAGCTATATTATTGTAAGGTTTCAATAAAATCCATTCGGTAGTTTTTACGTGAAAGAGTAACAAACTTCCATCCATATTTAGAAACTTTCGCGTTTTATAATATTAGTAAGGATTTCGACATAATCTCGTATCTGTGAGAACCAAACTAGCAGCCGTACTTCAGCGGTGCGTATACGCTGCGGGTCCGCAGGTCGTGGTGGTTCTGATAGACGAAGAAGCTGTACTACTTCGTCGTCAGGCTGTACTAGTCCACTGCTGGACATATCTCTCCTCTAATGAACGCCATAGCGCCCGGGCGCTTTGGGAGCAAAACAAAGGAAAAGGAGGCTACAACATGAAAGTCATGAAGACACCGATGAATCAATCTGTGTTACGATAGAAAATTTGAAAAAAGAAGGAAACGAATGTTTAGCTAAAGTAATAGAACTTATAATGTATGATTCTTTATAATTATAAAGAATCCTTAATTAAGGAAGGTACATAATTTGACAAACACAAAATATACGCTTAAATACCTTAAAAAAATATTTTAAATGCATTTAATTTTTTTTTCGCCCAAACTCGCACGAGTGCGCCCACAGTGCAGTATGTCGAAAAATCCAAAAAAAATCAGGCAATATTCGTGCTGAAGGAAATAACGGGCAAGTGTGCGATAATCAAGTTATGGCCAATTTTATAGTAACTTCCATACATTTTTCTAACCAAGTGGAAAAAAAGTACTTGCACAAAGGTAAACATACTGCACTTCAAATATGTTGAAAGATTAGCCTTCCTAAGTGGATTCCTGTGAAAAAAATAACAATTCAAAATTCGATCTCTAAGTCTATGGGGAGCGATTTTCAGCCCACTGTGCGCCCTGTCTTCAGCTTGCCGCATCCAGCATCTGCCGGCAGTTTTTCGCAGATCGTCATCCCACCTGGTCGGAGGGCGTCCTACACTACGTTTGCCGAGTCGCGGTCTCCACTTAAGAACACGTTTACTCCAACGATTATCAGTTCCTCGCGAGATATGGCCAGCCCACTACCACTTCAGCTTGCTGATTCTCTGAGCTATGCCGATAACTTTGGTTCTCTGTCGGATGCATTCAATACGAATCCTATCCTTCAAGGTAAATACTTGTTGGTGATATTTTTAAAACAAGATTTCTTAGCTCAATTGTTTTTTACGTTTATACTTTAAAAAAAAACACTCGTAGTAACTCAACAAAGTGGATACACCAATTCATGCGAAGTGTCAAACACAGGATTCCCTTACAAGAGGCAGGAGTATACAAGCTTGACTGTGAATGTGGTTCCTCGTACATTGGTCAAACGAAGCGTACCATAGCTGAGCGGGTGAAGGAACATATCGCTGATGTGAAACATAAGCGCTCTGGTAGATCTGCAGTCAGCGAACATACACTTAGCGGTACCAACCACTTTATACATTTTGATAAAGTTAAAGTTCTAGCCCGAGAAGACCGTTAGAGATCCGCCGGCATCCAAATTTTAATAGAGATCGTGGTTGGAATATACCGGCAGCATGGGAACCAGTGGTTAAGTGCATGAGACCCCCTTGCTAAAAGTGTGACTGAGTTAATTTCAATTAATAATCAATATTTTTAGTTCATGTAAAATAATTTGATTTATTAATTTAATTTTTAACTTCAATTACTAATAATCAATATTGTTGACTTTATATAAAATATATTAAATACCTATTTTGGAACGTAACTTCATAATTAACTTTTGTAATTTTTGCCGAGGGTAGTAAACTAACCGTTAATGCTTTCAAAAAGACGCCTACCACCTCAGTCATCCGAGACCACGGCACATGTAAAAGTGCCGAAACGTTGGAAAATTGTAAAAATTTAATAAACGAGCATAAATCCGTATAAAAACAGTTTTAATTATGTCTAGTGCTCGTGTTAACCTTAGAAAATACTATAAACTGGAGGGCATTTTTAATTACTTATTTTATGACGATTAGAATTGCTCGTAAACCCGGCTGCCTCAGTGATCTTAAACGATCACGAATGTTAAACAACACAAGGCGCGTTCAGTGCATGGATGGGTGACCGTCTGTGACTAACGCTAGTCGCATTTTTCCGGGCGGTTCCGTGCTTCACAAGGCACGCTAAGCAGTTGGTGCCGGCTGCCGCCGATAGATGGCAGTCGTTAAGCCAAGTCAGAGATCTTAGGACGGTTCGAAAGCTTCTGATAGTAAGACCAACCGCTAGTCTTGCAAGCCTCCGCCAATCTGGACTTGGCCCCCGTGGTGGAGTATGGCCTATACTTTCCTCCGGGAAAAGACCAGTGCCCCTGGGTGGGGACAAAAAGGGTAGATGACTATGAATTACATAACTGCGGCTTTCAAATCACCGCGATTTCAGCATTTCAGCCTATCAGCTGTTCAGCGCAGTGAGAAAAACAATGAAACAATGGAACTCTCGGAAAACCGCCACGGTCGGTTACCCATCCTGCACCTGACCGCGCATGTTGTTGCTTGACTCAAGTGATTGATTCCAATCACACGGTTCGACTAGGCCACGCTTCTTACAATTCTCCACTAACCTGGTCTTGGCCCCCGTGGTGGAGTATGGACTAACCTTCCTGCAATGCAGGAAGAGACCCGTGCCCCAGGAGTGGGGACGTGTAAGTGTTGATACCGTATGTTACCTATCTATCATGTATCTATTTACAATTAGTATAAAACTTACTTAATTAAGCATTTATTATTCATATAATATCTGAAATTATTTGATTTGTTTGTACATCTACGTTCTTCTCCAATATATTGCTCCAGTTCATCCAAAGGTTGTCTGGAAGAGATCACTCCTAGTGTAAAGGCCGCCGTCTGTATTCTTAGGTTAAGAAATATCTGTGCGATTTCCTTTTTAATAAAGTGTTCTCTATCTATCAATCATTTAATTTTACTGCCTGTAATTAAATGCATACTTTCTCTTTGTTACAGAAACCCGCCAATGGAGTGCCAAATTGTGTAACTAAATATTTCCGGTAATGTGTCAGAACTGACGTGGAAAAGTGTAACAGTATCCGTGAAAAGTGCAACGATAAGCAAGTGGAGTGCTTCAGAGCTCTAGTGATGTGCGTTTATGTCGATGAAACGGAGGTCTAGCCGTGTGTGACAGAGACGCCATGTCGTTCCCTCTCGCTTGCGCGCTCGTGAGCCTGCTGGTCTATTGTGCGGAGGGCCAGCAGGAGATACTTCTGGAAGAATCAGGTATGTTGTATTTGGAAAAATATTCCGTGTTTTAAGTAGAATAGAATATAAATTTTAAAAACTTATTTAGAGGCTAAAAATTCCACCTATGCCGGGATTCGAACCCGCAACCTCTGGCTATCCGTGCCAGCGCTCTTCCAACTGAGCTAATGGGCGACTCACTTCAAACCTCTTTACAATACTCTCTGTATTACGTATAGGCAGCCACATCTGGCTGGAGTAATTTGCATCACTTGCCCCGAGTACCTACTTTGCAGTAAGGTTTTATCGTCGGAATGATATCGCTGTACCCACATGATTATTCTTAGCACTGGTTATTGCATTAAAAAGAATATAAGAATATAAATTGTTTATTAATAAAACACACAATAATTAATAGAAATGAAATTAACAGCGCTCGTGGCCTAGTCAAACCCGTGACATCCCGTAACTACTGGCATTTTTTGCGAGCGCTTCCGTGCTTCGCAAGGCACGTTAAGCCATTGGCGCCGGGCATTATGTAATGGCAGGCGTCAAGTCATGACAGAGGCCTTATGGGCGGCTTGCTAAAATCTGACAGTATGGCCCGCTAGAACCCGGACTTGGCCCCCGCGATGGAGTATGGCCTAACCTTCCTGCGATGCAGGAAGAGACCCGTGCCCCAGCAGTGGGGACATACAAGGGTTGATACCGAAATGCAGACAGTCCAATTGAAAGCGTCAACGTTCATTTTCTATGAAAATGTAGCAGGAAACATAATTTTTAACAGGCATTCGCTTTGTATTGCCAATGGAAACATTCCCGTCTCCGAGTGGCTTATTAAATTTTTGCTCAAAATCCGCGCCCGATGTCAGCTTGAAATTCAAATACTTATTATGATTCAAACCGGAATGTTTGAAGCATTGGGAATATTTCAGAAATTTGCTGTGTCCTTAAAACTGGGGCACAGAGGAAGGAAGTGGTACGAAGGATCAAATAATGAAATAGTATTTCTTAATCATTAGCTATACTCACACATAGTTACATATTAAACGGGTCTAATGGCGATTATTTATTAGGTAAAACGTAATTATTGTATGGAATCAGGCGTTACTCTGCGGAAATCCATAATAGCATTAAAATGTGAAAATTACTTTGCTTAATTCCGCCAAAAAGTCCTTAGAAGAAAACTCCCTTGCACTTGTGAACCTGAGGATGCCTCGCGTTAGAGGCGAAACGCGTCGCTTATTTTCTCACACAAGTATTGTGTCGGTGGTGGTGTGTTCGTGTCTTGCTTCTGCTTGAAAAAGTGGTAGGGGGGCGGTGCAATAACTCTCTCAAAAAGAGAGGAAGTATGGGTCCACCGTGGATTGGAAAAATGCAATATTAGAACACCTTACTTAGATTCAAGAAATCACGTTTGTATTTTTTTCTGATCGGGTAATATAGTGTTCTCTGTCTATTTATCTCAGAAATTCAGGTTTCCTCGCGATGTTTTCCTTTATAGTTAGCGAGTGTTATTGCTGCTATAACTTCACAAATGCAGGTACGTAACTGGTGGCGTCTTATAAAGTTTTATTTGCGGAAACAAACTAGGTATTGTCAAACTTTACTTTTCTTCTGCATCTAGAGACTAGATTAAGTGATAGATAAATAAATAACATTTTTGGACAAAATAAAGACATATCCAGTACCGTACGAGCCTCCCTCAGGAAGCAATTTCCATAGAAATTTAGTTTGAATTCAATTTATAAACTGCAAGCCAGATCGCAATGAAACATTTCCAATAAGTTTACAAAACACAAATCGAGGTTCAATTGTACTTATAGGGAAGAGCGGGTGATCGTGCTCTTCCACTATAAAGGGAAATTTCCCGCCAGGCAGATCGTATGCCTGGGGACGGCCGGTCCAACTGTTGTTTGTTAGTCGGACGTTATTTATGGTGTGTCAGTGAATCACTTTGATTGCGCGATGCAGGAATATTGGAGTTTGTAGTGCGCGCGCAGAGTTGACATGTGCTCGCCACATACTCACAACTGAGGATACAAAAAAAAACTTTATTATTTTTCGGTACGTACCTAGTAATTGGAGTCACCTTTTAAGCATACAATGCCTGTACTAAGTGACTCCGCTCTTCCATAGCATTAATCTAGTTTAGTTTGAGATGATATTACGAAAGAAAAAAATAAATAGAAAATTAACTTAGCCAACTATGTAAGTGTGTGTGTGTGTGTGTGTAAGTGGGTGTGCGTGTGTGTGTGTGTATTTATGTGCTTGTTTGTATACATATGTATGTGTAAATATTATTTTACTTGCTCTATTAGTTTTTCTGTCTCGTTATAATTTAAGCTATATAACCATTAAATTTAAAATTAAATTTAAATAACACAATAAAAAAATAATTTCAGTCAAATAATACTTCACGGTAACTATTCGCAGGACTATAATTTCATTTTAAAAAGTTAATCACCAATTCTAAGCACGATAAAACCTCGATGGTGTGGAGTACATACCGGCAACATGTACTGAACCAACCTAGCTGGTGTAGGGCTCGAACCACTTTTGCCACAACCCACTTCCCTTCTTTTTCTGTAAATAAATTTTCGGATCCCGAATGTCGAAATCAGACGCCGAACAAAGCTGGTAGATATGGGCAAACGGATTGCGACTCTGAAGTGGAATTGGGCGGGCCACTTGGCCAGGCGGAATGATGGCAGATGGACGAAGGCCGTGACAGAGTGGCGGCCGTGGGAGGGGGAACGGTCGGTCGGCAGACCAGCAGCCAGATGATCTGATGACATTGGTCAAGTATCGTTAAAAACCTATTTAGAGGCTAAAAATTCCACCCATGCCGGGATTCGAACCCGCGACCTTTGGCTATCCGTGCAAGCGCTCTTTCCAACTGGGCCAATGAGCGACTCACCGGCATCAGTGAAATTTCGAACCACTTTACACTATTCTCTGTATTACGTACAGGCAGCGACATCTGGCTGAAGTAATTTGCATCAACTGTCCTTAGCACGGGTTAGTGCATTAAAAATAAAAATAGTGGTAGTTAGCCAGTGTCGGATAGGTCTACCTCACGATGGGCTGGTTGAGAGAGCGGAATGGGAGGTGAAGTAAATGGACTTACTTGGTGATGGTGGATGATGGCTCGCTTTAGCTGTTGGGCAGATGATGAGCGGTGATGGATGAGCTGATGCGTCCAGCGCACGGAGAACACTCCTGCACTGTTCACTTATAGTCTAATATTGTCAATATATTGTTCTTTGAGCTGATAAAGTTTCTTGGTCACCAAAATGTCTATCACTTCACGAGAATTCGAGCACTTATCACGCGCGTATGTCACCGTGCGAATGTGTGTGCAGATGGCTGGATAAAATTAGTAGCGAGCGAGCGGCACGAGCGACGGCACCGGAGCGACCAGAATAATGAATGAATGACCACAGATTCATGATTACGTCGCGCGATCGATTCTCGCGCGAACAAATAGTATAACTATGTAAAGTAGCCGGCAAACAGTGGACGAGACTAGCGCGAGACCGTGCTGGTTGACGTGGAAATGAAGGCCTATACTCAGCAGTCGGGTTTACCGGGCTGATGATGAAAATTTTGTAAATATTGTACGTAACCCGTCTTAATATTTCTTCTCCTTCCCTGTTTAGGATGCCAAGCGCGACATTGGAGTATTAATGTATTTTACTAATAATACGGAATGTCCTAAATGAAAACCAAACTAAGTTCTAGAAGAGTCGACTTAACTCTTCCAGACAACCTAGCTACAATACGTAACCAATTAAAACTGACAAAAGAGAGTTTTAAGACGCAAATAAAACTTGATCTGAGTACCGAACCGATATCGTAAAGCCAGTTATTATTTTTATACCTCCATAACTCAGATTAAACCAACTATCGTAATGAGCTCTCCTACTCGAAGCTTTGGGATGAGGGTATTATTGGAGCGTTGTTATTTGGTAATGTTAGACGGAGTTTACACGTTCAGTCTGGCGTCAGTTAATTCCATCAGTCTGGTTGACTGTCGGCAGTCTGATCGTCTATTCGGTGGACTGATGGACCAGACAGATATTCGAATATTTTTATGCTATTGTATTTTCTAAAGTTAACACGAGCACTAGACATAAGAAATACCGTATTTAACGAATTTTACTCGTTTAATTTTTAATTTTTTACAATTTTTCGACGTTTCGGCACTTTTTCAAGACCACGTCTTTTTAAAATCAATAACTGTTAGTTTACTACTCTCGGCAAAAAATACAATAGAAATCCTGGATCCTGATTCTTGTTTTGGAACGTAACTTCAGGATTTTATTTTGTACATATAAGGGAAATTACACTTACACAGATATATCTTGAAGGAAAAGCTGTGTGATGAGAAGGGATTTTTAGGAGAAAGTTTTGGGAGGAGCGAAGAGTAACGATATGAGAAGAGTGAAGGAACTCGCAACGCTCTTTTAGTTAGGAAGGAGTTGCTGAATTAAACAAACCAACAAACTGTTATGCAGTTTGGCAGAAACCAACTTCTGTATTATTTGTATTTTTATTGAATAAATGTTTTCAATCAATCAATCAATCAATCAATCAATCAATCAATCAAACAAACAGTAAATAAAGAAGAAAGAGTATACATTCCGCATAATACTACCTAACATCAACCTTGCATTATCTTTTGTGGAATAAAGAATTAATAATATTGGTAAAACATTCGTCAGAGAGGAGCAACCGACGTTGCGAGCTTCGTCTCTACTCAACATGATTAAACTCTGCGAATTAGAGCGAAAACTCGCCAGCCTCTTTCGACATGAAATTACATAGCTTGGCAGAGACCAAGAACTGCCACTTGCCACGATCCTGACAGATCACTTTCGCCTCATCAACGTTCATAAGTCGTTGCATGCACGCACGCCGGTTCCGGGTACTTTTTATCTTTCCCTTTGCTAATACATAAAATTAAGTGAATTTGGAATTATATCAAACCATGTCTCCACTGCTGGGGCACGGGTCTTCCTGCGTCGCAGGAAGGCGCCATACTCCACCACAGGGCCAAGTCCGGGTTGGTGGAGGATTGTAAGACAGTGGCGAGCCTTACTGTCAGAAGTTATCAAGCCGCCCATAAGGCCTCTGACATGGCTTAATGACTGCCATTATATGACAGCCGGCACCAACGGCTTAACGTGCCTTGTGAAGCACGGAAGCGCTCGGAAAAATGCCACTAGCGGTAGTCACGGGACGCTCACCCTTCCTGTACCTGACCGTGCCTGTTGTTGCTTAACCAAGTGATTGATTGCAATCACTCGGTTCGCCTAGGCCACGAGCGCTCCATTAGCAAAGTTTAATATAAAAAATACATCTATTTCATACTGTTCAAAACATTTAGCCCCGATTTCTGGGCTAATCTACTGTTAACAGCTGCCAGTAGGCCAGAGTGCATAAAAAGCATTTGTTGCAAACAGCTGTAAACAGTAGATTAACAGATTGTTAGTGTACGAGAAACTGGGGGTTAACCTTGTATTTTCCACAGTCTAAATGAACACCCGTTATTACACCAACTCCATATTTATAGCAGCAATATCTATCGTTATACCTCATTTATCGTGGGCGAAGTGGGTGCTACACTAAATTGTACTGATTAAGTATATTACGTGTTTTTTGAATAGCGCGGGTTTGTCGATAAAATAAATAAAATAATAAATAAATATTCATCGATATATTACACCAATCTCGTTAGCCCCATACTAAGTACAACTAAATGACTTGTGTTATCCAAGACGCGAGATAAACTAGAAAAGTTCGTTTCCTAGTTTGACCCGGCCGGGGATCGAACCCGAGACCTTCGGTTGTACAGTCAGCGTGCCAAACCGCTGCGCCACCGAGCCCGTCAAATCTTTAGTCGATAAATTAGATCTTTGAACAAGTTTTCACTTGAAGCATAAATAGATAGAAAACAGTTTTACGTTGCCTATAAATGTCCCACTGCAGGGGACAGGCCTTCTTTCAGAGAGAGAGAGAGAGACAGAGAGAGAGGGACACAGAGAGAAAACCACATTAACACGCGTAACCCTGTGGGCACACATATCGGAACATCTCAAGGCATAGGCCTTATTCCTAGGGTTGCCAGGTGAGTCGCGAAATAATACCGGACAACCCCAACCAGTATATGCTAGGTCGCAAGAAAACACGGCCTAGCATATAAGTTGGTACCGGCTTGGACCGCGTTCAAGGTCCAAGAAACTGAAGCTACTAAATACCGAGTGTTTGTTATGGAACCACTTTTCCAAAACAGCTCGTTGATAAGCAATCAGAGCGTGTTTTTTAAACTCCTGAGTTTCTTCATCCGATAGGTACTGTTCCTCGAATTACCGGACATTGTTCTGTCCAGTATGACCATTTATTTTTTACCGGACAAGCCCCAAAAATACCGGACTGTACGCTTAAATACCGGACATCTGGCAACCCTACTTCTTCCAGAGAGAGGGTTTGGGCTTAATTAACACGCGTGCCCACCGCGCATGGACAATTTCAAGCGCCTCATCGCTTGAAATTGTCAGTTTGCCGTGGGCACGCTTATGGGAATAGCTCAGGGCACAGGCTTTCTTTCCGAGGCAGAGTATGGCTGTTTGTCCACCGCCGCCGTCACCGTCACGTCACCGAGAACGAGATTATTTCGGGCCGAGTTTAATATGACGTGACGGCGATCGTTTGTCCACCGCGACCGATGGTTTAGTTTGTTCCAACTGTCATGCGTGGTAGTCGCGTTTTCGAAGAAATAAAGTGATGGCTAGGTTAAACCGGCGATAACTTTTTCTCCTGCTTTTGTACCTTCGAAGGCGCAGGCGATGCAATGAATTTTGGGTTCATCCAGTAATACGTGAACGACACATCACAGGGGCACCACTATGTACACCACTTTACATTCTTTACTTTCTGTAACTTCTATTAATGAATAAATATCGTATTTAAATTTTTTGGCCATTTTTATTACAATGATATATTATGATAATTGATGACAGACAAAATAATAACTGAGCGCGTGTACGGTGCGACGGCGACGGCAGTGTGTGGACAAGTTCATACGTGTTTTGTATTGCCGGCACATCGGCCCGTCAAAATCTCGGGCCACGTTCAAAATCGCGGTCACGCCGACGCAATTTCGGCGGCCGGGATGACGGCGCTCGGGTGACGGATGTGCGGTGGACACGGGGCTTAAGTAAATGTACGTACCGCTACTTCGGCGCCTTCATCTCGTTCTCAGTGACGTGACGGTGACGGCGGCGGTGGACAAACAGCCTATGGACTCGGTTACCACCCGCACCCACCATGGAAGCGCCTTACCGCTTGAAATTGTCAGTCTGCAATCGGTACGCGTGTGTGGATCTCAGAGTACAGGCCTTCTTTCAGAGAGAGAGTATCAACCATGCAAGAGGTCCCGGGTTCGAATCCCGGCTGGGAACAAAAAAAAAGCCCAGGTCTTGGATGTTTACATGTTTGTGATGTCGTTGTTTCTGGTTTCCACGACACAGGGTATCCTAGTGTGGGGCCAGAAGCAATGTATGTGCTTGTATGTAAATGTTATGTTATGTTAGTATAGGCTTAATTATCACAGTACACGCCCACCGCAGATTGGCAATTTCAAGCGCCTCTCGGCCATACTGTCAGAAGTGACGGCTCCTTAGGCCTCTGACATGGCTTAACGACTGCCATTACACGACAGCCGGCACCAACGGCTAAGCGCGCCTTGCGAAACACGGAAGCGCTCGGAAAAAATACCACTAGCGTTAGTCACGGGACGGTGGCCCATCCTGCACCTGACCGCGCCTGTTGTTGCTTTAACTCAAGTAGTTGATTCCAATCGCTCGGTTCGACTTGGCCACGAGCGCCTGTGTCGATATCGTCGATATCAACCCTTGTATGTCCCCACTGCTGAGACATGGGTCTCTTCCTGCATCGGAGGAAGGTTAGGGCATACTCCACGGGGGCCAAGTCCGGGTCGGTGGAGGATTGTAAAATAGTGGCGAGCCTCAGTGTCAGAAGTTATCAAGCCGCCCATAAGGCCTCTGACATGCCTTAACGACTGCCGTTACATGACAGCAGGCACAAATGGCTTAGCGTGCCTTGCGAAGCACGAACGCGCTCGGAAAAAATGCCACTAGCGGTAGGCACCTGACCGCGCCTGTTGTTGCTTAACTCAAATGATTGATTCCAATCACTCGGTTCGACTAGGCCACGAGTGCCTGTGTATCTGAGGTAAAAAACCGCCAGTGGTTCAGAGTCGAGACTCCTTGTTATGTTTGTTAGGCCGTACTATTTCAAATCACTGAAGGAAAATAAATTTCAATACTGTTCTCTATTTCGGACGCAAAATTCATCGAAATGAAAAATAAAATGTTTTATTTTCCAATCTCATATGTAGTTTCATTCCGATATTCTAGCCAAATACCTCAATAAAACTCCAATCAGACCGGTTCCGAAAAACCGAAATTGTCGCAGCTTTCCATTGAGTTGAGCTGAAACCATTTAAAATAAACTAATAAAAATTCGGCCTAGTGCGTGTTCGACTTCTCAATTGATGGTTCCGTACAACCACTGTATGTGCATCTGCATCTACGTATTGAGATGATTTATACAGCGTCCAGTGACACAGTGATACAGTGACGTCCAGTGATTAAAAGTAGTTAACTACATGTAGTTAACTACTTTTAATCGCAGTTAGTAATCTGATAACAAAAAAGTAGTTAACTACGCCCAACACTGCTAGATGGGTGAAGGGACCGCTCGGATGCTGCAGTGCCTGCGACATGGTTTTTAGATGGTGTAGACTTGCCCAGCACCTATACCATCCTGGCAGCTTAGTCGGTCTTATGGGAATCAAGGCACGGATGTTTTCTTTCCCAGTTGGCGAGTTTATTGCTACTATAATTTCACAAATGTATGTACAATTAAATTGGTTTGTCCGCACTGTAAATCGAACCTGGGACTCTCGTTTCCCAATCCATTGTTCTATCCACTGAGCTACCGCTGTCTTATATTGATGAAAAAAACCTCAAAAAAAGCGGATGCAAAGCGGAATCCGTGCGGATGCAAATCGCGCGGTTAGACCGGGCGGATCTTATTTACATTAGCACCTATTAATTCGTTCATACCTGTCCGCGCGGATTGACAATCCGCGCGGCTACCGCCACTCAACCGCTTGAAAATCAATTCGCGCGGTCGCCGCTCGGATCTATTTACTTGACGTACCTAGAGCGCGTTCAGTCGCTGCGCGGAAGCCGTGCGTATAGGACGGTGACAATGGATCGCTTCGACACCGAGCTATTCATCGATGAGGTGGAAAAGAGACCTGCTTTGTGGCACATCCAATTGACAGAATATTCCAATAAAATTATTAGAAACGGAGCAGAGCGTGTTGGAGCAACAAATACACACATTATTGCTTCTTCGACTTCCATGATTGGACTGTCACCCCATGCGGATGACAGCGCTCTCCGCGCCTGACTGAACACATGCGTTTAGAACCGCGCGGTTTGCATCCGCGCGGAATCCGCCATGTCTGAACTAGCTCTTAGACCCACTACGGTACCCTATAATGCGCACGGCCGACACGTGCTTGCCCGGTTTTTGCCTAGCAAAAAAATAAAATATTTTACTCTCCGATATAAAATATTGTCATTCGAGGAACGCTAGACAAAATACAATTAAAATACCTCCATTTGTAAATTGATTAAGTGGAATTCTTTTTTATTGTTTAAGAGGCTCCGTTGAGCAACACTAGCACCTTCGAGGGTAAGATGTTATCATTATAAATTCTTTATTGCACAAAAGATAACGTTAAAATGAGAACTTAATGCTAATTGCATTTTTTACAAGTTAACCCGCAGGAGGTAGGGGAGCAACAATTGAGGTAGGCGTGTCAAAAAAGAAATAAATAAAAATACTTCCAAGGAAGTAGATATCATAGAATTTATGATACTTTTCCACCTACTTGGAAGTATTTTATACATATGATATTTAACATCATAATTATGTCTTATCTTTCCTATCAAATCTAATTTGCCAAAGTGTCTGTACAATTTCTCAATCTTAACAGTGATTTTTTGGCCAGTTTTTTATCGCCTAAAACGGCCGTCTTAAGTATAAATGCCATAAATATCATAGGTGAAAAATCCCTATTATAATGATTGAGAGATTGAACGGAAACATTTAGCAAATACAATGTGCATAAAAAATTAATTATTTTCTCTCAGGGGCGCTACGGAACCCCTTATTACTTTAATTAATTATTCATTGAGGTGGACTTGCACCACTATAAAACATATTATTTAAGCGACGGTAGCCCAGTGGCTAGAGCAATGGTCACGTAAGCTAGATAACCAGTTTCGATTCCCGGAGCCGGCATGTACCTTGGATGAACTTTGTTTGCGAAGTTACAGTAGGCAGAAGGTATTCTCTCACAGAGAGTGAGTAAGGGCTTAATTACCTCGCGTGCCCACCGCGGATTGGCAATTTCAGGCGCTGGGGAAGTTGAACGCCTCAGACATTCAGATTTCCTCACGATATTCTCCTTCATGTTGAGGTCCTTGAGAAGTATGTGTAGTGTTACTTTGAATGATACGCAGGATACGCAATAGTCTGATTAAAGAACGTTGTGGACTGAAAGAGGATGTAGTGACCAGAATTGAGAAAGGAATGTTACGTTGGTTTGGTCATGTGGAGAGGATGAAGGAAGAAAGATTGACGAAACAAATATATATTGCGAATGTGAGTGGAAGGGCTGGTAAGGGACGTCCCAGACGGACATACATCGACCAAGTAGGACATGTATTAGCAAAGGGGAAGATACAAAGTACCCGGAACCGGCGTGCGTACATGCAACGACTTATGAACGTTGATGAAGTGAGGGTGATCTGTCAGGATCGTGGCAAGTGGCAGTCCCTGGTCTCTGCCTACCCCTCTGGGATACAGGCGTGAGGTTATGTATGTATGTATTCACCTTCACAGTTAGCGAAAAGAATAACGGCCTTACTTATGAAAACAGAACGTCTTAAAACACTCCAAAACGCTGTCTTAAATAGATTTTACTGGGAAAAACGCCCAGATTACAGAATCAGTGCTTTAGAGGAATCGTGTTTTTTATAAAAAAATCACCGGTTAAATTGAGTTTCAGGACCCCTTTTCATAGATCCACGTTTGTTTCCCGACATGTGCAACATACATCATATTAACTGTATAATTTGGGAAACAAATCGCACAGTGGAATTGGCACTGAGCTTTGTACAATCAGCAAAACGGCCACTTTGCGAAGCCCAAAAAACGAGCCAAACTCATCTTTATCTCTCGGGTAATACAGCTTGACGCTATAGTAAACAGAGCTCGGCTTTCAGTTAATCCCCTGGATGGACGCCAGGGAGCGCCACGGTTTCAAAATGGCGGCTCAGTTATTTAATACACACGTCAGTAAAATTCGTGTTACACCCGTGGTGATTATAGTTGCAGTCCTTGAAGTAATTATTTTTATTGGGGATTTTATTGATGTAAAAAATTCTAAAATTTCCCGAGCGCTTCCGTGCTTCGCAAGGCACGTTAAGCTGTTGGTGCCGGCTGTCATGTAATGGCAGTCGTTAAGCTATGTCAAAGGCCTTTAGGGTGGCTTGATAACTGCTGGCAGTAAGGCCGGTCACGTCTTTCAATGCTTCACCAATCCGGACTTGGCCTCCGTGGTGGAGTATGGCCTAACCTTCCTGCGATGCAGGAAGAGACCCGTGCCCCAGCAGTGAGGACATACGAACGGTTGATATTTATAATAGGTCATCATCATAATGTTTTGATGATGTGTTTTCGGTTTTGAGACTCACCGCCGCACTCAGAAACGTCAATTTAAGTTAATCTCCAATAAGTATGCTGTTGTCCTTTTCTATTTCATAATAATGATAATAAGTGAAAGATAATGATATTTAAATTAACATTAAATTTAATGGATGGCTCTGAAGATTGTTTTTTTTTTATTATGAAAATACTTAAAATACATCAAATAAAAAAAGGGGACCTTCACTATGTAACATAGGTAGGTTATATAATTATAGCACTTTTTTTCGACAATGCCAACTCACACTGTATATAAATGACGTCATTTCATTTCCAAATTTTAAATTTACATTTTGGTCGCGCGTAGGATAATGCGCCTTATTTCAACTAGGGCTTAGCTTTCAAAGTCGTTTGTGAAATCTGATAAGCCAGTTGCGTTATTCGTAATGAGGTGCTATGTTTATCGCGGTAATAATATTAGCGAGGAAAATCCAGAAATTACAGTAAGCCAAAATAATAATTACTGCGAATATTGCACAGATTAAAACATCACCACATGTCATTTTAAGTACTGCCATTAAATGACAGCCAGCACCATCGGCTTAACGTACCTTGCGAAGCAGGGAAGCGATCGGAAAAAATGCCACTAGCGGTAGTCACGGGACGGTCACCCATCCTGCACCTGACCGCGCCTGTTGCTGCTTAACTCAAGTGATTGATTCCGATCACTCGGTTCGGCTAGGCCACGAGCGCTTCAATATGATTCAATAGACAAACTCAATATAATTAAATAAAAACAAGACAGGCGAAGCGCTCGTGGGCTAGCCGAACCGAGTGACTTTAATCAATCATTTGAGTTAAGCAACAACAGGCGCGGTCAGGTGCAGGATGGGTGACGGTCCCGTGACTACCGCTAGTGGCATTTTTCCGAGCGCTTCCGTGCTTCGCAAGGCACGTTAAATCGTTAGTGCCAGCTGTCATGTAATGGCAGTCGTTAAGCCATGTCACAAGCCTTATGGGTGGCTTGATAACTTGTGACAGTAAGGCCCGCCACTGTCTTACATTCCTCCACCAACCAGGACTTGGCCCCCGTGGTGGAGTATGGCCGAACCTTCCTGCGATGCAGGAACAGACCCGTGTCCCAGCAGTGGGAACATACAAGGGTTGATATCGATATCGAAGATAGGTATTACATGTGCACACATTCGTGCTGCTTTGGAGGGCATGAATTTCTCAATGTTGGTACACATGCTAGAGTTGCCGACAGAGAAGATAGGATTGGATGGTAGGATGAAATGGTAAAAAACGTATTGTACAACCGGCTTTTGCATACAATTAAAGTGTTTCCATCAATTCCATTGTGTCACACACATTACGGAATACCAAAGCGTTTTTTTTTCACCTTCGTTTCGTACCTACGGCGCGACAAACAAAATGAAGCCAACTTGTTTATCACGAAAATTGCTTTTATTTTAATTAATTTTAACAAGTTTCGCGCAAAATTGATTTTGTACTATCATTATTGTTACTTCTTTATTGTACAAAAGATAATGCTTAAGTGGTAGATTGCAGCATTCTGCATGGCCAAGATAACAAACCGTGAAGCAAATCATCGTGAGGAAATGCGCAGATTGATTGGCTGCGCACGTATTGACTGGTCTTTCCTGTGGGCTAAGCCGGCTAAGCCGGCTAAGCCGTCAGGATGGTATAGGTGCTGGGCAAGCCTACTCATCTCATAAAGAATAGCTTCGTGAGGCCTTCTTAAAGTCAAAGAAATAATAACCCGTGCCCCAGCATTAGGGACATACAAGAGTTGATATCGACTATCGACTTTATTGTACGTAAAAATGTAATACAGATATATTTCTTAACTTCAGAGCAGGTACAGACGGCGGCCGTATCATGGAAAGTGATCTCCTCCAGACAGCTTCATCAATTATATTGTACAATTAATCATGATAAACAATTTCATATCGTAACGATCTTAACCCTTGTATGTCCCCACTGCTGGAGCACGGGTCTCTTCCTGCATCGCAGGAAGGTTGCAACCCGGCCAAGTCCGGGTTGGTGGAGGACTGTAATACAGTGGCGAGAATTACTGTCAGAGGTTATAAAGCCGCATAAAGGCCTCTGACATGGCTTAACGACTGCCACTACATGACAGCCGGTACCAACGGCTAAACGTGCCTTGTGAAGCACGGAAGCGCTCGGAAAAAAAACCACTAGCGGTAGTCCCGCATCTGGCCGCGCTTTACGTTGCTTAAAACAAGTGATTGATTCCAATTACTCGGCTCGACTAGGCCACGAGCGCTTCATATCGTATAATACAAGGTAAACTTATTGTACAATTTTAAGGCCAACAGTCATAGTAAAGAGATGTTATCTGTGGTAAAGATGAAGGACGTCGTAACTCCAGTTTCAATTTATAATCTCTTAGGAGATGTATAAAATGAAACGTCATAATTCATCCTCGTAAGAAATGTAGGCCGTATATCTTTTGGTGGAATTAATAAAACAGAGTCGTTACCGGTGGGGTCACTCTCGGTAACTCGTTTATAGTTTGGTGTTTTTCTAAGGCATTTAACTGCCTACCAATTAAGGCCTGCGCAGATGACGGACTATACCCCGGGTACTTTTTTGTTCGTCGATATAGATCTCTTATAAATTGTAAAGGATAACGCACACGCAAGACTAAAAGTACCCCGTATAAAAAGTCCCTCAAGTTACCGAGGACATCAAGAGACCGGACTGCACAAAAGTTCGGTGTTTTCTCTTAAAACACCTTTTCTTTTTCAACTTCATGTCAATTACAACACAATGTAATCTCAGTATATTTGCTTCCATAGCGTAGGCTTCACTTAATTTCCAGGGAACAAATGACCGCACACCGTAGGCGTTGAGTCCGCGACAAGTACTCGGAGGACCATTTTTTTACAATTCTCGTCTGCAGGCCTTTAGATGTATTTGTACTGCCAGTAAAATAATATGGCCGGTGTCCATCATGCGGCTACTTCCTTGTAAAAAAAAGGTCACTAAAAATAAAAATAGTGTAAGTACACTATTTTTATTTTTAATGCACTAACCCGTGCTAAAGACAATTTTATTAAAAAACCTATTTAGAGGCTAAAAATTCCACCCATGCCGGGATCCGAACCCGCGACCTCTGGCTATCCGTGCCAGCGCTCTTCCAATTGAGCTAATGGGCGACTCACCGGCACCAGTGAAATTTCGAACCTCTTTACACTATTCTCTGTATTACGTACAGGCAGCGACATCTGGCTTAAGTAAATTGCATCACTTACAGCCCCGACTACCTACTTTGCAGTTAGGTTTTTACATCGAAATGATATCGCTGTACCCACATGATTATACTCTTTTAAATGCACTAACCCGTGCTAAGGACAATTTAAAAAACCAAAAATTCCACCCATGCCGGGATTCAAACCCGCGAACTCTGGCTATCCGTGCCAGCGCTCTTTATTCCATTGGTGGCACTAGGTAGCACTGCCAAGCGCCTTAACTAGAGTAACCCCGAAAACAGCAATATACAACGCCGAATTTCGCTTCTCCTACGTTTTTTTGAATTTAATTCGCATAATTTTAATTTCGAGATCTAATTTATCTTTCTCTGCCTTTTTGCTCGTGTCTTTGTTTCGTTCTCTATTGTGTGTACTTATGAACCCGTGATAAACCCCTTTTCATTGTTTTTCCTCCCTTTTTTGCATGTTCCTTTGGCCCGGTGAAAGTTACGTCCACCCTGTATTTGGGTGAATTTTCTTTGTCGAATTTCTCCAGCGTACGTCCTCAAAGCCGTAATCAAACTCTGCCTTGTAATTTCTTGGCGTAATGTTTGATTTTTTGTTTTAGTCTTTCTAAAGTCAAAGTTAAAGTAAAATATAGAAAACTTACTATAGAAATAATTTACCGAGGTTAATAACGAACGAAGCGCTCGTGGCCTAGGCGAACCGAGTGATTGGAATCAATTACTTGGTTAAGCAACAACAGGCGCGGTCAGGTACGGAATGGGTGAGCGTCCCGTGACTACAGCTAGTGGCATTTTTCCGAGCGCTTCCGTGCTTCGCAAGGCACGTTAAGCCGTTGGTGTCGGCTGTCATATAATGGCAGTCGTTAAGCCAAGTCAGAGTCCTTACGGGCGGCTTAATAACTTCTGACAGTAAGGCCCGCCACTGTCTTACAATCCTCCACCAACCCGGACTTGGCCACCGTGGTGGAGTATAGCCTAACCTTACTGCGATGCAGGAAGAGACCCGTGCCCCAGCAGTGGGGACATACAAGGGTTGATAACAATAACGAATAATGAACGTGAGAAGCGATGTAGCGGAGCGGTGTCTATTATCGTTACGTAGTAACTATTATCTAATCTGTGGCGGTGTAGAACGCCGCTTATGCGGAGGTCGTGGATTCAAACCCCGGATTTTGTTTTACAAGTTATAGTAGTAATACCACTCGCTGACGGTGATGGAAAACATCGTAAGGAAACCCTAGTGTTTATTAGGTAAAACGTAATTACCTTATTTCCCGGCGCTTCGGCAGCGTTACAGTTGCCGTGATCGCGGGTAGACTACGGGAAAACGTTGGGAAATAAGGTAATTACGTTTTACCTAGTAAATAATTTAATCGCGGTTAGACCTGTTTAATATTATAACTAATAAAAAAAACTGTTTCTTATTTACGCATACTCCATGCTCGAGAATTAGTTACTAAAGAGTCGCTAACTTGTAATTTAAAATTTTTTTTTTCATTCGTGACGCTTGTGGTTGGTTGTCGGGAAGAAATTACTTTTAGTTATAAGACCGCTACTTGTACTGTACTGTTATTTTTTAAGTCTCTATGTAATCCCTGCTGTACATGCAATGAAGAATATTCTATCTATATAGTTTTACTGCATGGACCCTCTTAATACGAAGTCCACCGAATTAAGATATCCTGCCATGAAATTGCCAGGCCTACGTAAATATTTGGACTACCTCGTCTGCAAGGGTCGCTTAATTAAAAGTTCACTATTCAGGAACGTACGGACGCAGTACCTGCAGGTAATAGAAGCTATTTAAAGTTTTACATAAACATAAGTTGCACTGTCGAAATCACATCAACTTTTACTCATTTAAGTTACAGTTTACTTTGCATCTAAAATGTAAAGGCTGATGAGTTAGCCAACATAATGTAAATACTAGAAATAAACGTAAACTTTCGCACCCAAGATTAAGGCGGTATAGATAGATAAAATATTATTTATTGCATATACACCAGGGATTACATAAGAGACTTAAAAAATAACAGTACAGTAGAACTGGCGGCCTATATGTTTCTACAATGAAATTCCCGCAGATATAATAAGTTTGCCAAATTCTGTTAGTATATTATAGTACTATGACAGACACATGGTCGGGTAACGAGGGGTGTCTTTTCATACCATTGACGCCTAGAAGGTACGATTTATGTGCGCGCGTAGACTTGAAACAGCAACGAAAGGAAACCATGTCCATGCAATATTGTCATTTTACCTTGTTCGATATCAACCCTTGTATGTCCCCACTGCTGGGGCACGGGTCTCTTCCTGCATCGCAGGAAGGTTAGGCCATACTCCACCACGGGGGCCAAGTCCGGGTTGGAGGACTGTAATAGAGTGGCGGGCCTTACTGTCAGAGGTTATAAAGCCGCCAAAAGGGCCTCTGACATGGCTTAACGACTGCCACTACACGACAGCCGGGTTGGTGGAGGATTGGAAGGCAGTGGCGGGCCTTACCTGTAAGAAGTTATGAAGCCGCCCATATTGCCACTAACATGGTTTAACTAACTGCTATTACATGCCAGCCGGTACCAACTGTTGATTCCAATCACTCGGTTCCACTAGGCCATAAGCGCTTCGTACCAAAACTTGTGTTTCGATATCAACCTTTGTATGTCCCCACCGCTGGGACACGGGTCTCTTCCTAAATCACAGGAAGGTAAGGCCATAGCTACTCCACCACGGGGCTAAGTATTACAAGACAGTGGCGCGCCTTACTGTCAGAAGTTATCAAGCCGCCTACAAGGCCTCTGACATTGCTTAACAACTGCCATTACATGACAGCCGGCACCAACGGCTTAACGTACCCGAAGCTCTTGGAAAAATGCCACTAGCGGTAGTCACGGGACCGTCACCCATCCAGCATCTGACCGCGCCTGTTGTTGCTTAACTCAAGTGATTGATTTCAGTCACTCGGTTCCGCTAGGCCACGAGCGCTTAGTACCAAACACATAATAGCTGAATCTAGGCACAGAGGTCTTTTAAAATGCATAATTGTTTTGTAAGTATAGTCAATATTCAGGACAATGCCTTTTTTTCTTGATATGAAGACGTTGTCCTTAGGGAATTTCGACCGTCAAAAAAAAGCTTGTTTTATATATATTCTAAGGACCAAGTTATTTATAAAGTCCTTTTCTGTGGCGCAAAAATTCGCAGCGAAGGTTTTTATTTTGGATGTCGGCATTTGGCCTTATTGCTTTTCCATTAGAGAAATAACAACCAACCATTGTGAACAGAAATGTAAGAACACAGTGGATCCAGACTATTCCAGTCCCAGAATTACTGGGCCGCACATACAGTAAGACCAGCCAATAGTCTAGCAAGCCTCCACCAGTCCGGACTTGGCCCCCGTGGTGTAGTTAGGCATAAACCTTCCTTAGGGAAGAGACCCGTACCCCTCGGTGGGGACATAATGAGTTGATGATGATGATGTTCATACAACTGTAATCGAGTAATTTATGATAGGTTTATGATTTAGGATGTTCACTGTTTGAAAATAGAGTAAATTAAGATAAGAATATTCTTTATTGTACACTGAAGAAAAAACAACAGTTTCATAATAAATACAAAGGTACACAGTACAATTGGCGGAAATTTAAGGAAATTAGACATCTATTATAAAAAACCTATTTAGAGACTAAAAATTCCACCCATGCCGAGATTCGAACCAGCGACCTCTGGCTATCAGTGCCAGAGCTCTTTCCAACTGAGCTAATGTGCGACTCACCGGTATCAGTAAAATTTCGAACCTCTTTACAATATTATTTGTATTTTTAGCCTCTAAATAGGTTTTTTAAAATTGTCCTTAGCACGTGCAATAAAAATAATATAACCTATTATAAAAACAAATTTTGACTCTAGTTTTCCAAGGAATCGTGTTTTTATAGATAAGTCTTCCTACTTGATTAAGTGTATGAATTGTAGTTCTATGAAAGGGTGTCTTAGATCACCGGTTTCTGAACCGGCTTGAACTGGTTTGAAAAAGGTAATACATGGCCCGACAGATAACTTGAATTTCTTTAACTTTGAATGTCATTAGCGAGCGACGTGGGATGTGATGTGACTTAGAATTAGAAAGAAATACATTTATTATACCAACAAGGCATATCACAGAAAGAAAATAACCCGATAAATTAACAAAATATGAGCACAACAGAAATAAACGAACTAAACAATAAACGAAACTAACGAATTCTGAGTTACTTCGAAAGGAACTCCGTCGTTTGACACAATCTTTCTGTGCGTTTCATTCAGATACAATAAAACAACTTTGCAGGCTTTTAGTGACTATTTCAATTTCAGAACGATCAGGCTAATGAAAAAACCTCTCTGAAGTCGGCCAATTCCAGAGAATTGTGCTCCATTGTGTATTAGTAGGTAGGTAGGTACATTCCGACAGCCCTCGGAACATTTCCGAGCCAACAGCGTGTCTAGAAACTTGAGTGTTTTAAAGAAATTCTCAAATCGAAGTTAGAAATGATTGAGTTCCAATAAGAGAAGTTTTATAGACTGCATGTACATAGGGGTGCTTAAAAACTTTGTGTTTTGCATCTATATAATGAGATGATTTATACAGCTTCCAGTGGCACCTTCATTCATCCTAGACTAAAACCAAAACTGTACCTCGAACAAGAAGCACATAAATGCTCAAATCGAAGTTGGAAATGATTTAGTTCCAATGAGAGATGTTTTTTCAAAATGAATGAGACTTAATGACAGTTTAAGGTGATTTGAGGAAGCTTTCTAGCCCCACCAGTGGAATATAAATCATAACTTTTTATTCAAAAAGTGAACGTCATAAATGTTAACCCTTGTGACTGGAAATAAATAAAAAAATATTCATGGACAAAGAAAAAAAGAAAAAAGATAAAACAAACAAACAAACAAACAAACAAACAAACAAACAAACAAACAAACAAACAAACAAACAAACAAACAAACAAACAAACAAACAAACAAACAAACAAACAAACAAACAAACAAACAAACAAACAAACAAACAAACAAACAAACAAACAAACAAACAAACAAACAAACAAACGAACGAACGAACGAACGAACCAAAAAACGAACGACAACCGACCAAACGAACGAAACGTCAGTGTTTGCTACGACTTTTGAGGTCTTGAATACAATCATTTTTGCTGGCTCCCTCAAATTTTGGGAATTTACTGGAGTGGATAGGAATTGGGAACTGTTGTTAAAGATGAGCGATTAGATACTTCACTGCCTCTGCTTTATTCATTAAGACAAGATAAACGTTTTGAGGATTTATTCTCGCTTGGCTCTACACTTTGTCCCATAGAGATCAAAGTAGGTCGAAACCTACTTTGATTTCGTTCAAAAATAAAAATCATCATCACCACCCAATATGTTCCCACCGAGAGGCAGGGTCTCTTCCCTACGGAACGTATAGCCATAATCTACCACGGTTACCCAGTCCGTATTAGTGGAGGCGTGCAAGACACAAGTCGTGAAAAATATAGGTGTGACGAAGCGCGTGACGTAGCGGAGTGCGAAGGAGCGTGTTAGGTTGTACATGTAAGATCGAAAACCAACTCGACACTGTTGGATCCATCGATATCAACCCATGTATGTCCCCTCTGCTGATGCACGGGTCTCTTCCTGCATCGTAGGAAGGTTAGGCCATACTCCACCACGGGGGCCGAGTCCGGGTTGGTGGAGGATTGTAAGACAGTGGCTGGTCTTATTGTCAGAAGCCTTCAAGCCGCCCTTAGGCCTCTGACTTGGCTTAACGACTGCCATCCATCGACGGCAGCCGGCACCAACTGATAACGTGCCTTGTAAAACACGGAAGCACTCGGAAAAATACCACTAGCGGTAGTCACGGGACGGTCACCCATAAGATCCTCAGCGTTTAAATTGCCGATCCGCGGTGGGCACGCGTGGTAATTAAACCAAAACTCTCTCTTTCTGAGATAAGGCCTGTTACCTGTTCGGTTAGCATGGACGTTTTGAGTCTCTCTTCGATGTCGAGTGAGAGACTTGCCAAGTCTAAAGTCCCAACATGGCAACCGAGACTCGAGATCGCTCGAGATAGCCCAAAGAGTGCGGTCTTGTCTATCAAAAAGTTATTATTGCCATATTAAATAAGAGTGTTGTTTTTTTTGCCTGGCAGCACTGTAAATATTATTACCTGTTTTTACCGATAGCTGAACATCACTAGAAAGTTAAGAACCGCGTTTCGTTCCTACGCAAGCATCTAATCGGAACCATTAGTTTTTTTAGTGTGCGCGCGATACAATAATAGTAACAAAACGCGTTCATGTAATTTTCGTTACAGCGCGTAATTTTCAAATTTTTTTTTCGTGAAAAACATACTAAGAGTTGCCAAAGAAAAGAATTGAAGAGCATTATGATTGCGCCACCCTCTAGGCATGATCACTATTGAAAACCCAAGTCTTATCTATTCAATTCAACAATCCATTATCAACACAAAATATATCTACAGCAAGAATACAAAAAAAAACATTTAAAGAACTTGTAATTTTTCTGTCAAATATATGCTCTCGAGGCCTTGTCTTCACCTCCGTGGGTACCAGACATGTGTCGGTCGCATATGTCAAAATTAGTGTCTATCTCGACCGAAATTATCTCGGCAGCGTCACCATGCTACTGCTTGTAGACATGTCTCGGTCGTCTCCATCTCGATCGCGATGGCCACGCTAAAGTCGAGTCATCTCGGGCACATCTCGAACTCGATAGAGAAACTGTCATTTTTGCATAGAAAAGGGCGTTTCTCGAGCGGACCACGCTAAGCGTACTGTAGTAAACTTGAGTGCCTGAGGAGTTTAAACCTCAGCGCTTGAAATTGCCAATCTACGTTGGGCACGCGTGATAATTAAGCCCATACTCTCTCTTTCTGAGATAAGGCATGTTACCTGTAGTAACTTGAACTTGAGCGTCTGAGGAGTTTAAAAACGTCAGCACTTGAAATTGCCAATCCACGGTGGGAACGCGTAGTAATTTAACCCAAACTCTCTCTTTCTGAAATAAGGCCTGTTACCATTAGTAAACTTGAGCGTCTGAAGAGTTTAAAACCGCCAGCGCTTGTAATTGCCAATCCGCGGTGGGCACGCGTAGTAATTTAACCCAAACTCTCTCTTTCTCAAATAAAGCCTGTTACCTGTAGTAAACTTGAGCGTCAGAGGAGTTTAAAACCGCCAGCGCTTGAAATTGTCAATCCGCAGTGGGCACGCGTGATAATTAAGCCCAAACTATCTCTTTCTGAGAGAAGGCCTGTTCTCTCACTCTTTCTGAGAAAAGTTCAGTTCCCAGTAGTCAACTTGAGCGTCAGAGGAGTTTAAAACCGTTAACGCTTGAAATTGCCAATCCGCGGTGGGCACGCATGGTAGTTAAGCCCACACTCTCTTTCTAAGAGAAAGCCTGCGCTTTGTAGTTAGACGTATGTAGGCTAAATAAATCTAATCTAATCTAATTATTTGTAATATCGGACCTACACCCACGCAATATGAGCTTTAGTTAGTTCGATAATGCTAGGTTCAATTTCATGTTCTGAGTTAATTCACGGCCTTTCTTCTCGTCCTTTGTTTGCGTGTTAAATTCCTTAATTAAATATGTTGACTTACATTTAGCCTTAGAGACGTCTTAGCTGGTGTTGTGCCTCCAGCAATTAGGCAGAAGGTGTATTTAATTTCTTTTGGACGGTGTTTGTATGTTTGGTAGCATTTGTAATTCTTTAAAAACGTAAAACTACTTGAGAAAAAGAGCGAAAGATTGCATATGTTAAACATACTTGCTAGTTTTGTAAAGGAAGCAAAAAATATATATAATTTCATTATTATTGAAATGAAATGATTTCATTATTATTGAAAATTGCTGTGTGGTGCCGGCCAACCGAATAGCACCAACCCCATTCTTCCCGCGGGTGTCGTAAAAGGCGACTAAGGGACACAAACCGGGGGGTGGGCAGCAGCGCCCCCTGCAGTACAATTCCACTGAACTGCGATCCCCAACCCGCATGCCCAGCGTGGGGATTATGGGCATCACCCCTATGATAGCACAACGTGGCGCTCTTTAGAGGAGGGCTATGCCCAGCAGTGGACTAGTATAGCCTGACGACGACGAAATGAAATGAAACGTTTTTATTTCAGACCGAGATCCACACACATTCACACAAATAATTAAGACACAAAAATAACACATATCACAGATTGATACACAAAATTTTGACGGCAAATCGAACATTAAAAAGTCAATTATAAGGTTATTATTAATAAGAATAAGAAATAATTATATTTAAATTCAAAAATTAAATTTTATGAAATTTGAGAAAATAGGTAAAGAAATAAGAAATTTTATAAATATTGAAATTAATTCGTTAGTATAACAATTATTTGGGCTTAGTATTAAAATTTTCTATTATGTAGTTTTTTAAACAAACACTGAGTTAACAAGTAAACTTTAAAAAATATGTAAACTTTTTTGTAAATATCTTCTTCTTCTTCAGGCTGCATTAGTCCACTGCTGGACATAGCCCTCCCCAAATGAGCGCAAGGTTGTGCCATCATTAGGGAGTAATGCCCATAATCCCCGCGCTGGGCATGCGGGTTGGGGATCGCAGTTTGGTAGAATTGTACTGCAGGGGGCGCTGCTGCCCACCCTTCGGTTTGAGTCCCTAAGTCGCCTTTTACGACACTCGCGGGAAGTATTTGGGTTGTGAATATCTAAATACCTACATAATAATAATGGACCAAATGGGACTTGGTCCCCGTGGTGGACTATAGCCTGTACCTTCCTCAGGGAAGAGACCCGTGTGTGGGGACATAATGGGTTGATGATGGTGATGAAATAAAAATACGAATTTCTTACCCGGAAATAATTCTAATATCACATTGTGTTACATGAAGTTGAAAAAGAAAGGCGTTTTAAAAGAAAACGCCGAGCTTTTGTCCAGTCCGGTCTCTTGCTGTCCTCGGTGACTGAGTGACCTTTTGAGTGTACGGGTTACTTTTAGTCCGTCGTGTGCCTTATTCGATACAATTTATAAGAGATCTGTATCCATGGATAAAAAGTGCCGGGGGGATAGTCCCACGTCTGCGCAGGCCTTTAGAAATAAAGAATATGAATACGAATATATGGATATCAGGGTACCGTACCTCACATTTAGCGTTACCAACTGGCTACTACAAATTCATAACTGTCACTTAAAAAACAAAGTTATTGGTTACTGGCCGGGGTTGGAACCGACAACCTCCTGTGAGTAAGGCGGGTGCTCTACCGGCGGGGTCGCTACCATCGCTTCGATATCAACCATTGAATGTCCCCACTGCTAGGGCATAGGCCTCTTCCTGTATCGCAGGAATGTTAGGCCATACTCCACCACGGCGGCCAAGTCCGGGTTACTGGAGAATTGTAAGAAGCGTGGCCTAGTCGAACAGTGTGATTGGAATCAATCAATTGAGTCAAGTAACAACAGGCGCGGTCAGGTGCAGGATGGGTGACTGACAGTGGCATTTTTACGAGAGCTTCCGTGCTTCGCAAGGCACGCTAAGCCTTTGTTACTAACTGTCATGTGTTGGCAGTCGTTAAGCCATGTCAGACGCCTTATGGGCGGCTTAACAACTTCTGACAGTAAGGCCCACTACTGTCTTACAATCCTCCACCTTCGTTTACCAAAGTATTTTTTTCTTTCATTATAGTGTTAGGGGAGTTTGTATAATCCGTAGAACAAGTACAATTCGGTTGTTATTTTCCTTAAATCTCTTAAAGGAAACCGCGTCCTCGACTCGTAACAATGTTACGGGAAACGGAACGTTTTTACGGCTAAACGCAATAAATAAATCACGACTTCTGTGAACGGAACGTGGCGATTGACGTGTCCTGTGTTGCTACAATTCTACATTTAGCAGGCGCCATTCGAATTTGATCTTAAAGTCTTGAAGGAATAAGGGAGGTTATTCTTTAAGGGCCGGATTAACTTTTTAATCTTTTACTTTTGACATTTTTGCCGGTCACATTGGCCAGTATTGTTTGTAGTTTGACGTTTCGTTATGCACGTGCGCCATTGAAATGCTTATCATCGGAGATTTCGAAGATTATTTTCTGCTCGATGCAGGTCTTTGATGTCCTTTTACGGTGTGGGAATTCCGCTGATTCCTTTTTGTGCTTCGACAATACTGTGCGAACTATGGAATGTATGTTTGACGTGTTCATGTATTCATGTATTCACATTTGGATGTTTTTTAGGCGCTTTATTTACTTATTTTATTCGTATTTATTTCTATTTTGGCAACAGACATTCACAGTGTTATAAATTGGTACAATGGAAATACACTTCAAAAACACTTGAAAAGAGTGCCAAGAATAGCATTTGAGAGTAACTAATACACAATATAACTTATGTTTATGACGATGATAAATAAAATAATGTTTGAGCATTTAAAGAAATAACAGAAAAATTATCGATTTATAATCGGAGGTTTAATTTCTTTTGGACATCGGAAAAATTCTAGCTTTTTTGACCTTGACACATAACAATTAAAACCTATTCCTATGGTGAACCGATGGTTTCAACAGGTTATATTTGTTAATATGAATTATTTTCACAACACAAAATGATATTCTATTTAATTTGACTGAGTCCAGCTATGGAATTATTAAAAAAACTACCTAAGGCCCCCTCAAGGAACAATTCCGTCATGCAATGAAACTTCATGCAAAAATGAAAAAATAGCAGTCATGCATTGAAACTTAACCAATATGGTTGCAGGACACAAGGGCTGACAGAATAGAATATTCTTTATTGCATCTACACCAAGGATTACATAAGAGACTTATAAAATAACAGTACAGTACAAGTGGCGGCCTTATTACTAAAAGTAATCTGATCTGATCTGGCTGATCGTGCTTAGATTTGGAAATAAAGTTATCAAAGATTATATATATCATTATACTCTTGTGAATAGTTTCTGTGAAGTCTTATGGGATGTTCTTTTTTATTCTCAGTTGTAAACACGATCAAACCCCGATTTGCGTCCTCGAAATTTATTGGAAAAGTTTAATTACATTCCAGCATTCCAGCTTTTAGAATATACCTCGGGCTCTAGAGTAGGTAGGCGTCGGTTTTTACCATACCGTACCTGTAGGTACTACTTCCTGTTCTGTTTAACTCTTTTCTTCGCTTTTTTTGGAAAACTTATGTGAAATTAAGTGTTTGTTTGTTACGCTTTATTGCACAAAAATTAAGAAACAGAAAAATAACTAAAACAACAGGTAAGTGTTGATGTACAAAGGCGGACTTATTTCAAAAGAAATTTCTTCCGGCCAGTCTAAGAAAGATTCTGACCAAAAAACAGAGAGCGGGAGATGGCAAATATAGCTAAGCAAGAAAAATTAAATCTAAAATCACCTATTTCAAGTTAATAGATAAAATTGTTACTATAGCTATCAATAGATACTTGTTACTATAGCTATCAATAGATAGTGTCTTATTAGTTCCGATATTTCTATTACACGAATATATCCGATTCTATCCGATAGTGGCCGAGGTATATTCTAAAAGCTAACCAACTGACAGTTTTGCATAAGATAGAAATATATTAAAACTTACTTTTTTGTCATTACAGGTACGGAGAAATCGCCAACAATACCCATTGGAACCAAGGGTAATAGTAACTGTAGTCATGTGACAAGTTAATTTTAACATTAAAATGAAATTTAAATAATAGGTCTATGTTAAAGCCTTATGATAATACTAGCTGACCCTGTATAGCTAATTCTGTGTTTTGTTTCTTCGTATGCCAAGTTTCATGCAAATCCGTTTAGCCGTTATTGCGTTATTGAGGAACAAACATCATCACAAATTTTGTTATTTATAATATTAGTAGTATTATCTAATTCATCGGAAATCAGTTTTTTATATAAATTTGTCAAAATACCCGGCAGATAACTAAAAATCTGCTCAGTCACCCAAGACACCCGAGACCCAATTTTATGCAAATTTATTTACTATTTTGACTAAGTTATTAGTTCATAGAATTCTTAGTCATATTAGGCAACGACGCAGAGCGGTGGTAGCGGAGCGGTGTAGAACGCCGGCATGTAACAATGACTTTGTTTTCTAAGTTATGTACATTTGTGAAATTATACAACTCGCTGACGGGGAAGGAAAACATCGTAAGGAAACCCTAGTTTCTGAGGTGTTAGCGTACCTCAGCGCTTGCTACGTACAATGGCCCAACTATGAGGCTAAGTGCGGAAATCTCAGGTGTAACTAACTAACTAACTAACTAACTAACTAACTAGGCAACGACTCTTGATACAGGACCATGTTTCAGAGTGCTGAGTGCGAGTTTGACAGATCCAATCGAATCGAGCATTGAGTAGTGAGTATGAGTAAGTTAACCGTTCGCACTGGCAAAACGCTGTCACAGTACAACTCGCACTCGCGTTTATTCGTGTTTTAGCTAGTAAACGTGTTCACTTTTCAACGTAAACCATTACAACTCGCACTCAGCTATTTTAATTTCCATACTTGTCGCTAGGTGGCGCTTCCTCCATGCCATAGAAATATGAGTTTACGTTAACGCGATCGAGTAGTTAAAAAACTCGCACTATGCACTCAGGTCTTATTGGTCAAAGTAGAATTGAATGGAATTCAGTTCCATTTTTTTATCCACTTTTCCAGTTTATCCACTTTTTCTCGAAAGTTTTCTGCGCTGCTTAGAACAAACCTTTGTAAGTGATTTGTTTGTGAGTGATGCAATTTACTTCAGCCAGAGTGCTTAGTGCGAGTTTTTTAACTACTCGATCGCGTTAACGTAAAACTCATATTTCTATGGCATCGAGGAAGCGCCACCTAGCGACAAGTATGGAAAGTAAAATTGCTGAGTGCGAGTTGCAATGGTTTACGTTGAGATGTGAACACGTTTACCAGCCAAAACACGAATAAACGCGAGTGCGAGTTGTACTGTGACAGCGTTTTGCCAGTTCGAACGGTTAACTTACTCATACTCACTACTCAATGCTCGATTAACGCGGTAGTAAAGTTATTCGATTAGATCTGTCAAACTCGCACTAAGCACTCACATGTCGCTGCCTGTACGTAATACAGAGAATTGTGTAAAGAGGTTCGAAGTTTCACTGATGAGATTGAGTCGCCCATTAGCTCAGTTGGAAAGAGCGCTGGCACGGATAGCCAGAGGTCGCGGGTTCGAGTCCCGGCATGGGTGGAATTTTTAGCCTCTAAATAGGTTTTTAAAACCTTTTCATTTCATTTCAAGACACGCCACTGAGCCCGATCTTCGGCTCCTCTCTTTCAGTCACTGCCGATTACCTTCACATATTAGAAATGGTGTCACTGGAACAACACAAACGAGTTTCAGAAGCAATTTTATTGAATCCACGTTGGCTTCCCCCTTTCGGAGTCATATTTCGCCGATCAGCTTAACTGGAAGACAATCTAGTGATTTTCCTCGGGCTAAGGATAACGCTGTCTTAGGTAGAAGAGGAGAGGGTGCCTTCTTTCCTTTTAGCCCGTTTCAGGTCATCTTTTTGACACCTTTACACCATTTTTTTATATTTCTTTAATTTTGTCTATTGTTTTCGAAATAAAATTACTTCCCCATTTTTGAGATTTTCCTCATTTTCGGCATTACTTCTACACATTTCAACTAGACCTGACTATTTTTACCTGCTTATTCTGTTTTATCCAGTTTTCTGTTTATATCATAAATAAAACAATAGACACATTTAAATAAAGCACAAAGTTAAAGTCGGCTTTCAGTTATCGATATCAACTCTTGTATGTAATTACTGCTGGGGCAAGGGTCTCTTCCTGCATCGCAGGAAGGTTAGGCCATACTCCACTATGGCGGCCAAGACAAGACAAGACAGTAGCGAGCCTTACTGTCGGAAGTTATCAAGCCGCCCATAAGGCCTCTGACAAGGCTTAACGACTGTCATTACATGACAGACGGCACCAACTGCTTAACTTGCCTTACGAAGCATGGAAGCGTTCGGAAAAAATGCCACTAGCGGTCGTCACGGGACGGTCACTCATTTAGCACCTGACCACGCCTGTTGTTGCGTAACTGAAGTGATTGATTCCAATCACTTGGTTCGAGTAGGCCACGAGCACTTTCAGTTTTAAGATCACCAAAATTTATTATATGGCACTATACAATCTATGAGTGAGTGAAAGAACCAGAGTAGAATATAGATTTTATATTGTAGTCCAGAAACCAAAGAAACCTCGCTGCCTACTATACGCTATGCAGACAGGTTTCTTTAATTTCTAGTCGGCTAGTCTTCTTTCATTCGGTTAGGGTCAGCGCCGTCTATCGATCAAAGGAGGCACTATATATTTTTATAAAGCCGCTCTGAAAAGGTCTCATTATGTGAATAACTTGCGTATATAGTCTAACTTACATTATATCGTGTAATTAGAACGACCTCCACCTAAAATTCCACTAATATTTTCGTACCAAATATTTTTTTATTGACATTGCTTTTATATTATATACAAGTAATAAAAAAAATATTTTCGGGGCTATCGTCATCTGCTGGGCATAGGCCCGCTCGACGCACGTCATTGCCTTCTGTCCTTGGACATCCTCATTCCTCCTTCTCGTCCTCACAGATGACCCAGCGAGCTGATGGCTCTTTTGTGGCTGGTGGTTCTTCGATGGCTGGTAGTTTTGCGACCATATATGTGACCAGCCCACAGCCACTTCAGATTGCCAATATTATGGGTTTTGTCAGTCACCTAGTTCTTTGGCGGATGGTCTCATTCCCGTCAAAGAGACTCCGGGCATAACCCATTCCATAGAACGCTGAGCAATTGTGCTTCTGTGAATAAATCCTCCGTGTATTGCCCCCGAAGTATAGCAGTACAAAAATACACAAAAGTGATCGGTGAACACACACGGCGTGTGTTTATGCCGAATTGAGACGCCGCCGAGAGGGACGAATTAAACAGAGCGCGGCTTTCCGACGGCTAGGGGTGGGACTGATAGGGCTTGGGAGACTTGTCGATTGTTAAAAAGTTATATGGCCCACAAGCACAAAATCTTTTAAAAATATCCTTTTTTGTTATCTAGGCTTTCACTTGGTGAAAGCCTAGATAGGGCTCCGTTTCATACAATTGCAATCATTGTGCATAGAATTGTCACAGTATAACGTGTACTATGCTTTGCAACTGCAAGGCCGCCAATTGTACTGTGTACTTGTTGTACTTTCAATTGTTATATTCTTGCCTTGCGATACACATAACATATTAATAAGTAGGATGACTAATGGATCGAATCTGCTTTGCTCATACCTATTTTTTCAGTATTTGATATAAGTCCAGCTTCGCTTTTAAGATTATTTAAGTTTTTTTGTAATGTGATTTTTTTTTGTAATAATGTGCAACTAACAAACTCTTCGTTCATCATAAAGTTCGACTATCGATGTCGATAAATCCCAGACAGAGATACAACAGCATCACTAATTCGTCACCCGTTAATTCACACACGGCTATCACGTTACAATGGGAGAGAAGCTTTGCCCACGCAAAGCACTAGTAATGTACCAACATCTTTTGTCTCCTTTGTTCCTTTTAGGTGCGAGCGAGAGGAAAATGGAAGGAAATCTTGAAAACCATCAAGTGTTGGTTTGATTTTAATAAATTGTTTGTCTCTCGCTTTGGAGTTTATGTTTGGCTGCTTGCTTTTGTGTTGGATTTGGGATTACAAAATGCTACAATGCACGTTAAATGTACGACACTCATCCGACTAATATATTTATTGTGAAAGGCTGTGCGTTTGAATTATCAAACAACGTTGGCTGATTTTAAAAAACCTATTTAGAGGCTAAAAATTCCACCCATGCCGGGATTCGAACCCGCGACCTCTGGCTATCCGTGCCAGCGCTCTTCCAATTGAGCTAATGGGCGACTCACCGGCATCAGTGAAATTTCGAACCTCTTTACACTATTTTTTAAAAACCTATTCAAACTATTATTATTTAAACTCTATACACTATTCTCTGTATTACGTACAGGCAGCGACATCTGGCTTAAGTAAATTGCATCACTTACAGCTGGCTGACCACGTAAACAATGTTTTCCCCATATTAATTAGCCTGGGAGTTATTTTCAGAATATACCCAAGAAAAAACATTATACATATCGGCGAAACCGTTTCGCAGGAACTCGATAGCAAAACAAGCTCGCCTTTGTACATGTTATTTCTTATATAATGTCCTATTTAATGTTTCGTGTTCAATATATAGGTAGTATATTAATAATAACGACACAAGATTTGTATAAACATAACTTAAATGTCAAAGGCGTAGGAATAGGGAATGCCACTTGACCTGATCCTGACAGATCACCTTCGCTTCATCAACGTTCATTAGTCGCTGCTGGCATCGCGCCGATTTCGGGTATTTTTATCTAACCCATTGCTAATACCTACATTTAGATTAATATATATTAAATATACTTAAGGGGTGGACAGAGACCCGAGCTTGCCATTTACCACGATCTTCACAACCTCTATCGCTTCAATCATTAACGTTCATCAGTCACTGCACGCACCCACACAAGCTTTATCTTACATTTGTTTATACATTTCCTATTTGGTTGATGCATGTTGACCTGGGTCGTCCTTTACCGGCCGTTCCACCATCTTGCTCGACGGGTTTATCTCGTCAATCCAATTCTGCATAGTTATGATAAAAAATAAGTCAGGTTAAGAGAGAGCTTTATACATTTTATCTGTGTTGAATTTTATCAATAAGTCGTTAGAAGTAAATAATTTCAGTACCGAATCATGTGCATTATGTGTATCGTCAACGTTATTTTCTTGTCAGTCAAACATAAAATAAGACAATTCTTTATTATAGTATTTTCTAACGTTAACACGAGCAGTAGACATAATTAAAACAGTTTTTATACGGATTTATGCTCGTTTATTACATTTTTACAATTTTCCAACGTTTCGGCACTTTTTCAGGTGCCGTGGTCCCGGATGACTGAGGTGACAGGTGTCTTTTAGAAATCATTAACGGTTAGTTTACTACCCTCGGCAAAAATTACAAAACTTAATTATGAAGTTACGTTCCAAAATAGACAAACCAATTATTTTTTATATAAAGTCAACAATATTGATTATTAGTAATTGAAGTTAAAATAAAATTTATAAACTAATTACTTTATATGAACTTAAAGATACCGATTATTAATTGAAATTAAATTTATTTTTATTATTTATTCTACAGTCACACTTCTAGCAAGGGGGTCTCATGCACTTAAGCACTGGTTCCCATGCTTCTTCTTTATTATACACCACGAAAAAACAAACATAAAATAGAAAAGTTACAAACACTACAATCGTTTAATTGTTTAAAGTTAAACAATGAACGGTAACCCATTAACAAATACGAGAAACAAAAACGGCTCAAGAATATATCTCTGTGAGCCTGAATCAGTCTGCTCTTCTGTTTTAGTACGTTCCTCTGAAACCATGTCCAATACATTAATCGGCAAAAAAACCAAACAAGCGCCCCGAAGACTGCCTGTAAGTTCGTTCGAAATACAAAAGTTTCTTGCGAAAAAACCGGCCAACTTCCACCACAACAATTGCGCTAGTCCGAGGGTTTCTTATTGCTTTGGACCCGTTCAGTTGCCCTCATTCGCCCTTGTAAAAAACAAAAGTTGGTTCACTACAAAACCTAGGTTTCGCCGCCTTAGCAGTTAATGCTCAGCAGTCTGGTTGTAGGTTATTTTTTATTTCAGTTTTATTTCTTTTTCCTTTTAGGTATTTTTTAGCTTTATGCTGAATTAAGCTATAATTATATGGTGTACGAACTCTGAAGCGCTCGTGGTCTAGTCAAAGCGAGTGATTGTAATCCATCACTTGAGTTAAGCAACAACAGGCACGGTCAGGTACAGGAAGGTGACCGTCCCGTGACTGCCGCTTGTGGCATTTTTCCGAGCGCTTCCGTACTTCGCAAGGCTAACGTGCCTTCGATATTTAATCGATATTTTTAATAAATAAAATACAATACATTATTTTAGAATAACTGCTGTTATATTAATTTGAAATCAGTCTTTATTATCACAAAAAAAAAATAATTCATACTAAGATTAATGGTGTGATCCGAATGGAAAAAATCTAATCAAAAATGTAGTTCGGATCACATGATCCGAGTGGAATATTTTACTTGGTTTAATGTGATCCGTTGCGACTGTGATCCGAGTGGACGTACCCAGATTTTTGTGTATCAGATTAGATATAGTATTCAACGGACAAACTCCATCACAGGCTGGTTGGGGCCACACCCGACCTTCTTACAAAAGGCCAAAGTGTTGAACAAAAGTCGAAAACTTCCCAACTGCAATCACGGAGTTTGATCAAATTTTAATGCTCCCCATTTTTTTGTTTAAAACAAGAGAGAGGCGCAAAGTTACGTAGTTACTTACTTTTTGTTGGTTGTTTATATAATGCAGTCTATGTCGTTACGACCTACTGTAGGGCACAAGGACCTTCCTTCAGAGATACCTTCTCTTTGAGAGAGAGTGAGAGAGAGAGTATGTGCTTGATTAATCAATTAAATTTGAAGCATTTTCTACCAGTCAACCGGAGGAGGTGCAACGAAAACTTGGCAGGCGTGCAAGACTGGTAGAAAATGCTTATGGCATTAGGTTCGCCGCATTGTACAATTTTATGGTGCAATAAAGTATTAATAATAATAATTTCTTATGTAATGTCCTGTTTAATATTTAATATATATATATATATTTATTATTATTTTAATATATATGTTAAACATCACTATAAAATACAAATTATACCTATGTACATATGTACACACTGTAAGAGATAAGGAATACCATGCAAGAGTAATAACATGCAAAGGCAAGCATATCTCCAAGAGTAAGAGACCTTTCAGAGAGAGAGAGAGAGAAAGAGATTACTCTACCTATCTTTCTCTCTGAGAGGTCTCTTACTTTAGGAGAGAAAGCGTGTGCTCTACAGTGAGACGTTTAGAGACTACAAAAAAAAACTTTTACTGTACCCAAACAAAAGCTGAATGAAACAAATTATTGAAATATTGTTAAATTGTGTTATTGTGTGAGGTTCTTGCAAAGACGAATAACGTCAAAATACTTAGGTTTAGCATTAAGTTACTTAATATTGAAGAATGGGAGAGTTACCATAAGAAAGATTACCTGCTTTTAGGCTTACGTCACAAAAGCGAACAGGCCATAAAATGTTTATATCGTTTAACATGAAAGAGTGAAAGGCAAAGGCAAGATTAAGGGAAAAGCGAAGTCATGTCATTCGCCCACGCTGCAAATTGTACAAAAAAATACACAATATTCAATTACGTACTAAAGAAACGTAACTTGTCGCTGGGCTAAACGTGGAGGTAATTATTCACAAAAGGCGTGACGACAGTATCAAATAATCAAAGATTTAACGATATTAAGGGAAAGTACAAATTAAAAGGATTTTTAATACAGTTGCTCAAAAAGTGGCGTATTACAGGTACGTATAGCGTGCGGGATGGGGGCTATTAGACACGCGTGCTTTTTTTTACCTTTCCCGCACTCGTGCGTTTTCTTTCCCAACTGTCAAAATAATGTCTATTAAAAAGAAAAACCAACCATGAAGTTTTTATGAGCTACTAAATTGTTTCAATATCAGATTTAATGATTTGATTGAATGAGTTAAGTTAGGTTTCATTTCATCTCATTAAATTTCATTTTCATTTCATATCAATAAAAAAAATCTACTGAAGACTTGGCTGTATGGGCAGTTCCCTTTGCCTACTAGAATGGGTGAAGAAAAAAAATCTCTGCTTATATTTTTTTACGGTTGGCGCCATTTTCCAAATATTTTTTTCTTTATTAAATTGCTAATTTTTTTCGCAACTGTATTAAAAATAGTCGTTCAGTACACGTGCGGAACCGTCCTTGCAACTTGTTCCGACTTCGGCTGCGCCTCGGCTCGGGTCAACATTTGTCGGAACTCTTTGCAATGACAGCTTTTCCGCACTTGTAATGAAATATACTATTAATACACTGATTTAAATTTATAAAAACAAACGAGATTACCGATATTTTCAATAAAAAAAAAGATTATAATACTTTGTAGACTTTTAGTCCGGATCTACTTTATAATACTGCTTTCAGTCATTATCACTGAAACACCTATCACAACGCGTGACGCTTAGGTTAACATTGGTAATCTTCACTCGGGCTTTGTTGTGACTAGTGACTACGGTGTTTGTTTACCTAGGCGTGACTACAAATAGTGTGAATGAAACGACTATTACCGGACTAAATTGACTCTAGTTATATTGTCGTTATCAACCCTTGTATGCCCCCACTGCTGGGGCACGGGTCTCTTCCTGCATCGCAGGAAGGTTAGGCCATACTCCACCACGGGGGCCAAGTCCGGGTTGGTAGAGGATTTAAAGACAGTGGCAGGCCTTACTGTCAGAAGTTATCAAGCCGCCCATAAGGCCTCTGACATGGCTTAACGACTGCCATTATATGACAGCCGGCACCAACGGCTTAACGTGCCTTGCGAAGCACGGAAGCGCTCGGAAAAATGCCACTAGCGGTAGCCACAGGACGCTCACCCATCCCATACCTGACCGCGCCTGTTGTTGCTTAACCAAGTGATTGATTCCAATCACTTGGTTCGCCTAGGTCACGAGCGCTTCATATCGCATAATACAAGGTAAACTATTGTTGTACAATTTAAAGACCAACAGTGATAGTAACGACGGAGGACGTCGTAACTCCAGTTTTAATTTATAATCTCTTAGGAGATGTATAAAATAAAACGTCATAACGATCACTATTTTTAGAACGTACAGCCTAGAACTTATAATCATCAACCTATAATTATTACTAACCTATAACAACCATCGATTAAAGCCCTATTGCTCGCGGTTCAAAAAACGTGTCAAGTCCACTTGGCGCCAAGTGTACTTGACACACTTTTTGAACCGCGTTTCAGGCAACCTAATTATAACTTCAAAGACCTTGCTGTAGAAACGTATACAACGCCTCATATAGGATGTATTTATGGTTCTTACAGGCGAATTTGCGTCAGAAATGTAAAGGATGACCTGATGTCGCCTGTACTGGAAATAGGTGTTATTTATGCGCGGTGCGTTCACAAACAAGTAAATTCACTTTCGCAGCACTCAAGTTAGAGGTTGACATTTGAAAAATGATCTCTCCCAAGTGCCCTGCTGGCTGGCCTTTTCGACCTAGTCGTCTTGAGAATAGACGCTAGTTTCGCTTGTTACGAGGCGTTCTGTTAAGGCTAGTGGTGTGACGCGAAGAAAAATCATCAGAAAATACTTGTGGTATATACATTTTGTATGTTGAAAATTACAAGGCGAGGAAACTCAAATGACAGGGCGACCTTACTAGTTTCATAGTTTATACATCTGTAAATTGGAGCGCTACGTATACCCATTACGCCGGTGACAGGTAGTGTAATATGTGTCAGAATGAATTTGGACGGTGCGGGCGGTGAAACTTGAGAATGTTGTGTTTAGCGTCACAGGCTTGCTGGGACAATGCGTAGTGATAGGAAGAGCATATTACTTACACGTTTGTACTCCATTTACTTTATTGCGCACAAAAGAATAGGCATGACGGATGCTTTTTAAATTCTCTTTCATAATGTAGGGACATTTTTTTTACAATAAAACCTATATTTCAGTCTTAAACTAAAGTTTAACGAAGGTTAGCACGGGTTAGTGCAATAAAAAAAAATAATATAATCATGCGGGTACAGCGATATCATTCCGATGTAAAACCTAACTGCAAAGTAGGTACTCGGGGCTGCAAGTGATGCAAATTACTTCAGCCAGATGTCGCTGCCTGTAAGTAATACAGAGAGTATTGTAAAGGGGTTCGAAATTTCACGGATGCCGGTAGTCGCCCATTAGCTCAGTTAAAAGAGAGCTGGCACGGTTAGCCAGAGGTCGTGGGTTCGAGTTCTTGGGTGGATTTTTTTGCCTTTAATAAGGTTTTAACGAAGGTTACAGCCATTTTTCTAAACTTATTATAAATCTGTGGGAAAACAGCCCGCAGTGTCATTGCGTCGAATCTGACGTCACGCATAGCGAAACAAACATCAAACGTCAAACAAAGCACGGGTGAAGTTTACCCATGTACACAAGCGTGACGTCACGCGTGTGATTGATGTATGATAAAGGATTGTTATTGAAAGCAGTATTATACCTTTAATTTTATTGAAAAAATTGGTAATCTCTTTTTTTTTATAAAACTAAATCAACGTTTTAAATCCTTTTAGGTAGATAGATAGACAGAGAACACTTTGTTGCACAGCCAGAAAAAAGAATACAACCATGATTTCTTACATCTTTTAATATATACATTCCCCTAATATAGTTAAATGTTAGATTATTTGACACTATCGTCACGCCTATTCGTCCAGAAAACATTGGGAAGTTTGACTGGACTTCTTAGTTACGATGTGGACGAATTTCTAGATAAACATAAATCAGTGTGAAGATGGAAGGGTGGGCAGGCGTGTGTAACTATCTAAAAAACTGATAAAATATCATACCTACCTGTAAAATGTAATGGACAATCAGCCGACACCAAGATGTATTTACAGTTGATTCAATTGTTTATTTGGTTGAATCAGTAATAAAAACCAACAACTTTTCATTAAATTAATAAATATTCATGGACACATTACACAGATCTCGTTAGCCCTATAATACTAAGTACAACTAAATAGCTTGTGTTATAGGTGCTAACTCGACGATAGATTTAATACAATAAATACATAGATAACATCCAATACCCGAGACAAACTAGAAAAGTTCGTTTCCTAGTTTGACCCGGCCGGGGATCGAACCCGCGACCTCTGGCTAACCGTGCCAGCGCTCTCCCAACTGAGCCAATAGGTGACTACTGGCATCAGTGAAATTTCGAATCTCTTTACAATACACTCTGTATTACCATTGAATTTGAAATTCAATGGTATTACGTACAGACAGCAACATCTGGCTGAACTAATTTGCATCACTTGCTGCCCATAATATTGCCTATTGCCAGGTCGCAACCGATATCTGCTTCCAGAGCCTGTCAACATTAACTATTATCTGCAAATAATATCAATTTCCTACGCTCAACTAGTTTACAATATTGTGATTTGATCGTTCTCTCATTTTATTAATGGTATATAATATTAAGGGCATTAATGTATTTTATCCCGACTGAAGGTAGCGGTCGAATAAGCAAAAACATTTCAAAGGGACTGAAAAAGAACATCGGAGTCGAATTAACGTTTTACCAGGCAATGATATACTAGGGCACGCCATAAATTGAACCTTATCACTTTGAAATAAAGTCCAATAACGCCGCCTACTTTTGTTTAAAACAGATGGTCGTTCAAGCCAACAAAGAATTCGGTTTGAATTAAAACATTTAAATAGAAATTGATTCAATAGAAAAAATCGTTGAACTAAGACCGCGCTCTAAAAAATATCGTTTCAAGTAGGTCCTATGTTTTGACCCGATTAAAAAAACACATTTTAATTACATTTTTCGCTTATTTTGGTTGCGCGAGTATCAACAAAAAGAAATAGCGTTTATTTATGGTTTAAAGGACAATGTCCATTTTGGGCTATACGTAGAGAGATGTAAGAGAAAAATCGAAATAACCCTTGATTATAATTAATTTCAAAACGAGTATTTTTGCTTATCTCGTTGTATCAATCGACATTTTAAACAGTTACAAACTGAAAAGAATTTTATCTGAAATCCAGTCTTTATTCTGTCAACCAGCCTTGACTTTTATTTCGGTGTTGCAATTTAAAGAATTTAATTAATCACGAATTGCACAGAAAACAATTTGGGGTCTCTAATGCAACGCGTTTTAGTATTATTTGGGTACAAAATAACGCCCACTAATGCATCGGCATTACAATACTTGCTAGATGTGTCGTATTCAATTATTGGTGTGATAAAATTATTTAAAAAAATAATCAGGATATGAGGGTAAACTATTTATTTATGTAGACTTTTAGTCCGGATTTACTTACGGGTGTTGTTATATCGGAAAATCCGGAATAAAAGTCTACAATGTGTTGTGCTTACGAAAGTTTTAGTTCAAAAATATTTATTTATGGCAACACTAGACAAAAAAAATTGTTTGAATTGTTATTGGCACCGGCTAAAACAAACAAAACGATTCATTCATTCATTATTTCATTGTTTTTGCTGTTTCTTTGCTCTTCGTGAATATTGTATGTTTTATTACTACTTTGGCTTGTTAAAATGGATCTCGATTCTTCGTTTCTCTACTACGGATTTTGTACAGGACTTACTTTGTGGTACTTACCAAATAAACCAAGCAAATCATAGGACACTTTGCAGCAAAAAACTCACAATGCAGGTATATTGATGCAAATTAATTACTGTAATAGGGTTCTTACTAACTCATACTACAAAACCTACTACTTAGTTTTAATTCAATTGACTGTTCACATTTGGCCAAATGGCCCATACAAAGTGGACGAAGTCCTTTAAATTATCAATTTAGTATCGGATAAAGTTACTTAAATTCGACCAAAAATTAAGCATATTCTTCGGTATGAAATAATATGTGTAGTGCTTAGAAAAGTGCTTCAGTTCTCGATATCAACTCTTGTATGTCCCCACTGCTGGAGCACGGGTCTCTTCCTGCTTTTGCAGGATGGATAGACCGTACCACACCGAGGGACAAGCCGCCCATAGGGTCTCTGACTTGGCTTAACGAGTGCCATTACATGCCGGCACCAACGGAATACGTGCCTTGCAAAGAACGGAAGCGCTCGGAAAAAAATGCCAGTAGCAGTAGTCACGGGACGGTCACCCATCCTGCACCTGACCGCGCCTGTTGTCGCTTTACTTAAATGATTGATTCCTATCGCTCGGTTAGATTAGGTCATGAGCACTTATTTGAGCATTGGAGCAATCACTACGTGCAATGATTGTACTATGAATTATTTGCAAGTAATTTTTATTTTAAACGAAATGGGAATCAAACGCTCGAGTCGAATGGACGTCAAACCGGACCCGCGTTTAAAAACGTTCCAATTCTCACAAAAGAGAACAAAAAAAATCGACACCTACATCCTTTGTACAAAAGACCGAACTTTATCCAAAAATGTGGAGGTACACAAATGTTCCTTTATTGTCCTACAGTATTCATTTTAGGGTTCCCTTTCATAAATTCGGAGACCTTTTGTCGACCGTAAAACAATCAAACTACATTTTTAATCAAAAACAGTAATGTTTGTTATTTTCCAGTCGTGGAATTTTTAGGGACTGTTTCCATTGTGTTCGTTGGACGATTCTAGGGAATAGGAAATGGAATTTCCGTTCCTTTGTTCTGTTATAAAGCTCACGTTTGCCTAGCCACTGTGCGCCCTATTTTTTAAGTCTCCAAAAGAATCGTTTCCTCACTTCAATAGTTGAAATTGAAAAGGGTTTCTTTTTCACACACGGATTCGAGAACATGTAAATAATATGATGGAACTAAGAGACAGATATATGGTGAAATCGCTCACAAAATCACATGAAGCGTTCCTGACCCAGTGGAATCGAGTGAATAGAGTCAAATACTTAGGTTAAGCAACAATAGGGGCGGTCAGGTGCTGAATGGGTGACCATCTCGTGACATTTTTTCCGAGCGCTTCCGTGCTTCACAAGGCACGTTAAGCTGTTGGTGCCGGCTGTCATCTAATGCCAGTCGTTAAGCCATGTCAGAGGCCTTATGGGCGTCTTGATAACTTCTGACAGTAAGGCCCGCCACTGTCTTACAAACCTCCACCAACCCGGACTTGGCCCCCGTGGTAAAGTATGGTCTAACCTTCCTGCGATGCAATGGGGACATACAAGGGTTGATAACGAACATGGCATAAGGTGCTGTGTGCTGTGCTGGGAATAAAAATTATAACTTATTTAATAATACGTTTTTTTTTTAATAAAATAAAACAACACGAAAAGAAGTAATAAAAATGCTGTAAAAAAAGGAACATCTTTGCAAGAGTATGCTTTAATTGTAACGCGTGCTCTACGGATTGGCAATTTCAAACGCTGAGATAAGTAAACAACTCGGACACTCAGGTTTCCTCAGTTTTCTGTTTTGTCGTCGTCAGGCTTTACTGCTGGACATAGCCCTCCCCTAATGAGCGCCATAGCGCCCTGTCTTCAGCTTGCCGCTTTCTGTTTGTATCTACGCTTAGTCATCATCAGCCATTTGACGCCCACAGCAGGACAGCCTCCCTCATAGTTTTCCAAGCTTCACGGTCTTGTGCCGTCCGCATCCAGCGACTCCCCGCCACCGTAACCAGGTCGTCAGACCATCTGATGGAGGGCCTGCCGACGCTGCGTCGTCCGGTACGTGGTCTCCAGGTCAGAACTTTTTCGCCCTAACGGCCATCTGTTCTTCGAGCTATGAGCCCCGCCCACTGCCACTTCAATAGATTTATCCAGTATCTATGTAGTATTATATTATTATAGTATTGTATGTGAGTAATATTGATTATTAGTATGTAGATTGCAGTAAATATGTATTTAAGTATCATTTTATATTTTTAGTGCTATTTTATAAGCGTATGTGTATTTAAATCATATTTGTAATATTTAGTTAACCTAGGTTATGTAATAAATCACTCCTAATTTATATTGTTTACTGGCACTACCCCTGCCACTGTCCGCATTATCGTGGGTTAGCTGCAAGAAAATACTATCTAGTATTAAGCTCGCCTTTGTACAAATTTGTTTTAGTGCAATAAAGATTTTATTCATTCATTCATTCAACTGAGGAATTCTTCGAGCTATATCACTTCAGTCTCCAGTTCTCAACAGAGAAATTAATTATGGAAGGAAGCGTTAAGGGCGTATCGGTAGGCTCGTTTCCTATGATCACGGCACTAATTAAACACGACACAAAATCTGTGATATCACATTTATCGTAAGTAAAGTAGGTTTCATGTATTGCAATCACTGAGATCCCGTGAGCGTTTTCTTGTTTATCTCCCCTTACCCTCTAATGTCAAAATTGTTGGTTAGACAAATCGCACCCTCAGAACGAAAGAGGCCTAAGTCAAAAAATAGTTTAAATACTCAAAAAAATCTCAAAAATTTGAGTACCTAACAATCATAGAGAGACATAAAAAGGTATGCTCTATCCGATGAATAGTAAAACAAAGGCACTTATTGTAAAAAAAGAGCATAGCGAATCTTCCGTCCACCGCATACCTTTTTATGACTCAATTTCACTATTTTTTGACTTAGGCCTCTTTCGTTCTGTGGATGCGAAATATTGGTAACATAACGCCCCGACAATAAAACACCAGTAACGCCATCTATCGAACACGGGTGATCATCACAGGCCTATACCTTCCTTAGAGAAGAGAACCGTGCCCTTCGGTGGGGACATAATCTGTTGATGAAGATGATGATGATATCACTTCATTTGTCAGACGTTTAGTCAAATTTAGTGACCTGCGGAACCCTCCAGTCGTAAAAACCAAAAGTGGAGCCTTCATTTCAAGATAAAGCCCGGCCGTTAAGAAGGAGTTCCTTGGACCGCCCGCAGAGCTGCCTCCTTTGTTGGGCCATTATTGTGTTATGTCCTATGGCGGGCTGGGAATAACCGTGTTATGCTAGATTCAAATAAAGAAATGGCCAAGTTCATATTAGACCAGTGTACGGTTCCGTAGGAGAGTTTTTATCGCTTTGCAGAAATAACAACTTTATGTAAATACTTAATTAAAACTGTTTTTATACGGATTTATGCTCGTTTATTAATTTTTTTACAATTTTCCAACGTTTCGGCACTTTTTCAGGTGCCGTGGTCCCGGATGACTCACGTTGGTTTTAATTATGTCTACTGCTCGTGTTAACCTTAGAAAAAAAAATTATATAAATACTATTTTTATTTTTAATGCACTAACCCGTGCTAAGGACAAATTTAAAACGTAATACAGAGAATAGTGTAAAGAGGTTCGAAATTACACTGAAGCCGGTGAGTCGCCCATTAGCTCAGTTGGAAAGAGCGCTGGCACGGATAGCCTGAGGTCGCGGGTTCGAATCCCGGCATGGGTGGAATTTTTAGCCTCTAAATAGGTTTTTAAACTTTATGAAAGTAATTGTATTTGTAGTTATAAATTAAACGGGTCAAATCGCGATTATTTATTAGGAAAAAAGTAATTACCTTATTTAGTAATTACTTTTTAGGGTAGACTGAAGTGGCGAGTGCAGTCAATTATTGTGGGTAATCACTATTAATTTTTCGCAGCTGGCCGACACACAACACTCACTACGTCAACGGACCGATTAATCGCGATTTGGCCCGTTTAATAATTATAACTATGTATGAGTATCGCGAATCATTAAGAAATACTTATTGTATTTGTATTTCGAACCCCGGCTAGGTACAAAAAACCCCAGGTCTTGTATGTTTACAATGTTTGTAATGTCGCTGTTTCTGGCTCCCACGACACAGGGTATCCAAGTGTGGCCCCGAAGCAATGATTGTGCCTGTTTAAAAATGTTATGTTATGTAATTTTCAATGGAAATTCAACGTAGTTTTCCTTTGTGAAGTTGGTTGCTCTCGTTAACTTCTAATGCCTACGTAGCTGATAGTTTTTCTTTTAAGTTCACTATACTTCGTTTTTTTAGCATTAGACATTTCGTAAACAAAGAAGCAGGGCTAGTCAACCTAAAAATTTTCTGCCTAATTTATATATTTTTTTAAATATACTTTGTTCACTGCTGAGCCAGTAAAGTACAGCTTTCTGTCTACGTTTCAGATGTTATATCTACGTAACAGTAAGCAGTAGCCCTGCTTCTTTGTTTACGAAATTTCTAATGCTAAAAAAACGAAGTATAGGATTGGTACTGATTTTTGTTCACGTTTCTATAATCAAAAAGTTAGCCTTTAGATGGGTGGGCGGCGCTCTACTCCAACAATAACTTTATCCTTAAAGCTGAATATTTCGCAAACGGATAGTTTAATTAAGCAATTATTTTCTTTCGTCCACAATATTTTTAAAGGTTTAATCCAGAGATAAGGAGCTCGGGTAAAATGTGACTCATAATACACATCTAGGTACAGTGCTTCACAAGAAAAAAGTCTCGCGGATGTACCTGCGCAGATGACCAAATGTTGGTTGTGCGGCATCTTGATCGACCAATCAGATAGTTTCATTTTATGGCAGGCCGCGCGCCTTTGTTGCTATTGGTTGATCGATGCAGGTGACTATTAGTTTGGCAATATTAGCGTGAGCGAAATAGGTAGCGCTCTGCTGCAATCAATTCTGCACCTTAACCGTATCGGTTAAAGATCATGTTGAATGTACTTATGCTTTGGGTACTTTCGTTACACTTCTGCCTAGTCTGCGCGAACGTAGATTCCCGAAGGGACTTTTACGATGTGTAGTACTGTCATCGGTTCTCAAGGAATATTAAAGGTAAGCAAGGCATAAATTCGTATAGCTTCGTTCATTGTGTTTAATAAATATAGTAAATAAAAACTGCAAGATTTTTTACCAAATATCTTTAATTTTAAATTAACAAATTTAAAAACCTATTAAGAGGCTAAAAAAAAATTAAATTTGTAAAGTTGTTCCTTAGCACGGGTTAGTGCATTAAAAATAAAAATAGTATAATTTAAATGAACATTCGTAAACTAACATAAATTAACAAAACATGTAACTTTTAAGGTTTATTCTATGTAAACCTCTTTGTTTTAAGCACTCAATCCTTTTCTCTACTTTGCAGTTACCAAACGCAAAGAGATTCGGCTGTTAAAAAAATTATATAGGTAGGTATCATCAAACAGAAGACCAAAGACAGAGACACGACCAATGACAGATTTTATGAAATAGGTACTTAAGATTTTATCACTCGCCGTCTGTCAAGTAAAATACCGTGACTACCTACGTCAGCGCTTGGAATTGCAAATACGCAGTGGGCACGCGTGGCAATTAAGCCCATACTCTGTCTCTGACAGAAGGCCTGGGCCCTGCAGAGTGACTTATTCTAAGCTACATCAAAATACGAGTAATGTCGCTAAATATTTACTTACTAGGTAACATAGGCATTTATAAATTCACCTCATTATCATCTCCATCCCATTAAGTCCCCACCGAGGGGCACGGGTCTCTTCCCTGAGGAAGGTATAGTCCATACTCCACCACGGGGGCCAAGTCCGGATTACATTCACCTATATCCACTTAATGAACTAAAATTCTATTTTAAGTTTTTGCGGTAAATAAAAAAAAATCGGTTTCAATTTTATTTAATTCCCATGTGGAACCGCCTTTATGCACTGTGGTCCGAACCCGAGATAATGTTGGGCATAAACTCAAATACTTTGTTATGTTTGTTTATTTCCCACCCCCCCCCCCCAACTTTTCCTTCTCTGCTTCCACAAAAACGCAGATGTATCGTTTAGCAGAGAGCTGGAACAAAACATAATGGTGTCATAGAATGGTTTGTCCAGAAAGTTAATTAAGTCAGAATTTAGTTATTGCATTTTGGACGCCAATTAAAAGCATATACTGAGATCTATAGCTCGTTGAAGCTGAAAAAATTAAGCTTCTAAGTTAAGAAAAAAAATCTTATATTTAGACATTCTCCTTCTTTTTCTTCAGGCTATTTAGTCAGCAATTTGCTTAAGCCAGATGTCGCTGCCTGTACGTAATACAGAGAATAGTGTAAAGAGGTTCGACATTCACTGATGCCGTGAGTCGCCCATTGCCTCAATTGGTAGAGCGCTGGCACGGATAGCCTGAGGTTGCGGGTTCGAATCCCGGCAGGGGTGAAATTTTTTGCCTCTAAATAGGGTTTTTAAATTTGTTCCTTAGCACGGGCTAGTGCATTAAAAATAAAAATAGTATAATCATGTGGGTACAGTGATATCGTTCCGATGTTAAACCTTACTGCAAAGTAGGTAGTCGGGGCTGTAAGTAATGCAATTTGCTTAAGTCAGATGTCGCTGCCTGTACGTAATACAGAGAATAGTGTAAAGAGGTTCGAAATTTCACTGATGCCGTGAGTCGCCCATTGGCTCAATTGATAGAGTGCTGGCACGGATAGCCAGAGGTTGCGGGTTCGAATCCCGGCATGGGTGAAATTTTTAACCGCTAAATAGGTTTATAATACTTAAAAAATGTCAAGTTTGGGTATAGCTCGAAAAAAGCTGCAAGAGCCAATTCCTGATCCATTTATAATATGTAAGTACCTAACTACAAATTTGCACAAACCCTCAGTGCGCGAGTCTAACTCGCACTTAGCCAGCTTATAACCTCGATTTCTGCCCCTTTATCGCATTGGCAAACTTTCATTGCGAAGCCACGTCAGAGGTTTTATGGGCGGCTTGATAACTTCTGACAGTAAGGCCCGCCACAGTTTCATCGTCAGGCTTTACTAGTCCACTGCTGGACATAGCCCTCCCCTAAAGAGCGCCACGTTGTGCTATCATAGGGGGTAATGCCCATAATCCCCACGCTGGGCATGCGGGTTGGGGATCGCAGTTCGGTGGAATTGTACTGCAGGGGGCGCTGCTGCCCACCCCCCGGTTTGTGTCCCTTAGTCGCCTTTTACGACACCCGCGGGAAGAATCGGGTTGGTGCTATTCTCTAGGCCGACACCACACAGCCACTGTCTTACAATCCTCCATCAACCCGGACTTGGCCCCCGTGGTGGAGTATGGCCTAACCTTCCTGCGATGCAGGAAGAGACCCGTTCCCCAGCAGCGGGACATACAAAGGGCAGATATCACTTTCCATTGTACGACCTTCTGTGCGCTTCTGCTTTGCATCGGGTCAGTCCATAAATAATTTCAGACACTAACATATGGCATACAGAAGCCGCATTAGTCACCTGTTTACCTTTTAGGGAACTCTTTGTGCAGATAATTAGCAACGTTTCCGCTTTTGGGATTGAGATAGCGTTTCGTGTATTGCAGGTACTTCGTGAAGGATTTCCTGTTCTGGCAGTAAACGGGGCGAAGTTATTAGTTATTGGAGTGGAGTTTCATTTGTACATATTTGGAGTTTTTTTGTCCATTTTGGAGTTTTTTTTTCCATTTTTGGAGTTTTTTTCTCCATTTTGGAGTTTTTTTGGCCATTTTGGAGATTTTTTTGTCCATTTTGGAATTTTTTTGTCCATTTTGGAGTGTTTTCCATTTTGAAGTTTTTTTGGCCATTTTTTCTCCAAAATGATTTAGATTTCAAAATGGACACCTAGTTTGAATTGTAACGTTCATTAAACCGCAGTTTCTGCGCTACCTTGAATAGAACCTTTTCATTTCATTGAAGTTCACTATTAACTTCATTACGGACTAACTGACTTGATTTTGGGTTAAGATAAATTGCTTTATGTATTATATGTTACGGTTTATGTAAGTATATAATTTTTGAGTATAAGTATGTATATCAATATTCATATAAATTTGCACCGAACTACCCGTCTCACTTTTCCTTCAGCAACTTTCCATCGTAGATTGTCTGGAAGAAATTGCTCTAAGCAATAAGGCCGCCAATCGTACTGTATCTTTGTAATAATTTTTTGTTTTTTTTTTTTCTGGTGTACCTACAATAAAGAATGTTCTTATCTTATCTTATGATAACTAGGTATAGTGCTCGGGTACTTCGGAGTCGAAAGCGCGAGTCTCAAGTTCGATCCCCAACGCGGGTATGTACCGTACATAAGTTATGTACATTTGTGAAATTGTAGTAGCCGTAGCACTTGTCAACCGTGAAGGAAATCATCGTGGGAAAACCTTCAGCAAGACAATGAGAAAAAACGTAAAATATACACCTCCTATCCGGAGAAAACTACATTGATTAACATACATACATAATCTTACGCCTGTATCCGAGAGGGGTAGGCAGAGACCAGGGACTGCCACTTGCCATGATCCTGACAGATCACCTTCGCTTCAACAACGTTCATAAGTCGTTAAGTCGTTGCATGCACGCACGCCGGTTCCGGGTACTTTTTATCTTTCCCTTTGCTAATACATCCCCTATCTGGTCGATGTATGTCCGCCTGGATGTATTTACATTGATTAATTGATTGATTAACCATTAACCACGCACACACACACACACGCAATAAAAACAATATTAAGCAGACTTTACGTGCAAGGGAAGAAAAAGAACAACACATACGATACACAATGAAACCAACAAACATTAGCGATAAGCCACAGAGCATTTTCCAGTGTGAGTACTGTGGGTGTGGCAAATGCAAATGGCTCTGACTCAGCATAAGCTGGAGATACTCCAGCGCTGGTCTTCCGTCAGTACCCGTGAGGCGGCATGCAGGGCTCGGAGAGATAGTACGAACCTGAATAAAATCGTTAATAAGATTAAGTAAATAAATAAGAGACAGTGAGTCATTTACTATAAGTAGCGAGTCAAACTTTGAGTTAACAAAGTGGACTGCTGGATTAATGTTAGCTGAATGTCAGTTATGGTGATTGCATAAATTGTAAAAAGTTAATTAAGATAGGAAATTGATAGGGCAATGTCAGTTACGATAATTGCGTAAATTACAAGATTACCTATTATTAAGACAATATAGCAAGGTTTATCTATAGATTGGTTATTTTGTAGTCAAATACCTTAGCGCTTGAAATTGCCAATCCGCGGTGGGCACGCGTGGTAATTAAGCCCATACTCTCTCTGAGAGAAGGGCTGATGTGCCCTGCAGTGGATGTGACGAAGCCCTATTTAATACCCTATGTGTGTGTGAAAATTCAATCGTCTTTCTTGACAAATAAAAAGGTTATCGATTTTTGATATGAAACAGACCTCGATTTTCTATAGTACGTCGGGAGATGGTATTAAGTGGACTGGTTAGTAAATAACGTCTTGTTAACTGGTCTAAGCCGTGCATAAAATAAAAGGCTCAATAATTGGGTTTTCCAACGAGAACTGTAGAAATGTAATGAAAGTAACTGTAGAAATGTAATAAAAGAATGTATGACTGTAGAAATGTAATGAAAGTGCAAAAGAAGACTGAATATTATATTCTTTTTAATGCACTAACCCGTGCCAAGGACAGTTTCAAAAACCTATTTAGAGGCTAAAACTTTCACCCATGCTGGAATTCGAACCCGCGACCTCTGGCTATCCGTGCCAGCGCTCTTCCAACTGAGCTAATGGGCGACTCACCGGCATCGGTGAAATTTCGAACATCTTTACAATATTCTCTGTATTACGGACAGGCAGCGACATCTGGCTGAAGTGATGCAAATTATACTATTTTTATTTGCAAATTACTGTAAGGAGGTTCGAATTTTATTCATTAATTTTATTTTCTTTTAAATAAATCTTAACTTCGCTTGAGTGGTGAAATTTCTTCTTAAAATTCATAATTTTAACAAAAAAATCTTATTCACTCGAACCGGCCATTGAAACGAAATCCCATTTGAGACCATTAAAAGGTTTTAAAAAACGCAGTAAGATTCCAGCTCTTAAGGAACATAGGTCTTTGGTCGACAAGCTAGCTTCGATATTCTACATTACATTACATCAAGATTTACATCATGATTTGTTTATGTTATCCCCGGGCTTATTTAGGAAATCTGTAACTCATGTTGCATCTACCATTCTGTGATTTTACATGATGGATATGATTTGTCTTTGGAGTGTACGTACTCGGTCGGTTGTTTGTGTTGTTTTTATTTTTTTTCTGCTTTGTGTTTATCTAGTTTAGAAAAGAGCTTAACATGATTGATATTCATGTTACTTGTTTGTTTACTACACATGTATTTCTCACACTGCCTGTGCCTATTGTATTCTAATATTTTTATATTGTAAACTGTAGAAAACGCTGCTGGTTATACACGTAACTAACCTTAATACTAACTTTAAGTTAAGCAAATGTTTTTTGTATAACTGTTTGTTTTCTCTAATAAAATAAATAAAATCACATCGCATCATATCACAGAAGCGCTCGGGGCCTAGTCGAACCGAGTGATTGAAATCGATCACTTCGGTTAAGCAACAACAGGCGCACTCAGATGCAGGATGGGTAACCGGCCCATGACCACCGCTAGTGGCATTTTTTCCGAGCACTTCCTGGTTTTGCAAGGCACGTTAATACGTTCGTGCTGGCTGTCATGTAATGGCAGTCGTTAAGCCATGCTAGAGACCTTTTGGGCGGCTTGATAAAAGTAAGGCCCGCCACTGTCTTACAATCCTCCAGCAACCCGGACTTGGCCCCGTGGCGGAGTACGGCCTTCAGTGCAACCTTCCTGCGATGCATGAAGATATACGTACCCCAGCAGTGGGGACAAACAAGGGTTGATATGGACATCACATTACATTGCGTTATGTCACATAACATCACATTACATTACATCAAATTACGTCTGTGTACCGTAGGAGTAGGGAGAAACCAGGATATGCCACTTGCTACAATGCTGACAGACCTCTTTCGCTTCAGGTGGAAGAGGTTTATTCGGATCTTCAGCTCTCCCTCAGAGTTTAACTGAGGAATTAACTCCCACATTTTCCCAACTATTTCAGAAAAATAAGTTTTCTGCCTTCAAGAGACTTCGTAATTTGTACTCCATTTCGTCTTCGAAAGTTAAAGAAAATGGTCGCGTTATTATCTTATTCTTCTAGGGATCCTTACTAAGTAAACGGAGCCTTGTGGTAAAATTCATAACATTACTTAAGTAATGTTAAGTGAGAAGTGGTAAAATTACTTAAGTGAGGTTAACCTCACCCTTGTTTCTCAGAGGGGTAGGCAGAGAACAGGGACTGCCTTTTATCTTGCCCTTCGCTAGCTATCTTGACCATTTCACGTGATACTACATCACTAAAATAGACCTACATCTGCTTTAAAACGTAGAATTTGTGCCAGATCTTATGAACTATTCTAGTGGCAGCGGATTCCGGCTTTTCAGAGATAATAATTTGCACTTCATTTCGACTTGGAAAGCTAAAGAAAATGGTCTGGTAATTATCTTATTCTTTTAGGGATCCGTAACGTCTAAATAGAACATTAAGAAAAATAATACTTTTATTTGCTTAATTTAATAAAACTGTTTTAATACGGATTTCACTTTTTTATTATATTTTTACAATATTCCAGGTCCCGAAACGTGGTCTCAGTCATCCGAGACCACGGCACCTGTTAAAGTGCCGAAACGTCGGAATATTGTAAAAATATAATAAACGAGTGAAATCCGTATTAAGACAGTTTTAATTATGTCTAGTACTCGTGTTTACCTTAGAAAATTTTATTTGCTTAGTTATTTCTATTTCTATTGCTATAGGTAGCACTAGAAATTGTAAGGGACCAAATTTGTCAAATTTCAATACCTCTCCCTACCCGCGAAGGAAACCATTATGAGGAAACCTGACGTTCTAAAGTATTCACATAGCTCAGCGCTTGAAATTGACATTCCGATGTGGGTGAAGGATCGATAGTGGGCAGTGGACTGTAGACTTGATGAAAACGCCGTGGGTTCAAGGTAGTCTTCGCCGTTTATTATGCACAAATTAACAAGACACAGTTGAAAATATAATTATTAGCACCGTCATGGACGGCGGACGCAGAGAGAGAGAAAAAGGAAGCATCGCTCATTCACTCATTCATTCGTTCATCGTTCACTCAGCCATCTTCATTCACTCAATGTTGCAGTATTGCCAACATGCTGCGGCCTCACAAGCTTTATAAAGACTACAGTTAAACAATACTGAGACAATATATAAAGTTATCAAAGTAACACAAATCTTGTGCTAAAGGCTGAAAAATAAAGTCTTAAAAACAGAGAAAAGTTTGTTTTTCTTGCATATCTGATTACTACAATTATGACCCTGTTTACTTAGAAACCCTAAGTAAAAATTTTAATTCAAAATGCTTAAAAAGGTGTAAACTAAAAATTCTACCTATTCTTATATCGAGTAATTAGTTAAAGTCTTTTTACGTTAAACATTAATTAACCGATAAAGGAAACTTGCTCTTACGGACATTAAAGATCTAAGTTTAAATATTTTTTTCAATGAGAAGTTTACATTCAGAGTAAACAGTATTATGCTCACTAACAAAAACATTTCTGAACTCTTGACATATATTGAAATGAATGCTTATTACTTTGACAAATAACGTCTTAAATCTTAAACCTAAATACATAGTTTGGATAGTAATCCATTCTTATAAAGTAAATTAATTGACTGTAACAATCATATAAACAAAAGGAAACAAAGAAATCTTACTTAATCATCTAAAGGTAACACACAAATCTTAGTAATGGTTCGAACGTGGGTCTTGCCATTTGATGTTTTTACCTCTACAGCTCGGACATGTCCATCGTGACCCGGAAAAACATTGGTTATTCTAGCCATTGGCCAGTGCATTGATTGAACATTATCATCTTTTAGAATAACTAGTGTACCTATTTTAACATTTGGTGTTACAGTTGACCACTTTGGTCTATTTTGAAGGACATTGAGATACTGCCTATACCAAGTCTTCCAAAATGATTGTTTAATATTAGTACACAGTTGCCAAAATTTAAGCCTATTTTGAGGTATGTTAGTTACGCTGGTTTCAGGGTACATAGTCAGTGCATTTCCAATAAGAAAATGTCCCGGAGTAAGGTAGCTGTAATCATTGACATCAGATGAGGATAAAGGGATTAACGGTCGAGAATTGAGTATGCTTTCAATCTCTGTTAATACAGTGTTAATTTGTTCGTAAGTTAGGATTTGTCCCTGCAAAACTCTTTTTAAATGGTATTTAGTGCTTTTCACTGCAGCCTCCCAGAGACCACCAAATGTAGGCGAGTAGCTGGGTATAAAATGAAAGTCTATGCCTTGTTGGGCTGAAAATTGGATGACCTTGCCCTGGTGGTCTCGCGAAGCCTGCAGTTTATAGAGATCAGCCAGCTGGTTTCGTGCTCCCTTAAAGGTGCTGGCGTTGTCAGAGTAGATCTCTCTGGGAAGCCCTCTTCTAGCTATAAAACGCCTTAGGCACGCAAGATATGTCTCGGTGGTAAGATCTGAGGCCAGCTCTAAATGTAGCGCCTTTGTGGCGAAGCAAACAATTACGCAGATGTAACCTTTACCAACAACCGATCGTCTCACGCGCGATAGCTTGACACTTATAGGCCCAGCGAAATCTACTCCGACTTTTTCGAAAGGGCGGCTCATAGCAGTCACCCTTCCCGCCGGCAACGAACCCATTAGCTGCCTCGAAGCTACAGCCTTTTGTCTGAAACAGGTGATGCATTTTTTTGTTATTTTCCTAACATATGATAAGCCATCTGTAATCCAATACCTTTGATTTAAATTAGACAATAATAGCTTTGGGCCAGCATGTAGCAGCCTTGCATGCTCGTTTGTAATAATGCAAATAGTTACATGTGATTCCTTTGGCAAAATGGCCTGATGCTTCTGATTAAATGGTATGTCTGAATGGTGTAGTCTGCCACCAACGCGCAGGATCCCCTGTTCATCAATAAATGGGTGTAAACTTTGTAAGTGACCCTTAACAGGTTTTCCAGCCTTCAGACATTCCATTTCCTCTGTGAAGTGAATTTCCTGCTCATTTTTTATAAGCAACAATTGCGCCGAATTTAACTCTTTGCTAGACAGGTGTTTATGAGAGATTTTGCTGCCCTTTAAGTTATTAATGAATCTTAAAATGTAAGCAGTTATGCGAACCATTTTTGTGATGCTGGAGTGTCTATGTACATCGAGAAGGCTGTTCAGTTGTGTAACAGGCGATGATGCCAGATTGCTCGAGAATGTCGATGCAGTTTTTGTCTCTGGTAATTCTGCAGGTAAGTCTATAAATGGAATAAATTGATACTCACGGTCACACAAATGCTCAGGCCCATGCCACCACATGCCACACGCACTAAGCTCATGTGGGCTCACACCTCTACTGATGTAGTCAGCAGGATTGTCCTTCGTATTGACATAAAGCCAATGATAGTCAGCAGTATTGTTAGTGATAGCGGTCACCCTGTTTGCTACATAGGCCAGCAGTTTTATTGGCTCAGTGCGCAGCCATGCGAGGACAATTTTAGAGTCACTGAATAAGTAAACCTGCCTGATAGTTAGTTTGAGTTTAAGCGTGTCACGAACCCTTGGCACTAATATAGAAAGGAGTAAGGCAGCATTAAGCTCTAAGCGTGGCACGGTCATGTTTTTGCATTGCAGGGGGTTTATGCGTGACTTTGAGCATAATAAGTGCATTGTTACTTTACCTGTGGGACGAGTGACTCTAAGATAGAGGCAACAGCCATATGCAGTGGAGCTGGAGGCATCTGAGAACCCTACAAGATCCACTGTGTCTTTATCTGTTATATTGATGTTTCTATCTATATAAATTGGCTCCATGCAATCTAAACTGGAAATAAATGCAAGCCATTCCTGCTGAATACTATCAGGAGGCTCGGAGTCCCAGTCTGTGTTTGAAGTCCATAGCCTTTGCATAATTGCCTTTGCTTGTACAATAATGGGCCCTAAGAAGCCCAACGGGTCAAAGAATTTTCCTATGTAAGCCAGTATGGCTCGCTTTGTAATTTTATCTTTGTCAAAAGGATCAGTTGCAAATTTGAATTTATCCTCTTTTAAAACTAGCTGAAGACCTAGGGTTTTTAAAGAACAATCATCTCTTTGCAGTTCCTTGTCATCAAAATGTTGCTCAGTTGAAGGAATATCACTTAGTATGGCACTGTTGTTTGATGACCACTTGTGTGTGTGGAATCCACCTCTTTGCAGAATTTGGCGAAGCTGAGTCTTGGCTTCCAAAACATTTTCAGCATCGTTGTGAGAGTAAAGAACATCATCTACGTATGTACAGTTCCTGAGAATGAATGATGCCTGGGGCAGATCGTCTTCATAAAGTGCTGCAAGTTCTTCCAGGCATCGTGTCGCTAGATAACTTGACGATTTTAAGCCGTATGTCACGGTGTCAAGGCGTATACATTTGACTGGTTCATTAGGACTATCTCGCCATAGGATGTTCTGCAGAGAGGTGTATTCAGGTGCCACCCGCACATTGCGAAACATTTGTTTTATGTCAGATGTAAATGTGAACTCACCCAACCTAAAGAGCAGCAATATGTCAAACAGATCTCTCTGAACCATTGGTCCATTGAGGAGAAGATCATTAAGAGATATTTTTTTGTTTGTGCGCATGGAACCGTCGAAGACTGCTCGTAGCTTTGTAGTTTTACTATCAGGTTTGATAATTGCATGATGTGGCAAAAAATACACTGCATCTTTGTTTAATTGATACAACTGAACATCTACATAGTGGCCATGGTTTAGGTTTAAGTATTCATGTATGAACCTTTGATATTGGAAGAAGAGATCGGGGTTTTTGTGCAATTTCTTCTCCAAGTTCATAAACCTTTTTAATGCAAAATGGAAAGAGTCACCTAAAGTGTCATTTACCTCCTTGAGTGGCAACTTTAGAGGCAGTGCCACTTCAAACTGATTGTCCTTCAACTGAACTGAGTTTTTAAATGTGTACTCACATAACTCTTGCTCTGAAGTCCTTTCACTGAAGACCTGAGTGACACTCTCGGTTTTCCAGAAACTTGAGATAGTTTCATTTAATATTGAATCAAATTTTTGTACCTGACATTTTAAAACAACCTTGGCACAGACTGAATCAGATGCCTGCTGTGGCAGAGTCCCGCCTACGATGTAGCCGAACTGTGTGGATATGACGCGTAGACGCTGTGATGTAGACTGACTGGACTCAGGCAATGTCACCGGATCGTGGCTCGGTGGTAACGTCGAAAGCAGGATCTGAAACAGTACGTCAGCCCCCATTAGCAAGTCTATCTCACTTGGCACATTAAATTCAGTATCAGCCAGTTTTATGTTGTCAGGTATTTTAATATTAGTTATATCAAACTGATATTGTGGGAGTTCACAAGTTATTTGCTCAACAACGTGGCATGTCATAGAAACCTTGTAAGGCGTTGTTAAGGAGTAAACATCCAGGGGTAAGCATCGCTTAATGCTTGTCTTTGAATTTGTTATCCCAATAACATTGACATTATTGTTGGAGGGTCTCAAGTCGAGCAGCTGGATCGCCTTCTCTGTGATGAAGGACAGCTGGGACCCACTGTCAAGCAGGGCTTTGAAGTATAATTCTGTGCCATCTCGGGCGATAATTTTTACCTTAGCTGTGGGTAAAAGCACATTATTAGTGTTAATTGCCGCCAATGAGGCGGGGACCCTTGAGGGTATAGCGTTGTGAAGCGTAGCGTGACTGTCCTTAACGTTTTTAACTATGTCACTGTCATGCAACAATGTGTTGTGTGCCCTTTTGCATTCCTTGCACCGAAAATGAAACCTACATCTGGCTGCATGCTGTCCCAAGCATGTTTTGCAAAGACTCATTTCCTTGACAAACTGTAACCGCATCTTGACAGGCTGTAAGTGAAATGCTTTGCATAGATATAGTCTGTGATTTGACTTACAGAATGGACATGACAGCTCCTTTGCTGCTGCTGTACAGGCCGTTAGCCTGCCAGAGGATGGGCGCTCCCGCTGCTGACGATGCTCTCCGTGGACCGGATCGGCATTCTCCAGCGCCAGCGCTCTTCTCTCGAGGAAGGCGAGGAAGTCCTGAATCGTTGGCTCTTTCTCGGAGTCCCGCTCGAGCTGGTATGCTCGAGAGGTGTATATATCTAATTTCCGAGAAAGTACAGCAAACATTATAGCATCCCAATGTATGATATTTTCGTCTAAATTGCCTAACGCAGCAAATTCCTGTTTAACAGAGGAGATAAATTCCCTGAGACTGACAGCAGTTGATTTTAGAATGGGTTTAAGATCTAATAAGGCATTAATATGTTCGTTGACGATAAGGAATTTATTATTGTACCTGTCATTTAGCATTTTGAGAGCCTTAGCGTAACTGTCTGCTGTCAAAGGTAGGTTTTTTATACTATCAAGGGGTTCTCCAGCTAAGTAAGATCGCAAATAATAGAGTTTTTGAACTGCATCGATCGACTTGTTGTCGTGTATTAACGAGTTGAAGAGATTTATGAAAGGAATGAACTCTTTGAGATTGCCTGTAAATGTTGGTACATTAATTGGTGGCAAAGTTAACTTCGCTACTGGGGCCGAATAAGGTTCACTTGTACATGCAATTTGAAAGCGTGCAATCTGCTCATTGAGCGCTGTCAACGCCTCAAAGTACCTTGTTTCTACAAGTTCGACATTTTCTTCGTCTTCAGGAACTAGGCAAAGGACTCGGACATGCACAGTTTCATATTCATTAAATGCCTTGTTGAGCCTATCCCTTTTGGCTGTGAGTGTTTCTAAATTAGTTTTAGAAGATTCAGATTGAATAGAATTGTGTAACCTAGAAATCGTACCTTTGATGTAGCCTCGTTTCTGTATCAAATCTTTCAACTCCATTTTGAGCCTTCAAGCGTTCACTGTAAGTTAAGTATACACTACACAATACACCCTGAAACCAGCTTACAGTTGGTAAGGTTAAAATTGTAACTTAAACAATAGGAAATAATTAATTACAGTTAGATATTGTAGGTACACGTTGCACTTCGGAAGCGAATAACCTGTCAAAATGGCGGCCTTAGCTTAGCGACGTTCCGCGCTGCGAATGGTGTGGCGGGCGATGGCGCCGGCGCCGGCGGGGCGCGCGAAGTTTGAAAACGCCTCTGGGGGCGACCGAAATGCGACGAGATTTTTGCGGTGGCAGCTGGCAGGGCACTTAAGTATCTGGTTGCAATGCTTTCGATGTGGCTGATATCCAGTGATCCTGATTGCACTCTTCCGGAGTTTTCTTACGGGCGAGTGAGGCACTTGTTTGTGTTGCAGTCGGCGTCGCGATGATTGCACTTTCCCGAAGTTTTGCTCTCTAGATAACGGGAACGTGGACGCTTCCTGATAGGTAGGTAGGTACCTATATCTCCTGTCGGCGTGACGGCGCGTTACAATGCTTGCTATGTTGCTCCACAAATTTGTTGCCCTTTGAAGCAGGGCAGGCGGCGTGTTCTCCGGGCAGATTAGTTCGTAATTCATTCGTTTACCGCACTAATAATGTACTGCTTTTTGCGAGCGAGCACATGGGCGCGGCGAGGTTACCTTATCTTTCTGGCGAGATTGGACCATGAAGGATCGATAGTGGGCAGTGGACTGTAGACTTGATGAAAACGCCGTGGGTTCAAGGTAGTCTTCGCCGTTTATTATGCACAAATTAACAAGACACAGTTGAAAATATAATTATTAGCACCGTCATGGACGGCGGACGCAGAGAGAGAGAAAAAGGAAGCATCGCTCATTCACTCATTCATTCGTTCATCGTTCACTCAGCCATCTTCATTCACTCAATGTTGCAGTATTGCCAACAGTGGGCATGCGTTGTAATTAAGCCTCTACTCTTTATCTGTGAGAAGGCATGGGCCCTGTACAGAGACTGTTTTAGGGTTAACAAAAAAAGTCATGTCAGAATGTGTAAGCTAGTTGGCTGCCCAAAAAAAACTGCGTATCAACTTTACTAATATCCGTTCTATGTCAATCGAAAGCACGTTTAACATAGTCGTAGCAAATTTAACAAAAAAAAAAAACAAACATTCGCATCAATTCGGGTGGATGATACCAATTCCCAATGCATATCCTAAGGAACGCCACCTTTTTCGGTCGTCGTTTATCACTCACTCACTCTTTCACTCACTCAGTCACTCACTCTTTCACTCACTCACTCACTCACTCATTCAGTCACTCACTCACTCATTCAGTCACTCACTCACTCACCCACTCACTCACTCACTCACTCACTCACTCACTCACTCACTCACTCACTCACTCACTCACCCACTCACTCACTCACTCACTCAATCAATCAATCAATCACTCACTCACTCACTCAATCACTCACTCACTCACTCACTCAATCACTCACTCACTCACTCGCTCACCCACTCACTCACTCATCACTCACTCACACACTCATTGATTCAATCGTCATTCAGCCGCTGCAAGCAAGATCGTCGGTCCAGCTTACCGTTTGGCGTCCTACGGTGCGTTTTCCAGTTCGTGGCCTCCACTAAAGAACTATTTGTACCCATCCATCGGGTCTTCACTATATAGTGCAAAGCCAGCCTACTGCCACTTCAACTTGCTTACCTTATATAGGTTGTCCATGGAAAACATTTGCTGAAAATTTCCCAACTGCAGAACCCTCAATTTGAGTTGAACTCGCGCGTGGGCGATCTCAAGTTTGTTTGAGTGAAAAATATTACCTGTAGCGGACAGGCCCTCTCTCCCTCTATTAAATTAATTTTCAGCTTTTACCATTCCTTTAATAATGAAATTGGAAGACAAAGACTGAGGGGCGAATTTCTCAGAAATGTACATTTCGTTTCGTTCAGCTTTTCCCCGGGTAAATGACGCTACATCACTGTTTCTATTTTATTTTATTTTGTTAGCTGTTCCAAACAAAACCGCTGACATCGTACTCCATACTGGCATTCTCTTCGATATTAACCCTTGTATGTCTCCACTGCTGGGGCACGGGTCGCTTCCTACATCGCAGGAAGGTTAGGCCATACTCCACCACGGGGGCCAAGTCCGGATTGGTGGAGGCTTGCAAGACTAGTGGCTGGTCACACAGTCAGAATCTGTATGATATGAAATGAAATGGTTTTATTCAAACTAGCACAGAAACTGCGGCTTAATAAACGTTACAATTCAAAGTAGGTCCATTTCAAAACCTAGATCATTTTGGAGAAAAAATTAACAAGCAAAATCCAAACTTATTCTTTTCAAAGTCCTTAATTAACATAGTTTACATAATTATTTTAAAACATAGAACTCATACATTGTACTGGATTTAATTCCAGACCTCATTGTCATCTTAATAATCCTTTATGTTAATATCCCTTTTGGCACAAAGTGTGCTTAACATCTTTTTAGAATCGCGATTCAGGCAAGCTTAATATATCTTCAGGGATTTTAATATAGAAGCGTATTACGCTTCATGATCTGTGCGGTAGAGCTAATAAACATTGCGCTTTCGCACACTGATGGATGCGTTAAAAGTTACATAATCAAAGCGCTGTAAACAGCGCCACCCGAAAATAAGTTGTTACTGCAGATGTGCTACTAATCTTCGGCATTCAAGGCTTTCAGTCCACCGTTTCGACGCGACAAACTCGGGCAAATAAATGTCGACATTTTTGATATTCGACATTCCATTCGAAGCCCTAATGAAATTCGGTCTTTTAAACTTCGGAATTCCGGGATTCCCCATAAGCAAATATTCGCGCCATTTTGTTTTCCTTCCTTGGTTATTCGCCTGCTGTGAGGTGTCGGCCTAGAGAATAGCACCAACCCAAGTCTACCCGCGGGAAGCGCTCGTGGCCTAGGCGAACCGAGTGATTGGAATCAATCACTCGGTTAAGCAACAACAGGCGCGGTAAGGTACGGGATGGGTGAGCGTCCCGTGACTACCGCTAGTGGCATTTTTCCGAGCGCTTCCGTGCTTCGCAAGGCACGTTAAGCCGTTGGTGCCGGCTGTCATATAATGGCAGTCGTTAAGCCATGTCAGAGGCCTTATGGGCGGCTCGATAACTTCTGACAGTAAGGCGCGCCACTGTCTTACAATCCTCCACCAACCCGGACTTGGCCCCCGTGGTGGAGTATGGCCTAACCTTCCTGCGATGCAGGAAGAGACCCGTGCCCCAGCAGTGGGGACATAAAAGGGTTGATATCGAAGTCTACCCGCGGGTGTCGTAAAAGACGACTAATGGACACAAACCGGGAGGTGGGCAGCAGCGCCCCCTGCAGTACAATTCCACCGATCTGCGATCCCCAACCCGCATGCCCAGCGTGGGGATTGTGGGCATTACCCCCTACGATAGCACAACGTGGCGCTCTTTAGGGGAGGGCTATGTCCAGCAGTGGACTAGTATACCTGACGACGTGTATTCGTGGATAGATTCACTGCAGTTGTGAAATGTTTCGGAAGATTTATTGTGTTGCGTTTTTAGGGTTCCGAAGTCCACAAGGAAATGTGTGTTGTAGTATAGAATTCATGTGGCCTGCAGTGGGACGTTTAAAGTCTACATAAAAACAAATAGGTGTCGAGGAGAGGGTGGATGTAATGCCAAACTGTGTAATTCTTATAATACGTCAAACGTTATCACGGGTGCAGAAGGTCCATTATGACATTTTAATTCTTAAGATTTTTGACATGAAATTCACAATGTATCACGTTCTGTTTTCTGTTTTTGTACGCCGATTGGTAAAGCATGGAGGACAAATATTGTAAAAATAAGATCTCGCTACACTATACATTAATGTAAGCAAAAACCTATGTTTGGACAAATAAATGCATTTGATTTGATTCCATTTCAAGCGCTGAGTTGTATGCATACCTTATTTTCTTTTTAATGCACTAGCCCGTGCTAAGGACAATTTTTAAAAACCTAATTAGAGGCTAAAAATTCCACCCATGCCGGGACTCGAACCCAGAGAATGTTGTATAGAGGTTCGAAATTTCATTGTTGCCCGTGAGTCGCCCATTAACTCAGTTGAAAGAGCGCTGGCACGGATAGCCAGAGGTCGCGGGTGCGAATCCCGGCATGGGTGGAATTTTTAACCTCTAATTAGGTTTTTAAAAATTGTTTAAATTCTTGTAACGGCAGCCTTAGGATTAAATAATAAATTAGCTAAGTATTATAAATGGCCTCTAAATGGGTACTTTGTAAGGCTCTAACAAAATCCGAACTAATAAATGAGAAGCCAGAACTAAAACTCCCCTCCCTTGTCCAACCTAAAACAGACAAGCGTACTTCCACCAATTTCACTACAGAAGGAAACCTTTATTTTATTAGAAATATTTTTGTACTAAATAATACCAAGAAAATCCCAGGACAGATCGAATGTACCTTTTTAAGATTCTAGGTCTAATCAGGTTTCCACGAGACAGGTTGTACCTAGTGCGGGAGCCAATGTCACAATAGACAATACACGAACATATTAAGTTTTAAGATAAGGAACCTTCCTGTTCACAGCAGTACGAAACTTTTTTACTTAATCTTTCGTAATTACTACACATTAAGTGAGTAAGTAAGCAAGTTGGTTTATCCCGTTGCATCCCGTCAATATAAGACAAAATATAAAAATGCTCGCTAGTAGTCCCGTTTTATGCATCGCGAGTGATTAAGAGATACTATATTAAACATAATATGTTTTAACTGTATGTATTGCATCCTCAACTAGGTATACGCATACGCATGTAATAAAGGTACAATATTAATATAAATTTTTCGATGAATAATGATTTTTTCTCTTACCTATTTGACTTAACACCTGAGTCATTGACATTGACTCTAACTTTGATTGAACGTATTGTTAACTCCCCAAAGTTTGAGACTGGTTTAGCCGTTTAGGGTCCAAGACAATATGTTTGTTCCTATTTGACGCCTGCAATCTTACCTCTTACAACACTTCCACACTAACTTTTTTTTAAGATACATTAATTTAGGTACGTATTAATGACATATATATGCGCTACGCATACTAGATACCAAAACAGTTCTCGGATTAAATATTTCCCGTTATAAAAATTCAAAATAATTTTAACGCACGATGAACGCGTAACTTTTAGCATTTTCATGGTACGGACCGTAAGGTCGTAATAAACCAGTGCTATGATTATTTGAGACATCCATGTTTTGAATACATTGCGTGTTTATATTCTTAATCTCTTTTTCCAATAGAAAACTTCACTTTACTAACGTCACTTGAGAAGGCATGTGCCGTATACCTACTAGATGTATTCCTGCGATAATATCAAAAAAAGCGACTTTGGGCACCAATACCTATTCAGACGTTGATTTTCCAGGCATGATCCCTAAAAAAAAAAGTGAAGTGAATACTTTTTTTTTTATGTAGCCTCTATGTTTGTGTCCCACTGCTGGGCAAAGGCCTCCCCCAATTCAGTCCAGAGTTTCCTTTCCTGGGCCACCTCAGGCAACTCCGGCAGATGGTTGTCGAGATCATGTCTCCACCGTCTTTTAGGCCAGCCTCGATTACGATGTCCATCGTGTGGCACCCACTCGAAGTGAATACTTAAGGTTACCAATTAACACTCGGTATAAATTTTGACACAGAGCTGTAGAAGAGGAAAATATCTTGAGGAAACCTGTGTCAGTGCTTATATACCCTAGCATTTGAAATTACAAATTCGTGGTGGGCACTCGTCGTGATTAAGCCCATACTCTCTCTCCGAGAGACGGCCTGTGCCCTTACAGTGGGACGTATAGGCTGCATTATCATTATTATAGTATTGACAAGGGCAGAGAAATTAAAACAGGATTCTAGTTTACCTTCTATTATTACGTACTTCGTGTGGGTACATTCTCTTGAACCCGCTATAATTCCGGGCTGACCGCAAATAATCTGTCGGCAGCTGATATGTGCGACGACCTCTAAAGTTTTATGTACTTAGTTCGAGAGCTAGTTCTCCAATGGAAATGGTTTCGGAGTTAAAGTTTTTGATTCATCATCATGATCCGTTGGGGTTGGCTGAGGATGAATGGACGCTATTATTGGGAGTAACTGGACATCTGACAACTGTGTATCTTTTAAGTTCTAATTTGTAGTATTAATTTGTTACGTATAGTCTATTTATCCTTACTTGGCCAATTTAGCAAACAAGATTCTAACCTCAAAATTGATATTTGATGCCAAAACGACATATTTTCTCGCAACTTAATGTACTTTGTTTATAAAATTTATAGCGTGTTATCCAAAATAGTCTCCCCGATTACGTCATTTACGGGAATATGGCGCTTTGCGTCTAAAATCCATACTTTACGGGTAGAATCTTGTTTACTAAATTTGCCAAGTAAGGATAAATAGACTGTAAGACAGTTTGGGTGTAAGCGGCACCGAAAAGCGAAAAGCGGCGTCTTACTGTATGATACGTTACATGGACCTTTTTTGTGTATCCTATCAACAACATCACTGCCATAAATGAATCTAGACCAGCAGGACAATCGTACCTACTTACAAAAATTAGTATGCCGTCCAAATAATAAAGCCAGTTTTGCTTGATTAAGGTAAAAAAAAATCGAATACATCCACAACCTTCACGTATTAATTAGTGGGATTAAATCCAAAGCTGCCATATTACGCCTATTAATTTCCGAGGATCGGGCCTGAATAATTAAGCGGAATTCTGATTTATCATTAACGACAGTTTAATAGTTCCACTAGCCCGATCGACTCATCCAGGTCTGGAATCCTTGAGGAACTAGTTCCGGCATCTAGTTCTTTATTTAATCATCCCCTTAGCTTCTTTGTTAAATCTTGGTAGGTACATAATTTAAGAGAAACGAGTTCTGATTCCTAGTTCCTTATTAACTGATGACGGGTTTGCCGTCAGGGGTAACAATTCATGAACATTTAAACTAACGCGCTGTGCACTTGAAATGTGACATATAGCATAAAGCATAAACAGCATTCATACACTCCAGGGCATAACACTTTTTTCACATAGATGGGCTTTATTGTTAAATGTGCCAAACGCGAATTCGGAATTTGATGCGCTAAGATATGTGAACGTCCCAAACAGTAAGATTACGTCACAAATACGTAAAAAGCTGATTTTATGCCAAAGTTGAATGATCAATTTTTAATTCATCAAAATTATTTATGAATGAATTTAAGGATGAAGGAAGAAAGATTGACGAAACAAATATATATTGCGAATGTGAGTGGAAGGGCTGGTAAGGGACGTCCCAAACGGACTTACATCGACCAAATAGGGGATGTATTAGCAAAGGGAAAGATAAAAAGTAACCGGAACCGGGGTGCGTGCATGCAACGACTTATGAACGTTGTTGAAGCGAAGGTGATCTGTCAGGATCGTGGCAAGTGGCAGTCCCTGGTCGCTGCCTACCCCTCTGGGATACAGGCGTGAGGTTATGTATGTATGTATGTATGTATGTATGTATGTATGTATGTATGTATGTATGTATGTATGTATGTATGTATGTATGTATGTATGTATGTATGTATGTATGTATGTATGTATGTATGTATGTATGTATGTATGTATGTATGTATGTATGTATGTAAATTATTTATACTGCTCTACGCTCTACTTACTCCAATTGCTCATTCATCCAAACTTTCGTAATCATAAATCATTGCAATTATGTAGTCCATAAAGTAATTTAAGGCCAATAATATGCTTCAATATATATTCGTGATATCAACCCTGTGTTTGTGGGGCATAGATACCGGTGCCTGCATCGCAGGAAGGTTAGGCCATACTCCACCATGGAGGTCAAGTTCGGGTTGGTGGATGGTTCTAATACAGAGGCGTGCCTTACTGCCAGAAGTTATGAAGCCGCCCATAAGACCTCTGAAACGGCTTACCGACTGCCATTGCATGACAGCCGGCACCAACGGCTTAACGTGCCATGCGAAGCACGGAAGCGCTCGGAAAAATTGCCACTAGCGGTAGTCACGGGATGTTCACCCATCTAGTACCCGACCGCGCTTACTGTTGCTTAACTTGAGTGATTGTTATCAATCATTTGGTTCCACAAAGCCTCGAGCGCTTTGATATATTTAATATGTTAAAGTAGGTAATAATAGTAACATGGTTGGGCTAATTTGTTAAAATTTAATATAATTGTAATAAATTTGTTTTATTTAAATTATATCTAGGCGATAGGCCTAGCAAATAATGGCAACTTTAAATTGCAAACAGATTAGAATATTAATATAATAATAATCTTTACACTGAAATGTAAGCAATAAGTACATATAAAATACATACGGAAAACACAAAATAGAAAAGTGTGATTCGGAAGTTCGGAATTCGCCGAACCATGGCGAGTTTATTTGATCAAAAATCTTCCAGACATCCTTCGATGTGGTCATACGTACATTATTAACTTTTGATGGACCTAGTCATTCCATATGTAATCCCCACTTTCAATGAAACTGAGCTAACCCACTTTCGCAAAACGAACCGAACCATAATGAACTTGACCTTGTAGTTCATCTGTTGGAACTGGAAAGTGGAACTAGGTAGTTCCGGACCTACACAAGCCTATTGAGATTGGTTAGCGACGATAGGGCCGATTATACGTACTAATTATCAGTTACACGTTCCGTAGGTAATCTCTCAGTGTTTAGTATAAATACTATGTGTCTTAACAATATCGAGCGCTTTACGCGGTACAACCCTGAAAGTATAAAAAAAAACTGTAGAAAAAGAATAAACTGGGTATTAGGTTCGCCACCATAGTGAAGGGTAAAAGTAAAAGAATTTATCAATCAGCGCGAGAAGAACCTCGCTAGTAGAACAATGCTTTTCAAACTGGAATTACAAGGCCCAATATTACACGGAATCTCCCAGCTTCCTAGTTCAGGGATTCAATGTTTAATAGCAGAGTAACTAGACTATACGGGTTTTAGCGTTTGATTGCTTCATTAGTTAAGGACGGTAGCACACTAAGCCAACGTTCGAAATATTAAAAAACTCACTGATCATTTGATGTGAACATTGTGGGTCGGTTTCTGAATTGAGAATTTCATTAAGTAAATAAATAAATATTAATGGACATACTTATTACACAGATCTCGTTAGCCCTAAACTAAGTACAACTAAATGACTTGTGTTATAGGTGCTAACTCGACGATAGATTTAATACAATAAATACATAGATAACATCCAAGACCCGAGATAAACTAGAAAAGTTTAGTTTACGCGGGCGGGGATCAAACGCGAGACCTTCGGTTTTACAGACAGCGTGCCAAACCGCGGCGCAACCGACGACGCCGTCAATAAATGAACGGGGCGTAATAAATAAGTAAAAATATTTTTTGTAATAAATTCATGGCGGGTAATAAATACGTAACAAAAAGTTGCTCGGTGTGTGAATGCCTTTTGTGATTGCTTCGCTGCCATTCATTATATTACTTAAATTACAGTTGAGCCTCTCTGAAGTTTGCCCTAACTGCTTGACGAAGCGAACCGCCGGTTTCTAGTACGCTTACCATCTGTCAGTCTAATGTCAGTTTTTAGAGTTTGTTTGTTTGTTTGTATGTATGTATGTATGTATGTATGTATGTATGTATGTATGTATGTATGTATGTATGTATGTATGTATGTATGTATGTATGTATGTATGTATGTATGTATGTATGTATGTATGTATGTATGTATGTATGTATGTATGTATGTATGTATGTATGTATGTATGTATGTATGTATGTATGTATGGAGCATGTACGAAACAAAAGATTTTTTTAATGATCGCGAACTCATACATTACGGGTGTAATCGCGATTATTTATTAGGTAAAACGTAACGTCGGGTATTAGGATACTTAATACGTTTTACCTATTAAACAATCGCGATTAGACACGCTTAATATAGATAGATAAATAGACAACATTTTATTGCATAACCAGAAAAGAAACAACCATGATTTCTTAAATCTAAGTAATTGGCAGTATTATCGCTTAGAGCGATCTCTTCCACACAACCGTTATATTATGTTCAATATATATTTACGATAGAAAACTAACACAAAACACCAACACACTAACACGTACACTTATACATGCAGATATATCGCAGTGTGTTTCCGGAACCGGCGTGCGTGCATGCAACGACCTAAGAACGTTGATGAATTTAAAAACCTATTTAGAGGCTAAAAATTTCACCCATGCCGGGATTCGAACCCGCAACCTCTGGCTATCCGTGCCAGCGCTCTACCAATTGAGCCAATGGGCGACTCACCGGCATCAGTGAAATTTCGAACCTCTTTACACTACTCTCTGTATTACGTACAGGCAGCGGCATGGGTGAAATTTTTAGCCTCTAAATAGGTTTTCAAATTTTTCCTTAGCGCGGGTTAGTGCATTAAAAATAAAAATAGTATAAACGTTGATGAAGCGAAGGTGATCGTCAGGATCGTGGCAAGTGGCAGTCTCTGGTCTGGCGTGAGGTTATGTATATATACGTATGTGTTTCCGTTCTTGCAAATGGCGTTTCTAGCATTTCTAGCCCTAAAGTTCAGTCTGAAGACAAGTCCTTCTTTTTACGTATTACCTAGACTAAACAAGTAGATGAAAAAGTTTTCACTAGGGATTCCTATTTCATCTCTTTCCGATAATACGGGCTCGTAAATTTTACACGTCTTTTGTGAAGTTACTATTTTTAGTGCCCGAATTAGAAAAGTTTTTAATCCCTTCCGTTCGTCCCGTAACGTTAGGTTCCTTTCGGTACCATGAAAGTTTTAAGGTTTATCTTTCAATTTTCGGTATCGTGTTGCTGAAAAAATTATGTATTCCTTAATGACTCGCGATGTTCATAGATAGTTATATAGTAAAGGGGTCAAATCGGGATTATTCATAAGGTAAACCGTAACGCCGGGAATTATAATAAAAATTAGACATGTTTTTTGCGTGGTGGCCACGCTAAATGGTCAGATTTAATATACGATAAGATAGGCTCTCATGTAATGGCAGTCGTAACGCCATGACAGAGGCCTTATGGACGGCGTGATACCTTCTGAGAGTAAGGCTTGCCACTGCCTTACAATCCTCCACCAACCCAGACTTGGCCCCGTGGTGGAGTATGGCCTAACCTTCCTGCGATGTAGGAAGACTACCTGCGAGACACGTGCCCCATCTGTTCGGGGCACGTGTCTCGGGGACATACAATTATGATATCGAAATTAAGACAATATTTATTTGACTTACAATATATCGTGTTTATAAGTAATTTATATGACAAATTTTATTTACTAGGCAAGTTTTTTATTTTTATTTAGACCGCTGTGGCCGAACTAAGCAAAAGCCTGTTTTTCGGCAAATGGGCAATTTGATCATTAAAATGGGATGGAAAAACGCGACTTAAACATTAAAACAACTTATAGTTATTGTTGGCATTTATTGGCAGACCACCGACACGATGGTCAGACGACATCGTGAGGGTTGCGGGTCAGAGATGGATCAGGTTTGCACAGGACCGTGAGGAATGGCGCAATAAAAAGGAGGCCTATGCCCAGCAGTGGGTTGATGTGGGCTGATTATAGATAGATTATAGATAGATTATAGATAGTTATTGTTATGTAAGCACATTTGTTTGTGGCAATAAATCATTCATTCTTGAATACTCGTACATTAATAAAGTAACGAACGAACGAACAAACGAATGGGCCACGTCCGGGTTGGTGGAGGATTGTAAAACAGTGGCGGGCCTTACTGAAGTTATCAAGCCGACTATTAAGGCCTCTGACATGGCTTAACGACTGTCTTTACATGACCGCCGGCACCACCTTAACGTGCCTTGCGAAGCACGGAAGCGCTCGGAAAAATGCCACTAGCGGTAGTCATCACGGGACAGTCACCCATCCAGCACCTGACCGCGCCTGTTGTTGCTTAACTCAAGCGATTGATTCCAATCACTCGGTTCGACTAGGCCACGAGCGCTTCGCAAAATCATCCTATTAGCTACTTTTAGACTTTTAGTACCTATTTCGGCCTAGAGAATAGCACCAACCCAAATTGTTTCGGCGGGTGTCGTAAAAGGCGACTAAGGGACAAAAACCGGGGGGTGGGCAGCAGCGCCCCCTGCTGTACAATTCCACATAACTGCGATCCCCAACCCGCGTGCCCAGAGTGGGGATTATGGGCACTACCCCGCAATGATGGCACAACCTTGCGCTATGGCGCTCATTAGGGGAGGGCCATGTCCAGCAGTGGACTAATATAGCCTGAAGAAGAAGTAGAAGAAGTACCTATTAAGGCCACTCGGCTTGAGTGTACTAAGGTAGTGAAAACGCGGCTTTACATGTGCGGTGTTGAATAATTCTGTTTTAAGCTTGTAACATGTAACCGGAATACATACCTGCGAGATACCTACTTTGATATCGCCTTGACTCTGTAACATTTTATTGAGTGTGACATGGGAAGTCTTTGGAAAACCCCGCTATGGTGAGTACTGCTGGAACAGCAGATAAGGCGTCCTATTCTGTGAATACAGAATCTAATAGGGATCTAGCTTCAATCTTTGATTGTCATAGAAAAAATAGAAAAAGTCAAAAAAATTCTGAAGTAACATGAACAAAAAATGCAACAGACTAAGTTTCATAAATGTGATTTGTGAAAGTGAAAGCGAAATTCAGATTTTTCCAGCTTCGTCATCATCAGGCTATATTAGTCCACTGCTGGACAGCCAGCTTAAGCTCACGAAATCCGTAAATTAATTGACGGGCTCTCATCGCTCTTTAGTGATTGAGATATGGTGAAACACTCAAATTGGCAAAATCTCAATATCACTTTCACCATAAATTCATTTACGTGAAGTCAAAATTGGGTATTTCGACCTCACGTAAATGGAATATGGTAAAAGTGAAATTGAAATTGAGATTTTGTCTCATTTTCTCTGTTTCACTATATCTCAATCACGAAAGAGCGATGAGACTAAAGAGCTATGATTATTGTCATCTAATTTACGAAATTTTTAAAAACCTATTTAGAGGCTATAAATTCCACGGCACGGTTAGCCAGAGGTCGCGGGTTCGAGTCCCGGCATGGGTGGAATTTTAAGCCTCTAAATAGGTTTTTAAAATTGTCATTAGCACGGGTTAGTGCATTAAAAAGAATATTATAATTTACGAAATCCGTAAATTAGTTGACCAGCTTTCATCTTCCTTTCGTAAATGAGATGTAGTAAAAATGAAATTGAGATTTCGCCATTTTGAGAATTGCACTATATTTAATTTACGTGAGGTCAAAATTGGATATTTTGACATCAGATAAATGAGACATGTTAAAAGTAAATAAAATTGAGATTTTGAATGCCCTTAATCTCACAAAGTATTAATTGACGAGCTTTCATCTCCCTTTTGTAAATGAGATATGGTGAAAGTGAGAGTGAAAGTGAAATTGCGATTTTGTCGGACTCCCCGCCCTATTTTGAACGTTCGACCCTTTTGTACGTGTGAGTGAAAGTCATCTACTAGAGGTTTGTCGTACTAGAATAGGAGCTTTCAAACGCAATTTACTTTCCTAAGGCTTCCCTTTCGTGGCACGTGCCTGATTTCCTGATTCGCCAAGCCACGAGGGTATATCCGAGTTCAAACGATAACTTTTTTCTACCTCTCAGACAACATTGATACATTATTAAAATGTGAAAATTACTTTGCTAAATTTCGCCAAAATCCCACAAGCATCATGCGGTTAGTTAATGCACCGCCCTCCCTTCCACTTTTTCAAGCAGAAGCAAGACACGAACACACCACCACTGACACCAATACTTGTGTAAGAAAATACGCGACGCGTTTCGCCTCTAACACGGGGCATCCGCTAAACACATGGTGCTTGTGGGATTTTTGGCGGAATTCAGCAAAGTAATTTTCATATTTTAATGCTATTACGGATTTCCGCAAAGTAACGCCTGATTCCATGGAATCAGTGCATGCATGCAATTGATACAAGTGGAAAATAGAAACGGAAAGTGCGACAACTGTTCTTCAAAGAACTATCTTCGCGCCCCATTCGACACGACCAAGGACCCTACGGCTGGCTATTACCTCTCATTAAGAAGATAAGTCTCGCCATCCAACGAGGTAATGTAGTCAGCATACATAGGTCCCTTTCCAGAGGTAGCCATGATCTGGTTGCAGTTTTTTTTATCTATATAAAATTCTAAATTCTGACTGACTGTCTCACTCATCAACGCCCAGCCCAAGTCGTTTGACCTAGGAAGCTGAAATTTTGCACACAGGGTCTATATAATAACGTAGGCAAGGAATAAGGATTTTTTGAAATTCAACCCCTAATGGGGTGAAAAGGGTTGCCAAAATTTGTATGGGAGGTATAAAGAATAATAGTTGACGGCCTCGGTGACGCAGCGGTTTGGCACGCTGACTGCGCAACCGAAGGTCTCGGGTTTGATCCCCGGCCGGGTCAAACTAGGAAACGAACTTTTCTAGTTTGTCTTGGGTCTTGGATGTTATCTGCGTATTTATTGTATTAAATATATCGTCGAGTTAGCACCTATAACACAAGTCATTAAGTTGTACTCAGTATAGTGCTAACGATATCTGTGTAATATGTCCATGAATATTTATTTATTAAGTATCTATATTTATAATTTTCTTGAAACTTAAAATAAATACTCTTTAACACAATTGATTGAAGTGTTTCGCCGTTTTACTAAATTTAACCCTTAAGGGAGTAACGGGGTTGCAAAAAAAGTCCACGCGGACGGCGTCGCGGGCATAAGCTAGTATTAAGATAAAGATAGCTAATTTATTTACCTAATGTTTTAATGTACAAAGTCTGATTTTTTTCTTTTCTTCGTCTAACTGTCAAAACTTGACATGTCATAAAATCAGAAATAAATGTAACAAATAACTCGACTGCTGAGCCTTGACCACAAAGCAGGTAGATACCTAAGTTGGTCCTGCCTCGATATCAACCCCGGTATGTCCCCACTGCTGGGGTACGGGTCTCTATCTGCATCACAAGAAGGTTTGGCCACGCTCCACCACGGGAACCACGTCCGGGTTGATTAAGAATTGTTAAACAGCGGCGTCTTGATCAAGCCGCCCATGAGGCCTCTGACATGGTTTCATGACTGGCAGTACATGACAGCCGGCACCAACGGCTTAGCGTGCCTTGCGAAGTACGAAAGCTCGGAAAGAAATACCACTTGCGGTAGTCATGGGATTGCCACCCATCCAGCACCTGACCGGGCCTGTTGTTGCATAACCCAAGTGATCGATTCCACTCACTCGGTTCCACTAGGCCACGAGTGCTTCTTCAGTTCAATATATAGAATTCTAGATACGGTACAAAATTAGATTAATAGTCGCTTCTAAGAAAACGTAAACAGCAATCATTTAAAGTCATAACAAATTAGATTTTGATTAATGTTAAGCAATCGAAGGATGTTTACCTCCCGTCGTCGGTGGGTTAGTATAGTCTTACCAAATTCGACTTCTAAGATGATGTTTTAGGTCCATAAAGCCGCCTCTAAACGATGGCACATGATGTACACGTACAAATGATGATGTACAAATACAGGCGATTATGAACGTGTAGAGGGCATAATCGTCAGAAATAACCCATGATGGGCGACGTTGGCGTGTAATCGCCGCTGTGTTTTACGGACAAATATTAAAGGAGATCGTGGCCACGGTTATAAGCGTGTCCATACGATCGCCGATCACTCAGATCGTATTTGCTTACAGTGCTGTGGGGACTTGTAGAACTATCTACCTACCTTACCTACCTTTGAGACCTACGATTCTACGCATTGTCGGTGAATGTCAGAGCAATGGAGCAATGATTTATTGAGTTATACCAACAGGAGCATTGCTGATAGCAATTTCTTCCAGGCAACCTTAAATCGGCAAGATTGCAGAAGCAGAAATTGAGACGGGTAGTCGGGTAGTAGGGTAAGTAGTAAGAAGAAGAATATTATCTTTGCTCTGAACTGGTAAATTTTTTTACGTGCCAATCATTGTCCTATGCTGTGATTGACCATCAAGGGCCATCGTATAGAGGTGGCTTTAAACTCGCAACGTACTTACTTTTTGTGGAACAATATTTCGCGAAGAAGACACGTCAAACGTTACAAAAAATATATAAATATTATTATAATGACTGTGTAAAATATATTAATTATTATTGATAATGCTGGTCGAGAAAAAGAAGGAGATTCTGGAAGAAGAATAAGGCAAGCCGCTATAGGTATTAAATTGTTTCTTAAGTCTCATAGAATATGATATCCAGATATTCGTAGAAGAAAAATATTAATTTGTAAACAAGAAATCGTATTAAATGTCTACAAAATATTTTAATAGTTTTTAAAAAATATTAAGTGGATAGATAATTGGATTCACAGCACTTTTGTTTATGTCAGCTACAATGAATTATTTTAAATATAATGTATTATCTTAAAATAAAATCTAAAGCTATTTAGGTTTCAATATTGTTGTTTTATAATATCCCGATACTTTTAAACGTCAATTAGATCATTTTTTATTACAATTTCAGTACTTGCTTTTTTATTTTAAAAAATCCCCTTTTTTTACAACCCGGGCGTAGCGTTTGTGGTGGATTATAGCATACCCTTACTGCGATGCAGGAAGAAACCTGTTGTAAAAGAGTGGGGGCATACAAAGAGTTAATTATCATGACCATTTTTTATGTTTTCTTAATTATTTAATTTTCACATTAAAAATATTCCTCTAAACAATAGTTCCAACAATGCAACAATGGACCACAGTCTACACTACGTTGGTCAGACTATACGCCCGGATAGAAGATATCTAATAGATCAGTTCCCGCATTAAGATTTCAATAAATCATACTATCGTTAGAGGAACCCGACGGGGATTGTCTAGGACTTAGCTCTATTAATAATTCCTTGTTGTTATAACACGTACTGCTTAAATCAGAGGAGTTTGAATTGACTGCCTTGTTGGTCGCGCGGTATTACACCCGATTGCCCTGCCAGAGATCGTGGGTGCGATGCCCACTGGAGTCCGTACTCTTTGTACAAATGGCCTAAGTCTGTCATAACATAACATAGGAAATGCACCCAGCATTTCCTATGTTATCAACCCTTGTATGTCCCCACTGCTGGGACACGGGTCTCTTCCCGCATCGCAGGAAGGTTAGGCCATACTCCACCACGGGGGCCAAGTCCGGGTTGGTGGAGGATTGTAAGACAGTGGCAGGCCTTACTGTCAGAAGTTATCAAGCCGCCCACAAGACCTCTGACATGACTTAACGACTGCCATTATATGACAGCCGGCACCAACGGCTTAACGTGCCTTGCGAAGCACGGAAGCATGGGAAAATGCCACTAGCGGTAGTCACGGGACGCGCACCCATCCTGCACCTGACCGCGCCTGTTGTAGCTTAACACAAGTGATTGATTCCAATCACTCGGTTCGCCTAGGCCACGAGCGCTTCGTGTTTGCATTTCCTATGTTTGTTATGAATGATTGAATGAATGAACGAACGAAATAACGGACGAACGAAAGAATGAATGAATACGTATTAATACGTGTGCGGGCTTAGACTTAAAGCAGCAATGAAATGGCATGACGAAAGATTTTTAAATCCGAATCCTAAAATAATGGTAGGACATATTTATTATTTACACAAAAACCTATATTTCAGTAATAAAAACTGTAGTTGCACGGATATTTACTCGTTTAATTTTACATTTTACAATAAAATTTTCCGACGTTGCGGCACTTTTGCAAGTATCTTGGTCCCGGAAGACCTAGGTGAGAGGCGTCCTTATGAGAGCATTGACTGTTAGTTTTTACTTCTTCTTCTTCTTCGTTGTTTTCCTCATGGCTGAGGGACGTTACTAAGGGCAGTTTCCGCCACCAGCTCTCTCCATTTAATTATGTAGCTACCAAGTACCTACTGCACCAGTACGTCAGCAGTTCGCGATATCAATTCGCGACTGGAGGAAACTCACGCGGCGGCGGCGGCGCACGAGCTTATCTTTCTCGTCGTTCGTCTTTCCCCGATTTCCCCCGCGCGCGGGGGAAATCTTGGGGGACGCAGTGTGCAGGGGGCACATAAATATGTATAAGCTCGTGCGCCGCCGCCGCGTGAGTTTCCTCCAGTCGCGAATTGATATCGCGAACTGCTGACGTACTGGTGCAGTAGGTACTTGGTAGCTACAATTCTATTACGCGCCAGATGTAGGCTGCTTGTAGGGTCCTTCTCGAAGCTTTAGTTATTATGTCTGTCCAACGCGTTGGTGGTCGTCCTCTGCTTCGTTTCCCGTTCGCTCGACCGGTGATGATAACATACTCCAGGAGCTCTATTTTTGAATCACTCGTCTCGCGTCGAGCGCTCGATTTGTACTGATTCTCGTTCGACATACGAAATTCCGTATTTTTGAATCACTCGACTGCAACGAATGGTCCTTACCACTCGTCTCGTATGTCGATCGATAGATTAATTGTCAAAATTTGTGTTAATTTGTATTGTGCTGCGCACAGATATCTAGCGATAAATGTGAATTTGCTCCTGACAACTGTTTTAGATTGTGAATATTGTGATCTTCAGTGTAGAAAAATAATTTTGAAGCATATCTAATCCTTAATGGATATTTGGATTCAAAAATACGGAAAAACGAGATCATGCGACTTAGAAAACGAGTGTGACTTTATGTCGTATTCGACGATACAATTTCATACGAGTGATTCAAAAATAGAGCTCCTGGTTATCTGGCCCGCGTCGGACGGTATGTCCGAAGAACTTCAGGATGCGTTGGGTGCAGATTGTGGAGAGCCTCGTCTTTATCTGAAGTTCTTCTAGAATAGATACGTTTGTGCGGCGTTCGGTCCAAGATATACGGAGCATTCTCCGCCCGCACCACATTTCAAACGGGTCTATTCTTTTCAGAATACGGGCCTTTAATGTCCAGGTTTCCGAGGCATACAGAAATATTAGCGAGGCATAGCTGTGTGGTGTCGGCCTAGAGAATATCACCAACCCAATTCTTCCCGCGGGTGTCGTAAAAGGCGACTAAGGGACACAAACCGGGGGGTGGGCAGCAGCGCCCCCTGCAGGACAATTCCACCGAACTGCGATCCCCAACCCGCATGCCCAGCGTGGGGATTATGGGCATTACCCCCTATGATAGCACAACGTGGCGCTTTTTAGGGAGGGCTATGTCCAGCAGTGGACTAGTATAGCCCGACGATGACGATGAGGACAGAAATATTGAAAAGATAAGTGTCCGCATTAGTTTTATCTTTGTCTTGCGGTTGATGCTTTTGTTTTTACTTACCTCGGCAAAAATTGCAAAAGAAAATTAGGAAGCTACGTTTCAAAATAGGCAACCCAATTATTTTATATAAGGTCAATATGAATCGCTCGTAGCTCCGGCTGCCTGAGTGATCTTAAACGATCACGAAGGTTACCACATATGCTATGCATGAGCTATCCCCCCCTCCAAACCATTTCACTCTCACCTCACACACACACACACACACACACACACATACACACACCCTCGCACTCACAATCACATACCTATACTCATTCTCAGCAGTATTCTTTTAAACCTAAACTTGCATAAACATAAACATAATTTTTACGCCCCTTTCCTAATTTATTAATGATTCACGTTAGAAACACTCCAACAATGTAACTAGGTACTACAAAGCGAACCGGGTCTCCACAACACAGGGTATCCTAGTGTGGAGGCCGCAGGTACAACCTTCCTAGGCATCATTGATGTATATTATAATCTTAGGTCTTTCAACATTAATTTATGTCAAATATTTAGGTGTAAGAAACATACAATGTTGTCTGGATTTTACTTTTGAATTAATAAACATTTTTTATCTTTTTTTTAATGAGTGGGATGGATGGGTGATCGTCTGTGACTATGTGGCATTTTTCCGAGCGGTTCCGTGCTTCGCAAGGCACTTAAAACAGTTGGTGCCGGCCGCCGTCGATAGATGGCAGTCGTTAAGCCAAGTCAGAAGCCTTAGGGCGGCTTGAAAACTTCTGACAGTAAGACCTGCCCCTAGTCCTGCAAGCCTCTACCAATCCAGACTTGGCCTCCGTGGTGGAGTATGGCCTATACCTTCCTCAGGGAAGAGACTCGCCCCTCGGTGGGGACATAATGGGTTAGTGATGATGATGAAGCCAATATAATTGCAATGCAATAAGCAATGTATGTGCCAGTATGTAAATGTTATGTTATGTAATTGGTTTGCCTATTTTGGAACGTAACTGCATAATTTTCTTTTGTAATTTTGGCCGATTACTCTATGGGCGAGTATGAATGGCCCATAGAGTACTCGTGTGAGATAAGGTGCAGTATGCTTTGAAAAGCGTTATCTCGACTGCACTGCTTCATAGCGCAAATCTACGAGCCAATAAGGACAAGTTGGAAGGTACTAGGAAGTTGTATTGCTTAATGATTCGCGATACTCATACATAGTTATATATTACACGGGTCAAATCGCGATTATTTATTAGGTAAATTGTAATTACCTTATTTCCCGACGTTTCGGTAGCCTTACAGTTGCCGTGGTCTCGGATAGGGTAAGTAGTATTTCTTAATGATTCGCGATACTCATACATAGTTATATATTAAACGGGTCAAATCGCGATTATTTATTAGGTAAAACGTAATTACTTTATTTTCCGACGTTTCAGTAGCCTTACAGTTGCCGTGGTCTGGGGTAGGGTAAGTAGGATTTCTTAATGATTCGCGATACTCATACAAAGTTATATATTAAACGGGTCAAACGATTATTTATTAGGTAAATTGTAATTACCTTATTTCCCAACGTTTCGGTAGCCTTACAGTTGCCGTGGTCTGGGGTAGGGTAAGTAGGATTTCTTAATGATTCGCGATACTCATACATAGTTATATATTAAGCGGGTCAAATCGCGATTATTTATTAGGTAAAACGTAATTACCTTATTTCCCGACGTTTCGGTAGCCTTACAGTTGCCGTGGTCTGGGGTAGGGTAAGTAGGATTTCTTAATGATTCGCGATACTCATACATAGTTATATATTAAACGGGTCAAATCGCGATTATTTATTAGGTAAAACGTAATTACTTTATTTCCCGACGTTTCGGTAGCCTTACAGTTGCCGTGGTCTGGGGTAGGGTAAGTAGGATTTCTTAATGATTTGCGATACTCATACATAGTTATATATTAAACGGGTCAAATCGCGATTATTTATTAGGTAAAACGTAATTACTTAATTTCCCGACGTTTCGGTAGCCTTACAGTTGCCCTGGTCTCGAATAGGGTAAGTAGTATCTCTTAATGATTCGCGATACTCATACATAGTTATATATTACACGGGTCAAATCGCGATTATTTATTCGGTAAAACGTAATTACCTTATTTCCCGACGTTTCGAGTAGCGTTACAATTGCTGTGGTCTCCAAAACGTATATATAACTAGTACTAAGTACTAAGTGTTTTGAATACTCTCCACGCAAATTTGTTTTTAATTTAAAATTACTCAACGCCCCCATTTCCCTTAATTCATTTAAGGGAAAACGCGACGGTGAAAAGCATAATTTTTCGATGGTTACTTTGCGTCAAGAGTATTTTTAACAGGAAAGATGTTTCAAATGTAGCACATAATAACAACTCAATTTTGGCGAATTAATTAAACGAAGTTGTAATTAAAATTAAACGAAAGCGGTCGCCAAGGGTGAAGGAAAACGTCGTGAGGACACCGGAGTGACTGGAGGTGGTCGTATGCTTCGGCGCTTCTGGAAAGCTGCGGTGGGCTCGCTTGGTGATTAAGCCCGTACTCTCTCTGACTTCTGTAAGAGTGACGGACGTCAGAATGAGAATGATAAGTTGAAAAAATATCGTCTTTTTCTTTTATCTTCTTCATCTTCAGGCTATATTATGTAGTCCACTGCTGGACATAGCCCTCCCCTAATGAGCGCCATAATAGCGCCCTGTCTTCAGCTTTCTTTTATCATTCGGTCTGAAAACCAGCGCTAATAACCTGCATTGGGATTATGCTCTTCCTGCATCGTGCATCGTAGAAGGTTAGGCCATACTCCACTACAGGGACTAAGTCCGGGTTGGTGGAGGATTGTACGACAGTCAAGAAGGCCTCTGACATGGCTTAAGGACTGCCATTACATGACAGCCACGCAACGGCTTAAACTGCCTTGCTAAGCACGGAAGCACTGAGAAAAAGTGCGACTAGCGGTTGTCACGGGACGGTCACCCATCCTGCACCTGAACGCTCCTGTTGTTGCTTAACTCAAGTGATTGTTTCACATCACTCGATTCGGCAATGGCCACGAGCGCTTCATTCGGGTGGGCCATTATTGTGTCTTATGTTGACAACTTCTTCCCGCGGGTGTCGTAAAAGGCGACTAAGGGACACAAACCGGGGGGTGGGCAGCAGCGTACCCTGTAGTACAGTTCCACCGAACTGCGATCCCCAACCCGCATGCCCAGCGTGGGGATTATGGGCATTACCCCCTGCGATAGCACAACGTGGCGCTCTTTGGGGGAGGGCTATGTCCAGCAGTGGACTAGTATAGCCTGACGACGACGTTGACCAATAGACTTAATTCTTTCTTCGTTTAGTAATTCCTACGATTCTACGAACTCCATAATGCGACTACACTAATTAAAACTGTTTTTATACGGATTTATGCTCGTTTATTACATTTTAAAATTTTCCGACGTTTCGGCACTTTTTCAGGTGCCGTGGTCCCGGATGACTGTGGTGACGGGCGTCTTTTTGAAAGCGTTAACGGTTAGTTCACCTTCGGCAAAAATTACAAAAGTTAATTATGAAGTTACGTTCCAAAATAGGCAAACCAATGATTTTTTATATAAAGTCAACAATATTGATTATTAGTAATTGAAGTAAAATTTAATTTATAAACTAATTACTTTACATGAATTTAAAAATACTGATTATTAATTGAATTGATTTTTTTTTATTTACTCTACAGTCACACTTCTGCAACCCCCCTGTCTCATGCACTTAAGCACTGGTTCCCATGCTACCAGTATGTTCCAACCACGATCTCTATTAAAATTTGGACGCCGGTGGATCTCTATTGCCTCGCGTATCATTCTAGGCTAGACTAGACCAACCATCATACGATATTGTTTAAACAAAGTTCCAGTCCCTTCACGAAGCGTGTCCACGCATACAGTTTGAGGATTTAATAAGAGTGATAGACTCACTGGTGATCTGAAGAGTTATTTCTATTTGATCCGGTGGGGAGATCACCAGTCGCAGGACTTTTTTAAAGGAATTAAGCAAAGGATTAGCAAGAGACACTTCCAAATCAGCTTGCGACTAAATCGTTTTTTCATGCGACTGCGCAAGCAGTGTTGTGTTATCTAGACTTTTGATTAGTTTTATAGGCTTTTTTTTAACTAAAACTTTCGTAAGCACATTGTAGACTTTTAGCTCGGATCCACTTACGGGTGTTGTTATATCGGAAGAGTCCGACCAGGTTTCGCTCTGATTCGCAGAGCTTAATCATGGTGAGCAGAGACGGAGCTCGCGTCGTCGGTTGCTCGTCTCACACTCCGTCTACAGTTTTAAAGGCTTTCATATTTTTTAGGCTTGCTGTCATGTTTTTGTTGTATAATAGTTATTATAGTATTTTCTAAGGTTAACACGAGCACTAGACAGAATAAAAACTGTTTTTATACGGATTTTACTCGTTTATCCCACATTTTCTAACTTTTCGACGTTTCGGCACTTTTTCTGGTCTCGGAAGACTGAGGTGATAGGCGTCTTTTTGAAAGCATTACCTGTTAGTTTACTACCCTCGGCAATGGTGATCTCGACCACATTTTCTTTAACTGCTAAAATAATTATATTATTTTAATGCACTAACCCGTGCTAAGGACAATTTTAAAAAACCTATTTATGTACGTAATACAGAGAATACTGTAAAGAGGTTCGAAATTTCACTGATGCCGGTGAGTCGCCCATTATCTCAGTTGGAAAGAGCGCTGGCACGGATAGCCAGAGGTCGCGGGTTCGAATCCCGGCATGGGTGGAATTTTTAGCCTCTAAATAGGTTTTTTTAAAATTGCTCAAATAATAATAAATCATTTAATCTGTATAATTGCATTCTATCTGTAGATATTCCACTACCAGATAATTTTATATGTTTATTAACGCATTTATCATCGTCCATGGGCCTGTATATATTACTCATAAAATTAATTGGAGGAAATAATATTAAGTTACAATTAGAGCTTTGTTTTAGTTGTTGCATAGTAGTATTAAGCGTGTATTTAGTTTTTAAAAAATATTTAGGTATTATTTCAGTTTAATGTACTCATTGTAAATTTTGAATTGTTTCAGAGTTGCTGTAGATAGAACCTTCATTTAGTTCACACTTAGTTCAAAGTCTTCACAAAGAAATCAAAATTAGAAAACATAAAAAAAAATTGCTCATTTCGTGTCAGGTTGCCATATCAATAAGAAATACTAATAATACCCTCGGCAAAAATTACAAAAGTGAATTATGAATTTACGTTCCAAAATCAATTATTTGTAAAAATGTAAAGTCAACAGTATTGTTGACTTTACATTTTTACAAACAATGTGTCGATTTTTACAAATAATGTGTTGAAAAGTGGCGAGATAAATGTAAAATAATCGAGTAAAATCCGTATAAGAACAGTTATTATTGTTACGGGCTAGGGTTCTGGATTTGGATGTAAAACACCAATGACAGCTTCTTAGGATTTATTCACGCAGGGTCTGGTCTGCAGGTCTTCACGACACGAAGTCCACACGTAGATTCCAATCGCAGGTTCAATCGAAGTCCAATAGTATCGCTGAGGTCGTAGGTTATCGCTCGTATCGCAGCTATGTTCGCTCGAAGTTTACTCTTCGCTATTCCAAACGGAACTGACAGCGCGCCGCGGCGGCCGCTATTTATATCCGCCGGCCAGGGTTCTAGAACATTCCTGTAACTATGTACCTACACTCGGTACACGCGGCAAGGTCGCTCGAACAGTTACTCATTTAAAGAGTTTTGAACCTTACTCTAGTGGACATACGAGTCATTATTGCTTGCAGCGTTTTATTGTTTACTAAAACGCAGCATGCGGCGACTATTCGATAGGCTTCCAGAAGGCTCTATTCTAGATGGTTCGGGATAGGACCGCGACATTATCTATTATCTATTTTTTTGTGTGTTAAATAAAACTTTTTTCACTTTCACTTTCACTTATTAATAGTTACTATGCTAAACCAGAGAGCCGATTCTCGTCTATGCGAATTGAAAGCATAGACGAAAAATATTCGAAAAACATTTGACGCATAAAAATAAAATAAGATAACTGGACAGAGTCGTTAGACATTTGTTTTCTCATTGGAATTCAAACCAGCTTGGCGTTCAGAATACAGATTTTGGCTGTCTCTCGACTTTTTATGTAGAATTCCAACTCATAAGCCTTACACGCGTACCTATTCTAAGCCGATTGGAATACGGGTGTAATCATAGTAAGTTTTCTTTGTTGTTTGTTTACATGTAAAATGTATGTATTAGTATATTATAATTATATAATTATGTATGTTTGTGTAATATATACATTAATAATATTTATTACATATATATTAGGCCTAGTTTATATATTTTATTAAATATATATGAATATTAGCTGTAGGTCAGTTTATGTACATATTCTTCCAATATACTTCATGTTCATCTACCTACCTACTTCATCTTTTAGTTCTATCCATCCCAAGGTTGTCTGGAAGAGATCTCTTTTAGCGATAAGACCGCCAATTGTATACGGCAATAGCTTAGATGTGTAAGCCTTTTTATGTATCTTGTTTTCTGGTGTGTACAATAAAGATTTCTAATCTAATCTAAGACGTTTCTCGTAGTTTTCCTCCACTCCACTCTTGCTCAACCGAGGAAAACAGTATTTTAAAACGTATTAAATTTCCTCCAATCGAGCAAGTTTCTCACTCAAGTCGAGGGGTCAACTGTCAAAGCTAAGGTACCGCGGGACCTACCTTAAAGCCGCCTCCTCGAGAAAGTAATATCATAAATATTTCTTTCTTAAAAACCTATTTAGAGGCTAAAAATTCCACCCATTCCGGGACTCGAACCCGCGACCTCTGGCTATCCGTGCCAGCGCTCTATCCAACTGAGCTAATGGGCGACTCACCGGCATCAGTGAAATTTCGAACCTCTTTACACTATTCTCTGTATTACGTACAGGCAGTGACATCTTGCTGAAGTAGATTGAATAGGTTTTTTAAATTGTCCTTAGCACGGGTTAGTGCATTAGAAATAAAAAAAAATAGTAAGTATATTTCTTTAAAATATTAAAACTTAGCAATGGCATCGCAATGACCAACATAAAAAAAAACAAATCTCACTCGAGATAAACCGCAGATTATTGATTGTACTCACTCCACTACACTCCAAATACTGACTGGTAATACTAACTCAAGGAAATGCCTCCACCTCTCCTCGACTCCCGCTCCTTTGAGTATTGAGTCGAGGAGACTTTGAGGAACGTCTTGGAATACGGGAGTTAGAGTCGTATACGAACAATTTTCTAATGAAGTGGGAATTGGCTCCCTGAAGTCTCCGCACTTGGCCCCACAGTTGGGCCATTGTACGTAACAAGCGCTGAGGTGTGTTATACTTCAGACACTAGGGTTTCCTCACGATGTTTTCCTTTACTGTCAGCGAGTGGTATTGCCACTATAACTTCACAAGAAAGAAGGAATAAAGATTAACGAAACAAATATACATTGCGAATGTGAGTGGAAGGGCTGGTAAGGGACGTCCCAGACTCACCTACATCGACCAAATAGGGAATGTATTAGCAAACGGAAAGATAAAAAGTACCCGGAACTAGCGTGCGTGCATGCAACGACTTATGAACGTTGATGAAGCGAAGGTGATCTGTCAGGATCGTGGCAAGTGGCAGTCCCTGGTCTCTGCCTACCCCTCTGGGATACAGGCGTGAGGGTATGTATGTATGTATGTATGTATGTATGTATGTATGTATGTATGTATGTATGTATGTATGTATGTATGTATGTATGTATGTATGTATGTATGTATGTATGTATGTATGTATGTATGTATGTATGTATGTATGTATGTATGTATGTATGTATGTATGTATGTATGTATGTATGTATGTATGTATGTATGTATGTATGTATGTATGTATGTATGTACTTTACAAATCTTGGCATTCAAAAATGACTGCGTTTCATAAGTTATCTACTTAGGAAACAAAGTCATTGGTGCATGGGATTCGAACCCACAACCTTTCTAGAGCGCTAGAGCGTATGTAAAGGTTACAAGGTCCTCACTATACAGTTTACTCGGGGCTACAAGTGGTGCAAATTACGTCAGCCAGATGTTGATGCTTCTACGTAATACAGAGAGGATTTAGGCTAAAAATTCCGCCCATGCTGGGACTTGAACCCGCGACCTCTGGTTAACCGTACCAGGGCTCTCCCAACTGAGCTAATGGGCAAGAAGTGCCGGCATCATCGAAATTTCGAACCTCTACAATATTCTCTGTATTACGTACAGGCAACGACATCTGGCTGAAGTAATTTGCATCACTTGCAGCCCTGAGTACTTACTTTTTAGTTAGGTTTTACATCGGAATGATATCGCTGTACCCACATGATTAATTAGGCCTATAAATAGGTTTTTAAAATTGTCCTCATCACGGGTTCTTCTTCTTCTTCTTCAGGCTATATTAGTCCACTGCTGGACATAGCCTCAGCAACTCAGCACGGGTTAGTGCAACAAAAAAATAATATAAATATGCTAACCGTTTACTCCCGCTGACGGCGTGTGCAACTTCGTTATGCCAAATTCAATTAAAATGCGACTCTGAAAGCCTTTCAAGTAAATTTACGAGGTGTTGAGTGGCGAGCACTTGAGCTGTGTTGCCAGATACATAGAAAATACCATAAAAATGGGATATTCTTGGCTGATTCACGTTTTGTGGTACTGATCCGACATTGTGTACCTACTCGTACCGTGTAAGATGACCATTTTTCAGAGTGACTTTAACCCTAAACAGGGCATGGGTAGTATAAATGTTTCATTGATTTTGAACTTTATTTCATAGTTATAAAGTTCAATTTAAAGCGGTAACTATTTTACCTTTGCCCAATTAAGGGTGAAAATAGGGCCCGCGTTAATTGATAGGCGGCGCTGACGCAAGGCCTTTCTAATGACCAGAAACTAAAGAAACCTGTCTGCATAGCAGATAGTATACAGCGAGGTGTCTTTGGTTTCTGGTCGTGCAAATAAAATCTACATTCTAGTCTGTTCTGTCACTCACTCCTTGTTCCTTACCGACCCCAGACGGAGTTGCGTACAGCGCCATCTAGTTAATTTTGCTGAACCCAATTGACAGCTGTCAAAAAAGATGACCGGAAAGGACTTTTTCTTATGATAGACTTATTAAATAAAACATGTTTTTTCTGCGGTGCAGGAAGAGACCCGTGCCCCAGCAGTGGGGACACACAACGTAAGTAAATTATAAATAAGTCACCGTCACTATAAATGTAGTAAATGTGCAGTAAAGGTATATTTTAATTTCACTTTACTGTTAGATAGTTCTTAGGAGAGGCCTATGTCCAGCAGTGGTCTGAAACGAGATGATTATGCTACTTTTGTAAAACAGGTAATAACCCGTTCATCTACGAAACCCGACACTGCGCGTGACTCTTTTGTTATTTTTTTTGTATTTAAGACGATCTCACTTGATAGCCCGAAAACACAACTAGTTTTTTTTTTCATAAAGTAACGTAGCAACAAGCATGACAATAGGATGACCTTAATTGATAGGTAATATACCTAGTATCTAGTTGGTTAATTAGGGTGCGTAAGTTAGTAAGTTGTAGTCCATTCGTCGTATCCGCAATTTTGTAATTTGACCGACAAAATCGAGGCGTTGCTGAATTGTTCGGGGAAATTAATAGAGATGGTTCTAGTTATCAATGTAAACTATTTTTATAAAGGCACAAATATGCAAGAACACATATACTGCTGGGCCCAGCAGTGGGACATAAACATAGAGGCTACGTAAAAAAATACAAATCGCACAACGTTAAGCAATATGATTAGGATTCTCTGGGAGAAGGTATATGCGCTGGTTAAAGTGAGACAGATATAGGCTGCTCAGCTCTTAATAAAAATAAATTTAACACACATATTTGGGAGTATCTTAAATCAGAAGCCCGTTTCATGGTTATAGCAATGTTAATAAAAGAAAATTATTGAAGAACTACTTACATATGAAGGTACTCGTATAATGCTGAATGTGTGGGGAAAGTCTGTGCTGTGAACTTAAATGCACACAAATTATTGACAAAATTACGTAGCTTTATAAAAAATACGTAGTAATTACGAAGCACTCGTGGCCTAGGCGAACCGAGTCATTGGAATCAATCACTTGGTTAAGCAACAACAGGCGCTGTCAGGTACAGGATGGGTGAGCGTCCCGTGACTACCGCTAGTGGCATTTTTCCGAGCGCTTCCGTGCTTCGCAAGGCACGCGCTAAGCCGTTGGTGCCGGCTGTCATATGGCAGTCGTCAAGCCATGTCAGAGGCCTTGTGGGCGGCTTGATAACTTCTGACAGTAAGGCCCGCCACTGTCTTACAATCCTCCACCAACCCGGACTTGGCCCCCGTGGTGGAGTATGGGCTAACCTTCCTGCGATGCAGGAAGAGACCCGTGCCCCAGCAGTGGGGACATATAAGGGTTCATAACGATACGTAGCTTTCTTCTGGCTCACTTTCACTACTTACAAATCTAAATTTCCAAAAAATACTCTTTTGCAAGCAGTATAAATTGTTTTCCCTCGCTTATATAATATTGCCGTAAATACTGTGTGAGTGAGAAGCTATTCGGTCAATTCAAGAAGTATTCGGTCCCTTTCTTTAATAATTAGAAATACCTTAATCATTTAACAGGTCTAATAGCGATTGCTAATAATGTCTGAGCATCGCGCGTTATTAAAAAATACCAATTTAGGAACCTTATTAATATACTATATTATCTATTGAGTTTTAGGCAAATAACTAGACGGATAAAGTCACCCAACTAAGCCCTATTTTAAAGTGTCCTAGAATTATTAAATTAGAATGTTTACAAGAGCAAACATTCTAATTTCAATGAAACAATTTCACTTAATTGAACATAATTACAAGGTTGTAGGAGAATGTTTCTAGCATAAAGCACGTCCTTGTACATTTACTCATGTAATTAGTGCAATAAAGAATTAAGATAATAAATAAATAATTTCAAGGTAATATGTTATTTTTTTTGGAAAGTAAATAACTTCATTAATACATAGGCTGCTACTTATGTATGCGGAATCTGGGATTCCAATAATTTTAAACGCAATGTCTGACCTCAATGGTCAAATTCGTTCTTTTTTTAAATACTGGCCGCTAATATTTTTTTCTTATATACGTTAGTGTTTTGTTTTTGTTGGGTTTAAAATGTCATATCGCTGAAAAAATAGAACTCACTCGAGAAAATATTCGTGCTATGATTTATTACGATTTTCGACGTGGTTTAACGGAATAACAGTGCGTAGATCAATTAACTTCGACTTTTTGTGGTAAACGTCTATCAAAGGGACTGTCTATCACTGGTTTAGTGAGTTTAATCGCGGGCGCAGTAAGCTCACGGACGAAGTTAAAGGTCGCCCGAAATCGATGGTTGTGCCACAAAATATTGAAGCTGTGCGAAAACTAATAATGCAAGACCGCCATGTTAGGTATCGCGAAAAAGAGGCTATTCTGGGCATATGTATGACGACCATTAATAAGACATTACATGAACATTTGTCTGTAAAAAAATTTGTTCGCGTTGGATCCCGCACAACTTAACTCAGGCTCAAAAAGATGCTCGCGTCGAATGGTGCAAGAAAACCTTAAAAAAATTCAACGGAGGCGACTCAAAATATGTTTATAATATCTACACAGGTGATGAATCCTGGATCTACGCGTATGATCCCGAAACTAAACAACAATCAACAGTTTGGGTGTTTCAAAATGAGCCGAACCCTACGAAAGTGGCTCGTGCAAAAAGCACTGTAAAGCAAATGGTGGCCTGCTTTTTTGGTATTAATGGCCATGTGGGTACAATACCACTGGAGAATCGCAGAACGGTTAATTCGAAGTGGTACACGACCATTTGTTTGCCGGAAGTATTTGAAGAAATACGCCGAAACAACCAGCGACGCAGAATCATACTTCACCATGACAATGCCAGCTGTCATACATCTCAGGAAACAACTACATTTTTGGATGGTCAAAAATTTAAATTAATGGGTCATCCACCGTACAGCCCTGATTTGGCTCCCAATGATTTCTATTTATTTATAAATGTAAAGAATAAATTACGTGGTCAACGATTTTCGACCCGTGAAGATGCCGTAGATGCGTTTAAACAGCACGTTTTGGAGATACCTCAATCAGAGTGGAAAAAGTGTTTTACAAATTGGTTTCATCGAATGCAAATGCGTTGATCGATGCATCGATTATAGTTGAGAAAACTTTGAAAAACAATAAAAGCATATTTAGCCATATAAATTTGTTTATTTTTTCTATTCCGCACACATAAATAGCATCCCTCGTAGTAATAGTCTGATGACATCCAGGCAGATCATGATACGGCGTATTTCACGATCAGGCAGCAACGTTAATGAGTAAAGTGGCGGCACATATATATGTAAATAGCGTACAGGGTAGATATGCTTTGTGTAGGCCCCAGGGTATGAACTCAACCCTTCTGGGACCCTTTACAATATGTGGAGAACATCTCTGAATCTAATATACGTAATTAAGCCGTAAGTTAGTTATTGTCTTCGGGACAATGGTACAGGCGTAGGAAGTTTGCAGTGCGTACTGACTATGGGAACTTATTTCTAACTGATATAATTTCAATATTAACTAGGACTAAGATGAAGGGTGAGTTAAACAGATACTGATAAGGAGGATGCGACGCGTGTCCGTCTGAACGGACCGGCTATATGTCGTGAACTAACTTAGGTTGCTGCCGATCACACGCTACGTGACCATAAAGTCCCACGGCCTGGCAGAATCGCTGACATGCAATTCGCGTATACTGTGAAACTGTTGGTTGGAAACGGGTTTGCCCGTACATAGCGTGTCGACGGCAAGTCATCGTGGTGAAAGGATTCCCTAGGGTCTCGCTGATTGTTGCCTAGGATACTCTAGACGTACGGGCTCAGTGAGTACGTCGATCGGGGAGGCTCCTTTCTTCTTCTTAAGATGAGACGAGACGAGACGAGACGAGACGAGACGAGAGGAGACGAGACGAGACGAGACGAGACGAGACGTGACGAGACGAGACGAGACGAGACAAGATGAGATAAGATTGTACACCAGGAACAAACAAACAAAAAATATTTACAAAGATACAGTACAATTGGCGGCCTTATTGCTTAGAGAAATTTCTTTCAGCCAACTACGATGGCGAGTTGCTGAAGGAAAAGTAAGACGGGTAGTTGGTGCAAATATGAATATTGATATACATACTTATACTTAAAAATAATATACTTACATAAACCATAACATATAATACATAAAGTAATTTATAATGAACATACACAAACTTACATTATTTACAATAAAGTTCCACGAGAGGATAAAAAGAAAGACATACCTACATTAAGAAAAACAATAATAAAATCTAATAAAAAAAATAGAGTGATAGATACAAATCATAAAACTTGTTTTTAAAGATAGCTGGGGAAGAAGAGCGCCTTATTGAAACCGGCAGATCATTCCACAGCCGGGCGGCCATAACAGCAAATGAGTTGCTGAAGAACCTCGTCGAATGACTCGGAATCTTCAGCATCAGGTTCTGGTCAGACCGAAGTGCCCGGCTTCTTCTTCTTCTTCAGGCTATATTAGTCCACTGCTGGACATAGCTCCTTTCATTCACTCCAAATTACTTACAAATTACCGTCTGATTATATTCTGTTTATACTATTTTTTATTTTTAATGCACTAACCCGTGCTAAGGGCAATTTAAAATTTTAAATATTTTAATCGCTGCCTGCAAATAAAACAGAGAATATTTTAAAAACCTATTTAGAGGCTAAAAATTCCACCCATGCCGGGATTCGAACCCGTGACCTCTGGCTATCCGTGCCAGCGCTCTTTCCAACTGAGCTAACGGGCGACTCACCGGCATCAGTGAAATTTCGAACCCCTTTACAATATTCTCTGTATTACGTACAGGCAACGACATCTGGCTGAAGTAATTTGCATCACTTGCAGCCCCGAGTACCTACTTTGCAGTTAGGTTTTTACATCGGAATGATATCGCTGTACCCAAATAATTATACTCTTTTTAGGGTTCCGTACCTCAAAAGGAAAAAACGGAACCCTTATAGGATCACTTTGTTGTCCGTCTGTCCGTCCGTCCGTCTGTCAAGACCCTTTTTCTCAGGAACGCGTGGAGGTATGAAGCTGAAATTTATATCAATTACTCAGGTCTACTGTCCCTTGAAGCTGTGAAAAAATCAAACTTCTAAGCCAACGCAATCAAAAGATACAGCCGTTTATGCCGCAAATTTTCGACACTTGCAAGGGAATCAAAACCTACAGGGTGCTTCTCGTGAACTCAGAATCTTGAAATTTGGTACGAAGCAACGTCTTATAGCATAGATAAAGGAAAAATTACGAAAACCATAAATTTTTAGTTACATCATATAATATATTTTTTTTTAATAATTTTAAACTTACTACCCATTTCCTCATAAACGCGTAGAGGTATTAAATTGAAATTCATACCAAATACTCAGGTCTATAATACAGGTTTGTACGGAACCCTCGGTGCGCGAGTCTGACTCGCACTTGACCGGTTTTTTTTTTTAATGCACTAACCCGTGCTAAGGACAATTTTAAAAACCTATTTAGAGGCTATAACAGTATAAGGAGTATAAACAGAGAATATTGTGAAGAGGTTCGAAGTTTCGCTGATGCCGGCACTTAAGCTCAGTTGGGAGAGTGCTGGTACGGTCAGCCAGAGGTCGCGGGTTCGTGTCCCGGCATGTGCGGATTTTTTAGCCTCTAAATAGGTTTTAAAAATTGCGTATCACTTTTGTTGCAATCAATGTTTAATAATTTAATTATTTTAATATTATTATTATTATTTTAATCAGCCTCATCATCATCAACCCATTATGACCCCACAGAGGGGCAAGGGTCTCTTCCCTGAGGAAGGTATAGGCCATACTTCACTACGGTGGCCAAGTCCGGATTGGAGGCTTGCAAGACTAGTGAAGCGACTGTCTATAAATTCCCCAGGGAAGAGACCTGTGCTCCTCGGTGGGGTCATAATACCCATCCATGCACTGAACGCGCCCTGTGTTGCTTAACCTTCGTCATGGTTTAATATCACTCAGGGAGCCAGGGCTACGAGCGATTCTAATCGCCCTATGTGGCCGGATTGTCTCATTTCTGATGGGATTCATTGAAGAGACCGATCACCGCCCATTCCGTAGCATTTTCACTTTATCTGCCTACAAACGTTATTACACAGTTTGGCGGTATGTTGGTTGTAATTGGCCATGCGTGAGTGGGTTCGAATCCCCGCTTTGTGTCCCGAAAGTTTGTTCAATATACAATATGAGATTTGAAGTCCATTGCTAACGCGTTGTGAGTAACACACTCTGAGGGAGGTTTGAAAGCTCTGGTCATGTGATAAGTGAATAAATAAAATGGCATATGTTTAGACTATTAAATAGTTCAGAATATTAATAAGAAGCGCTCGTGGCCTAGGCGAACCGAGTAATTGGAATCAGTTACTTTAGTTCAGCAACAACAGGCGCGGTCAGGTGCAGCATGGGTTACCGTCCCGGGTCCACCGCTAGTGGTATTTTTCCGAGCGCTTCCGTGCTTCGCAAGGCACGTTAAGCCGTTGGTGCTGGCTGTCATGTAATGGCAGTCGTTAAGCTATGTTAGAGGCCTTCTGGGCGGCTTGATAACTTCTGACAGTAAGGCTCGCCACTGTCTTACAATCCTCCACCAACCCGGGCTTGGCCCCCGTGGTGGAGTGTGGCCTATTCTTCCTGCGATACAGGAAGAGACCCGTGCCCCAGCAGTGGGGACATACAAGGGTTGATAACGATTAATAATATCAACCCTCTGCATGTCCAACTGCTGGGACTCGGATCTCTTCCTGCATCCCAGTAGGGTTAGGTCATACTCCACCATGGGGGCCAAGTCCGGGTGGGGGGAAGATTGTATGTAAGGCAGTGGCGGGCCTTATTGTCATAAGTTATCAAGCCGCGCATAAGGCCTTTTACATGATACAGCCGCCAGTCAGTTAGCGATGTTGGTAAGCACAAATCTCGAGAGCAGCTGAACCGATTTTACTAATTCTTTTTTTTTAGAATATTCCTTTAAGTACGAGGATGGTTCTTACGAAAAAAAAAACTAAATAAGATAAGAATATTCTTTATTGTACACTGGAAAAACAACAAATACAAAACAATTGCAAATATACTTGGTACAGTACATGCAAATACACTTATTGCTAAAAGCAATATCTTCCAGACAACCTTACGATGGAAAGTTGCTGAAGGAAATTAGAAAGACGGATAGCCAGTGCAAATTTGAATATTGATACATACTTATACTTAATAATAATACACTTACCGTTACTTATATAAAGTTATAATTTATTATAAACGAGATATCTTATAATAAAGTTCTACACAAGACAAGGAAAGTAATAACACACAAGAGGACATTTTTTTTAATAACTATACTAATAAATAATGATCACGAACTCTGCTTTTAAAGACAGCTGGGGAAGGAGAGCGCCTCACTGAGACCGGCAGATCATTCCACAGCCGGGCGGCCCTTATCGCAAATGAGTTGCCCAAGAACCTCGTAGAATGATTTGGCGTCTTCAGCATCAGAGTCAGGTCAGACCGCAGTGCCCGGCTATGGGAAATGCTGAGGTAAACAAAGAGCTCTTTGAGATAAGGAGGAGAGGCTTGTGTTATAAAGGGGGATAACCAGGAACACGAAATGAACACAACGGCAATCTAATCGGAACTGGTTTATTGACCACTGTGGGTATCTATACATGGCACGATATATGCAGCTACCTACATACATTACATCCTCCCACAGTAATTCAAAATAACTGTAAAAATACCATACGACCAATTCAGAATACAATGCAACACCCCTACTTTAAGTAATAAACGGTCATATCATAATTACTTGCTTACTGTAAAGTACTTAATTATGAATATTAATAAAATAGATAGTTCAGAAAACACAATAATTTGCAAACATGTGATATTAATCAATTTCGAACCCATATCGTCGCGGTGGATGACGAATACGCTTTGGCCTACTGTCTGAGATAAAAGTCGGCGGCGGTGGCGGAGGCGCGGGCGAAGAGGGCGCAGGCGCAGCCAACGCAGGCGCGGCCGGCCCTGCCGCTGACGCTGGTTCCGTACTCATTGAAGATTCTGTTGCTGGCAGTGGTAATGCCGTATGGCTTATAAGATTCCTATGCAACGCAGCTTCTTCGTGAAAATCTAATATTATTTGATCAACATGTCTTTTGTGAACCGTCTCTCCCGCCTTAATCTCATATGTGAGAGGCCCTGATCTCGCAGTTATTTCTCCTTTCTCCCAGAAACTCTTGTTATGACGATACGCTTTGAATAGTACATGTTCTCCTACCTCAAATTCACGTGTCGTCCGTTTGCTACCTGCTGCTGCCTCTATTTGTTTCCTCTGCGCCGCACGCACAATTTCGTCGAGATCGGGTTTTAAGACATCTAAAACTGTTCGCATGGTTCTTTTCAGCATTACCTCTGACGGTGTGCGCCCCGTGGTGGTATGTGGTGTACAGCGATGCATTAATAAGAAAGTTTGCAACGCTTCTTCCGCATCTACCCCGTCCCTCATGGCTTTACGCAAGCAAATTTTAACTAGTTTTACGCTATTCTCAGCGGCGCCGTTACTGCTGGGCTTATAGGGAGTTACCGTCACGTGCCGTATCCCGTTTGTTTTTAGGTAACTCGCAAACTCGGCACTCGTAAATGGAGGTCCGTTGTCCGAGACCAATTCATACGGGTTACCGAATCTTGCGAAAATTTGTCGTAATAGAGCGATAGTGGCGGCCGCGCTCGTTCCGCTAATCCTGCATGCCTCCAGCCACTTGGAGTGTGCATCGACCAAAACAAAATAATAAATTTGTGCCTTGGGTGACAGAAAGTCCACATGAACGCGGTACCATGGCACCTGCGGCCACGTCCACGGATGTAAGACGGCACGCGATGGCGCGGGGCGCTCCATCGCACAAGTGTCGCACTCGCGGCACATACGCTCCACGTCCGCATCGAGCCCGGGCCACCACACGTATCCGCGCGCCAACGCTTTCGTTCTTATCACCCCTTGGTGCGCCGCGTGCAGCGCGCGCAGCACCCGCGGCCGCAGCTGCTCGGGCACCACCACGCGCGCCCCGTGCAACACGCAGCCGTGCTCGACTGCCAGGGATGCGCGCACGCGCCAGTACGCCGCCAGCTCCGGATCACTGCAGTACTCCCAGTTACCTCTCAGAGCCGTCATCAACTTTATCATCAGTGGGTCTCCACGGGCACATTCAGCTATTTCTCTGTGACTTACCGTGGTCGCATGTTCTACAAAGTTAACAAACTCATAAGATTGCTTATTACTTTCGGTATTATCGTTAGCCGGCAATCTCGACAAACTGTCGGCCACACAGTTCTCTTCAGACTTAATGCATTCGATTGTATAATCGTATCCCGACAAAATCACAGCCCACCGCTGGAGGCGCCCCGCTATCATCTGTGGTATACTCTTATTTTGGCTAAAAATAGCCGCTAACGGCTTACAGTCAGTGATTAAGGTAAAATGTCTTCCAAACACGTAATGGTGGAATTTTTTTACTGCGAAAATGATTGCGAGGCCCTCCCGACAAATTTACGCGTAATTTCTCTCGGCGGGAGTGAGCGCGCGTGACGCGTGCAGCACGGGACGCTCTTCGCCGCTCGGCGCGCGCTGCACCAGCGCCGCGCCCACTCCGTACGGCGACGCGTCGCAGTACATACGTAACTCCTGCCCCGGGTTATAATGCGCTAACACGGGCCTCTTTAATAATATTTTTTTTACCGCTTTAAATGCACTGTCGCATTCTGCTGACCAAATGTACTCTTGGCCCTTTTTTAGTAGGTTATGTAACGGGTGTAACACCGTACTTAGATTCGGTAGAAATTTGGCATAATAATTTATTAACCCTAAAAAAGCTCGCAGTCGCGGCACGTCCGTAGGTATAGAAGTATTCACAATAGCATCTACTTTATCAGCCTCCGTGTGCAAACCGGTCGCGTCGATGACGTAACCTAGGTATGATACCGAACGCTGGAACAACTTGCATTTCTCTGGCGCTACTTTGAGACCTGACTCAGCTAAAATTTTAAATACCGTAAATAACCTATTATAATGATCATTTACATTACGCCCAGTAACCAGTATGTCGTCTAAGTAGACAGAAACATAGCGCATTCTTAGTAAGTTTTCTAATACTCGCTGAAACTTACTTACGGCGCATTTGACGCCAAAGGGTAACCTGTTGTAACAGAAATTCCCGCGGTGTGTAACGATGACGCATAACATTCTCGACTCAGGCGACAAAACCAACTGCTGGTAAGCCCTACATAAATCTATTTTGCTGAAAAGAGAACCTCCTTGCAATGTAGCGAATATGTCCTCTATGCGAGGCACTGGATACTTGTCGTCTTCTAGAACGGGGTTTAACGTAATTTTGAAATCGCCACAAAGCCTTATATCGCCTGACTGCTTAATCACTGGGACTACTGGTGTACCCCATTCACTGGTTTCAATAGGCGATATGATACCTTCTGCTACCATGCGATCCAGTTCCACGTCAATTTTGTCCTTCAATGCATAGGGAACCGGCCGTGGTCTACAATGTATCGGACGAGCCGAGGGCTTTATATTTAGCTTTATAATTCCCCGGTTAAACTTACCAATTCCTGGTGTGAAAACCGCCGGAAATGCACTTTTCAGCTCGTCAAGCACCTCAGCCGGGCGCGGGCTGCCCGCGCGCGCCGCCGCCACCGATAACACCTCCCGCGTGCATTCAATACCTAGCGCCGTCATCCACCGCCTACCTAATATAGCCGGACTATTATTTTCATTGACAATAATGAGGTCTAGGTTTTCCACCTTTTTAGAATTAAACTCCACGGTACATTTAATCTGACCGAGCGGCAGCACTCCTTGGCCATTATACATTCGTAATTTAATACTTGTTGGCACAATTTTTACACACGCGAAATGCTTTTTATACAATTTATACGGTATAACGCTTACTCCGGCTCCGCTGTCCAATTGCATCAGAATCTCGACACCATTTACGTTGACGCGGCGACTCCAGGGACGATCGACCATGTTGTCGTCCTCGATCACGTAAACGGGTACATCATCGAATTCACTCTCGGTATCACTTTGATCACCTTCGCTGCCCTGCACCACGTTCACATTCCGACGTCGCAGTCGCTGCTGGCACACCTTCGCTATGTGCCCTTTCTTGCCACACACGTAGCACTCCGAGTTGATAAAGCTGCACCTGCCGGTTTGATGGGTGCGCGCGCACCGCGGACAGGCCTGACCGGCGGGCGGCGACCGGCGCTGGTCGCGGGCCCGCGCGCCGCGTCCCCCGCGAGACGTCGACGCAGCCCCGCCGCGCACCGCGTGCACGGCCTCCTGGAGCCCTGAGCCGCTGGCGCGCGAGTCCCGATCTGCAGCCTCCAGCGACAGCGCCAGCTCTGTCGCTCGAGCGAATGTTAGCTTCTCTTCTACTAGCAGGCGAAACCTTATGGCCTCGCTACGCAGCCCGTAGACGAGTTGATCGCGCAGGTTCTCTTCTAAATATGTAGCACTGTTAAAGTTACACGGTTTAGCGAGCTGCCGCAGCCTCGCTATGTACTCGCTTAGCGATTGACCCGCCTCTTGCTTGCACGCACGAAAACAAATGCGCTCAGCTATTTCAGACCTCTTTGGTGACAGATGACCACGGACCTTTGACACAATTTCACTGAACGCGACACTCTCTGGCCTCTGCGGGTAGCACAAGTCGATTATCAAATCGAGCACTTCGGATCCGACCACTGCGAGTAGCTACTTGTTACGCAGTTCTGGTTTCACGTCATTAATGTCTAACCAGGCGGACAACTGACTGATATATGTGTTCCATTTACCAGTCTTAGGGTCAAACTCCTTGAAATTTAATATTTGAGTCGCCATCCTCGATGCCAGATGTTATAAAGGGGGATAACCAGGAACACGAAATGAACACAACGGCAATCTAATCGGAACTGGTTTATTGACCACTGTGGGTATCTATACATGGCACGATATATGCAGCTACCTACATACATTACAGCTTGATTGAACAGTACTGATGAATCACCTGTTAGGCGGTACGAAGTTCGGCGGATTAGCTAGTCTATAATATAAAAATGAATCGCTGAATGTGTTGGTAAGCGCAAAACTCGAGAGCAGCCGAACTGATTTCACTAATTCTTTTTTTTAATATTCCTTGAAGTACGAAGATGGTTCTTACAGAGAGAAAAATAAAAAATCGACTTAGGCGGTGCGAAGTTAGCTAGGTCAGCTAGTTTTCAATAGAAACGTAAGAAATATAGCATTTTTTTTATATTTATTTACCTATTAGGGATTATTGTGCAAAAATAGTGATGACGTCCATCCCATTGTTTCTTATAGTAAATAAGGCTTATCTAAATTAATTATATTATCAACCATTTGTATACCCCCACTGTTGTGGCACGGGTCTCTGTCCTGCATAGCAGAAAAGTTGAAGGTTCTGAAATCTTGTTTAAAAAAATAATAACTTCTACACAACGCTACATACAAATATACTGCTTAACGTGCCTTGCGAAGCACGGAACCGCTGGAAAAAATGCCGCTAGCGTTAGTCAGAGCTGGTCACCCATCCGTGCACCTAACGCGCCCTGTGTTGCTTCACCTTCGTGATCGTTTAAGATCTTTCAAGTAGCCGGGGCTACGAGAAGTGACATTATTGTAATTGTCCAAAACACGTCACGTCAAAAGACACTGCCAGACACCGTTGGAAATTGATTTTAGATAGCGACGAAACGATGCAATGTTTTTGTGTAAGGCTCTGTTCACTCGTGGCGTTGAGCACCGGTCGTTATTCTTTTGCCAACAGACAGATAGATACAGAACACTTTATTGTACATAAGAAAAGAAATGAATCAGATATTTCTTAAACTAAGAGTACTGACGGCGGCCTTATCACTCAAAGTGATTTCTTCCGGAAACTTTTAGATGGACTGGACTAATATATTGGAGAAGGAAGTAGATGAACAAAATTAATATACATGATTATTACAAAGGTATAAATGAATACATGCCTAAACAACAGAGTATATATAGTTATCAAGAGATAAATACAAATATTTTACGTTATATTAGACGACTCTGTGGCGTAGCGGTAGCGCGTCTGCCTACCATGCAAGAGGTCCCGGGTTCGAATCCCGGCTGGAAACAAAAAAAAAAGTCCAGGTCTTGGATGTTTACATGTTTGTGGTGTCGTTGTTTCTGGTTCCCACGACACAGGGTATCCTAGTGTTGGGCCAGAAGCAATGTATGTGCCTGTATGTAAATGTTAAATGATGTATGTTTTACATAAATACACATAATAAACAGTAAATATTATTATATAAATACATGAACACTTAACATAAAAAACAAAAACAAATCAATGTTACGGATAACTACAATGTTACCGTGTACTAGAGAAATAGAACTCCTTTACCATAGCCTTAAGATTTATTATTTCAAGGTTCCCTGTAAAAATTCGGAGTCTGGACTAGCTTCTTCCGGACTCATTTTAAAAGAAGCCCGCTACAGTCTTCGCCTCTACTACTTAAAGCCTAGCCCTGGTGTGCTTCCCGGAGGAATCGGCGCCGGCCTTCTACGCCGCTATCGAGGCGACACGGCGCGTCATGGCATCCGGCCTAGGGAAGTACCTATCGGCAGCGTGAGCTGAACCAACCAACTGTGTAGGGCACGAACCTACGTATTTCCCACAACCCACTTCTTTTCATTTTGTAAATAAAATTTTGTAAATATTGTAAGTATCTTAGATTATTATTTCTACCCCAGTCTTTCCCGAGCGCGACATTGGATAGCGAGATCTGTGTAATATGTCCATGAATATTGATTATTATTATTATTAAAAATGGGAAAGGATTTAAGGGTTAGAGTTATATTCATTTATACTATACTACCTCGGCCAGCGCATCAGCCTAGCCATTTACAGGGGGTATGCTGCCAGCGTCTTGGCAACTCTCCCCACCGGCAGCGGTGTGGACTTTTTTTACTGAAACCTTTTTTTTTTTGTTAAAATGTAAATCCTGTAATGTATTAATATTGTTATAGATTGATTGAAGGCGTTTATTTAAATAAAAATACAGAAGTTGGTGTCTGCCAAACTGCATGATTTTGTTGTCAGATGCTCTTGGTTTTACAAATTAAATTATTCTTATATTACACTATTTTTATTTTTAATGCACTAACCCGTGCTAAGGAACAAACAAATTTAAAAACCTATTTAGAGGCAAAAAATTTCACCCATGCCGGGATTCGAACCCGCAACCTCTGGCTATCCGTACCAGCGCTCCGTACCTCTTTACAATATTCTCTGTATTACGTAAAGAGGTTCGAAATTTCACTGATGCCGTGAGTCGCCCATTGGCTCAATTGGTAGAGCGCTGGCACGGATAGCCAGAGGTTGCGGGTTCGAATCCCGGCATGGGTGAAATTTTTAGCCTCTAAATAGGTTTTTAAATTTATTCTTATATGCTAGGTACATAAAAATACTAAAAAAGATATTTGTAAACTCCCTACACACTACCCTCTAGGAAAATGTAGTATTTGATTTAGTATAATTGAAAATAAATAATTTACTATACGTAATAATTTTTATATTTGTGTATTGCTTCTGTTCATTCTTTTTTATCTTATACGTAGCATAGAGAAACAAACCCTCTAAAGCCGAGGCTGCTGCCAACACATTATTTACAAGAGCCGAATAAAAAAGGGGCTCGAATTGAGGTGCTCCAAAACGAAGTGACCTACGGGGATTAAACGCAGTCATTGTCTCTCAGCTGGAAACTAAAGATACCGATAGGAATAAATTTCTAAAACTCTTCCGTTAGGCTTTTATTATCAGCTTTATGACGATTTACTTTGGCACAGCCACGTCAACCACGTTAACCCTTGTTACTCATGAAATAAGAGCGATTTTTGAATGAGAATATGTAAGTCTTGGTGTCATGGAGAGTACAAAAGAAGGCTTTCACGGCAATCTTTATCGCGGATACATCCCATAAAGTCGGTTAAGATCGGCCCCCTATAGGTTAAGGGTAACCACAGACTTGTGACCGGAAGAACTTGGAGGAAAGATTCCATGATTGCCATCAATAAATTTAAATGCGAATTGCGATAACATTTAAAACAATATATTTTTATTTAATAGATATTTATTTAGTATTGTTAATATTGAGTTTATTATTAGGTAAGTGTACGTACTTTTGTCTATTATAAATATTCGTGTTTGCACCGGCTACCCGTATCTATTTCTCCTCGGCATAATCACATCACGGCACATTTGGGGTTGCCTGGAAGGAATTGTTATTAGCAATAAGTAATCTTAATCTTTTGTATCTTCCGTTTCTGTAACGTATGTAACGTATGCCGTTTTTCCGGTATACAATAAAGAATATGCTTATCTTATCTTAATAAATAAAATGATAGACCTAATAATATTCCCCAAAATTTAAAAAATACCCCTTAAAACATAACACCTGAAATGAAATGGTTTTATTCAAAGTAGCACAGAAACTGCGGCTTAATGTACGTTACAATTCAAACTAGGTGTCCATTTCAAAATCTAGATCATTTAGGAGAAAAAATGGACAAAAAAACTCCTAACTTAGTCTTTTCAAAACCTCACGGCTGTATCCCAGAGGGGTGGGCAGAGACCAGATACAGATGCTTGCATTGACCCTTACAGATCACCTTCATGAACGTTCATTAGTAATTGCATGCAAGCACGCCGGTTCCGGGTACCTTACCTTCCCCTTTGCTAATACACTCCCTATTTGGTCGATGTAAGTCCGCCTAGGACGTCCCTTACCAGCCCTTCCGCTCACATTCGCAATAGGTCTATATTTGTTTCGTCAATCTTTCCTCGTTCTCCACATGTCCAAACCAACGCAACATTCCTTTCTCAATTCTAGTCACTATATCCTTTTTCAGTCCACAACCTTCTCTAATTGCGTATTGCATATCCTTTCAACTATTACTTTGCTTAGTTATATATTAAACGGGTCAAATCGCGATTATTAATTAGGTAAAACGTAATTACCTTATCTCCCGACGTTTCGGCAGCGTTACAATTGCCGTGGTCTCGGGTAGACTCAACTGCAACTGTACCGCTGCCGAAACGTCGGGAAATAAGGTAATTACGTTTTACCTAATAAATCATCGCGATTGGACCCGTTTAATATATCTATGTACGAGTATCGCGAATCATAATATTCTATGTACGAGAATCGCGAATAATAACGAAAGCAAATACTATTGCGTTCGAAATTTCACGGATACCGCTTAGTCGCCGATTAGCGCAGTTGGGAGAGCGCTGGCACGGTTAGCCAGAGGTCGCGGGTTCGAGTCCCGGCATGGGTGGATTTTTGGTCTCTAAATAGTTTTTTTACATTGTCCTTAGCACGGGTTAGTGCATTAAACATAATATAATAATATTGCTTATCCTTATACTATTTTTATTTTTAATGCACTAACCCGTGCTAAGGACAAATTTAAAAACCTAAACAGATTTTTAAAATTGCTTATCTTGTCATTCGAGACCGCAAGAACCTCATTACTACTGCAAAAAATACGTCAAATAGATTTACCAACTTTTGCAAGTTTAACAACAACTTAGGTTCCCATCTATTTGTAGCTTCTCTACATTTTGCGCTATCATTAATTTAAACACTCCGGAAGCGACATTTCCCGCGATCGGGACGCTAGCCGCGTCGCCAATATAGCAGCTAGTAAAAAGCGACGATGACGTTTGCATAATAAATAAGCTTCAGCTATCAACCAGCTACTTGCTGTAGATGGTCCACTCTATAACATAACATAACGTAACGTGACGTGACGTGACGTAAAGTCGCGTGACGTAGCATGACGTAACGTAGCGTGACGTAACGTATCGTAACATAATGTAACGTAGTATAACATTTACACACACGCACATACATTGCTTCTGGCCCCACAGTAGGGTACCTACCCTATGTCATGGGAACCAGAAACAGCGACCTCACAAACATGTAAACATTTAAGGAATGGGGTTTTTTTGTCCCCAGCCGGGATTCGAACCTGGGGCCTCTCGATGATAGGCAGAGACACCGCTGCCACTGCGGTAGTCACGGAACGGTCACCCATCCAGCACCTGACCGCGTCTGTTGTTGCTTAACTCAAGTGTTTGATTCCAATCACTCGGTTCGAGTAGGCTACGAGCTCTTTGAAGCGTGCATACCCGATTCTTAACTTGAATAGAAAAATGCTTTGCCCTTTTGCAGCAAATTGATAAATGCCTTCGATGCCTCTGAAATAGTTCGGCCTCACCGTTTGTACAAATATACGACGGCATCTAGTGGGAATCGAGTCTACACATCCCCGGTCTTTGAAGACCTTTGAAGTTCTTTGAAGACCTTTCGCCCGTTTTTCTTCGCGGCCCTTATTTTTCCCAGCTGTCGCCCATTTACTGCCAGCCTTAAGTATTTATGCTAATGCAAAGTTTTATTCTAAATTTAGAGGGACGCGATATTCAATTTAGTTTTATCTCCTTTTAATTTAATCTTGATGACGTTAAGAGGAAATGAGCTGTCACGCGTTTCTGGAGCGGAGATTGTTTTTAAAAAACGTGGGTACGTTTTAATTTTATTATAATTTAAATTCTTAGTGAAGGGACCGGGAAAGAGTTGGCGTAACCTTGCGCTCATGTTTAATCAATCAGAACTGACTTTAACCAAGAATTTGACGACCTCTGTGGCGCAGCGGTAGCGCATCTCCCTACCGTGCAAGAGACCCGGGTTCGTACCCCGGCTGGGGACAAAAAAAACCCCAGGTCTTAGATGTTTACATTGTTTGTGATGTCGTTGTTTCTGGTCCCCACGACACAGGGTAGGTATCCTAGTGTGGGATCAGAAGCAATGTATGTGCCTGTATGTAAATGTTATGTCATGTTAATTTACTGACAAAAAACCACTCAGACGCTTCTTATCAAATTTTGACATTTTAGTGTTACAAAACGCGTGACATGAGTGCCAATGGGAAGGAGAGGCGGTAATTCGCACAGTTCGCCATCTTTTTTCATTGCCCATTGAAGTTGTTGCGCTACGTTCGAATAGCAATGGCTTGCAAAGTCTTTACAACTTAGTGTAGGTAGGTACTTCAATACAAATGGCTGTATCCACTCGCGGAACCACTCAATATAAAGCCTGGGACACGCTGTTTAATGTGAAAGACCTGTCGAACTCAGCGGGGTGGATGCGGTTGCTAAATTATTTATTTGTCTCGGTGATGTCACTTGCGACGTCGAAACGTCAGTTGTGACCTCTTTGCCGTGTTTTACCGGCCAGCGAGAATTTATAATCGACTGAGAGATGCCATATTTAGAAAATAAAAAGAAGTACCTATATTAGTTCGGTTTTGTTTGTTCGATATTCAAACTATTTCATACGCATCAAAAGCATCCATCAATCTCTTATTGACAAAAGGCCGAAAGCATTTTTGTATACGTACAAGTTAAGAATAATTTTATTGTACGCCAGAGAACAAAATAACAGAGTCACAAGAAAAAAGGTACAATTGGCAGAAACAATAAATTATTTTTTAATAAAAATATAATATTAAGATATCGTCTGTATATCTTGGTAAATATATATACAGTCGTGGGTTCAATTCCTACTGGAGGACGCCGTGCATTTGTACCCCGGCACTTGAAAAAGTGCCAAAACGTCGGAAAATTGTAAAAATGAAAAATAAACGAGTAAAATCCGTGTAAAAACAGTTTTTATTAATTCGATTGCAACCCTGTATGTCCCCACTGCAGGGGCACGGGTCTCTTCCTGCATTGCAGGAAGGTTCGGCCATACTCCACCACGGGGGCCAAGTCCGGATTGGTGGAGGCTTCCAAGACTAGTGACTGGTCTTACTGTCAAAGTTATCAAGCCGCTCATAAAGCCTCTGACATGGCTTAACGACTGCCATTACATGACAGCCGGCGCCCACGACTTAACGTGCCTTGCGAAGCACGGAAGCGCTCGCAAAAATGCCAACAGCGGTTGTAACGGAACGGTCACTCATCCAGCACCTGACCGCGCCTGTTGTTGCTCAACTCGAGTGTTTGATTCCAACTACTCGGTTCGACTATTTTATTAATTATTTATATTAATAAAGCAGTTTAAAAATCAAAATTAAAATCAATCAGTACAATTGGCGGCCTATTGCTCATTGCCCATTCGGCCTTAGTATGGGACTGCCTGAAATATAACCGATCCCTCCAAATTTAAACTGGAAGTTAACCCCCAGCATAAAGTTGGCACCGCAGGTCCACCTGTTTATTTTATTTAACCCTGTCCCAGAGTTTGTCGTTGCGGTCAGGTAAAAGGTCAGGCGCAGGACGTATGGGGTCGAAGTTCGCCTATTATAAGTTGCCAGCACTGGGTCTTGTTATGAAATTAAATAGAAGCAGAAGTTTTTCTATCAGACGAGTAGAAAGCTGGATTTCATTTGCGAAGTAGCTCGGCGTCTGAAGGGCCGTGGTAATATATAGACAGAGAACACTTTATAGGTTACCTGTTATAGAGAAAAGAAAGTGACGATATATCAACTAATTAAGGTTAATTTTAGTATTATACTATAAAAAGAGATAAGCGCGCGTGGCCTAGCGAAACCGAGTGATTAGGTTCTATCACTAGGCTTACGCAACAACAGGCGCGGTCGAGAGCAGGATGGCCGTCCCGTGACACCCGCTACTGGCATTGTTTCTGAGCGCTTCTGTGCTTTGCAAGGCAAGTTACTTCGCGCCGTTCTGAACATCCTCTCCACGCTCCAAACAAAGGTTTTTTTTAAATTTCTGAATAGGTCAATCATTTTACTAACATATACCCATATCTTTGTTTCAGGTACGTTGCGGGAATAAGAAAGGAATTAATTCAACACGCTTGCATTCGTAAGTCTTCAACAGCAGAAACGAGAAAACCTTTAATTAACTCGGAAAGTGTAGAAAACCTCGTATTAGTGATGGCGTGTGATCGGAAAACGGAATCGAATAGTTCGATAAAAATGCGCATGTATATTCGATAAACAATCGAATAGAACAGCAGCAATCGAATAAGAAGCTCCTATTTTAAAATAAATTATACTAGCATATTACAAGTCTTCTACTCAAATCCCTAAGTTAAAAGTCGTTATTACAGTTTTTAATAGAAACTGAATGGTAATACAGTCCGTAAAAATAAATAATAATTATCTTTATTATTGCTAGATAAATAAGTGTATAAATGATTCAAATATTGATCGTTACAAAATTATAATACAATTTTCAATATTCGAATGATTCGAATATTTTTCACAAGTGAAAAATAATTGGATCATTCTCTCTAAGTTTTGCTGGAAGAAATCTCTTTTAGAGATAAGCTAACCTCTGTTCATGTTATTTCTTACGTAATGTTCGTGTGCAATAAACCATATTAACTTTTTTTTCATTTAATTATTTAAAGTAAGAAAATGCCTCCCTTCCCCCGAAACCGACAAGTTTTATCTGTGGATTGGGTTTAGTAGTCACTAGCTTAACATGTTGTTGGAAATAGTATACTAAACTAGTGCTATGGTCGGCAAATAGCTTGAACAAACTCAGAATGAGCTTGCGATATACGCACAAGAACTAATAACTGATAAGTGTAACGATTCGAGGATTAACCTAAATGAAGTTAATCATCGAGTCGGTGGATATACCAACAACCGGATAGTGGGACGATGTGACCAAATCGTCAGAGGGCACGTGGTTGCGGATGGTGGTAGATGGCGAAAGATGACGTGATGGGGGAAATCTCAAAACCCAGCAGTGGGTAGAGGTGTGCTGATCATAATAATAATAATGTATGTGATCGAATTAACGCTTTTACTATATTTAATCACAAGAAGCTCACAGCGCAAATATTATTTAGATAAACAATTAATTAGACTGGATCTGTGATTTAGTGAATTCCCCATTTCGAGAGGTTAAACGGAGGGTGACGAAATTCTTATTGGAGTTGAATAACAGCACCTCAGAGGAATTACTGCGAAGTAAAGTATAACCCCCCCCCCCCACACACACACACACACCCTCGCACGCACACAATTGTTACATATGCATGCTGTTTAAGTATAATTTAGTTTTTGTATCATAAAGTAACGCTTTTACTATATTTAATCACAAGAAGCTCACAGCGCAAATATAATTTAGATAAACAATTAATTAGACTGAATCTGTGATTTAGTGAATTCCCCATTTCGAGAGGTTAAACAGAGGGTGACGAAATTCTTATTGGAGTTGAATTACATCACCTCAGAGGAATTACTGCGAAGTAAAGTATAAACCCCCCCACACACACACACACACATGCACACACACGCACGCACACAATTGTTACATATGCATGCTGTTTAAGTATAATTTAGTTTTTGTATCATAAAGTAACGCTTTTACTATATTTAATCACAAGAAGCTCACAGCGCAAATATAATTTAGATAAACAATTAATTAGACTGGATCTGTGATTTAGTGAATTCCCCATTTCGAGAGGTTAAACGGAGGGTGACGAAATTCTTATTGGAGTTGAATAACAGCACCTCAGAGGAATTACTGCGAAGTAAATTATAACCCCCCCCCCACACACACACACACACACACATACACACACACGCACGCACACAATTGTTACATATGCATGCTGTTTAAGTATAATTTAGTTTTTGTATCATAAAGTAACGCTTTTACTATATTTAATCACAAGAAGCTCACAGCGCAAATATAACAATTAATTAGACTGAATCTGTGATTTAGTGAATTCCCCATTTCGAGAGGTTAAACAGAGGGTGACGAAATTCTTATTGGAGTTGAATTACATCACCTCAGAGGAATTACTGCGAAGTAAAGTATAACCCCCCCCCCCCCCCCCCACACACACACACACACACATGCACACACACGCACGCACACAATTGTTACATATGCATGCTGTTAAAGTATAATTTAGTTTTTGTATCATAAAGTAACGCTTTTACTATATTTAATCACAAGAAGCTCACAGCGCAAATATAATTTAGATAAACAATTAATAAGACTGAATCTGTGATTTAGTGAATTCCCCATTTCGAGAGGTTAAACAGAGGGTGACGAAATTCTTATTGGAGTTGAATTACATCACCTCAGAGGAATTACTGCGAAGTAAAGTATAGCCCCCCCCCCCACACACACACATGCACACACACGCACGCACACAATTGTTACATATGCATGCTGTTTAAGTATAATTTAGTTTTTGTATCATAAAGTAACGCTTTTACTATATTTAATCACAAGAAGCTCACAGCGCAAATATAATTTAGATAAACAATTAATTAGACTGGATCTGTGATTTAGTGAATTCCCCATTTCGAGAGGTTAAACAGAGGGTGAAGAAATTCTTATTGGAGTTGAATTACAGCACCTCAGAGGAATTACTGCGAAGTAAAGTATAACCCCCCCCCACACACACCATACACACACGCACACACACAATTGTCACATATGCATGCTGATTAAGTATAATTTAGTTCTTACTCCTTTAGTTATGTACACTGCATTTTATTTTAATTTCATGTATTGAAGTTGTTTCCCAAAACACCTAGGTATTTAAAAGCTTTGTTGATGGGACAGATGCGCCCATTAGTTTATTTAAATTTTTGTCATTAATATCTCATGAACCAAATTTGTAATTTTTGTAATCTACGGCTAAACATTAAGATTTATTATAGGTATATGCTGGTCAACTGGTCAACGGTTACAATAAGTTATTTGGAAATCACTCTGCTGATCCCCACGATACAGGCTAGGCCTAGTGTGGGGATCACCGTAATGTTTGATTTTAAATCGAGCAACTTTGCAATGAACCTCATCTACCTTTATGTAATGGTGCATGCAAATTATTAAATAAACTCTATTCTATTCTATATATTAAACGGGTCAAATCGCGATTATTTATTAGGTAAAACGTAATTACCTTATTTTCCGACGTTTCGGCAGCGATACAGTCGCCAAAACGTCGGGAAATAAGGTAATTACGTTTTACCTAATAAATAATCGTGATTTGACCCATTTAATATATATGTAACTATGTATGAGTATAGCGAATCATTAAGAAATACTTTTGACATAGTCAATGACAAACACAAATAGTAAATTTGTTTTATGATGTTTTTCACAAAAAATAAGCAAATGCACGCATTGTGAAAGAAAAACCAACTTATTCGATTATTTTTTACGAGTAGTCAGTTGAGCCCATCTCTACCTCAAATTGGAAACCCAAACAGCAATTCGCCCCCTTTTGGCTCGCTTTTCGCTGTATCACGTGACTAGCCGCCATGTTTAATTCACGCGTTCTTTATTCAAACCACGCGGCGCCCCGACGAAACTTGCATCCAATAGGGTTGTTCCTTCCCTCTTTTAAATAACGAGAAAATACTATCTTCGGCAAAGGAAAATGTCATATCGAAAATTGGATCTGGCTACTTTGGAGTTTCATCGAACTTTGTTGAGCGGTGATAGCATAATGGTAGAACGGCGGCCTCTCATTCGGAAACACTGAACTCTTGGAGACCACTTTATGGTACATTAAAAAATCAAATTATTATATGTATTGGCGGCCTCGGTGGCGCAGCGGTTTGGCACGCTGACTGTAAAACCGAAGGTCTCGGGTTCGATCCCCGGCCGGGTCAAACTAGGAAACGAACTTTTATTGTAGTTTCGGGTCTTGGATGTTATCTATTTATCGTATTAAATCTATCGTCGAGTTAGCATCTATTACACAAGTCATTTAGTTGCAGGAAGGCTAGGCCATACTCCACCACGGGGGCCAAGTCCGGATTGGTGGAGGATTGTAAGACAGTAGCGGGCCTTACTGACAAAAGTTATCAAGCCGCCATAAATATACTTATCTAGGCTTAACGACTGCCATTACATGACAGCAGGCATCAACGTCTTGCGCGCTTAACGTGCCTTGCGAAGCACGGAAGCATTGGAACTTGTTCCAATACACTCCTCTGAGTCCTATACGACTCTTGGACCCCTGTACAGTTGTTAGTAACAACGTTTACATAAAATGATGACCAAATCTAGTGCTTAATTTTTATTAAACTTATCTTTGAAAAGTCGTTATACCCCATTCCGGTTAGAGATCTATCGGAATCGTGGCAAGTGGCAGTCCCTCGTATCAGCCTACCCCTCTGGGATAAGAGCGTGAGTTTATGTTACGTGTTTTCTCTACATTTGGACATAATTCTTATGCTCACTGTATTTTAAATCTAGATAAAAAAAATAAGCTAATCAACTCATCAGCAAATCAGCAAATCTGACGACCTCTGTGGCGTAGCGGTAGCGCGTCTGCCTACCATGCAAGAGGTCCTGAGTTCGAATCCCGGCTGGGGACAAAAAAAGCCCAAGTATTGGATGTCGTTTACATGTTAGAGATGTCGCTGTTTTTGGTTCCCACGACACAGGGTATCCTAGTGTGGGGCCAGAAGCCATGTATGTGCCTGTATGTAAATATGATAAAAAAACTCATTTCACAATAGCCAAATTAAATCTATGGCTTGTGCCAACCCTATCGTTTGAAAGAGTAACTGATTAGAGGCGTCAAGTTTTGACGTAAACACCAAACGACACCAGGGGCCTGTTTCATAAACCTACAATAAGGATCATTCACACATCAAAATATTGAACATTAACTACTAGGGCAGATGGATATGGTCGTAAGTTCGTTTATAATCAAATTAAGAATTTTCTTAACGGTTTCATATTATATTTACCGGAATACCAGAGCAGTTTATTTCACTTCTTTTCTTGCAAAATAAAAGCCTGGAAAGTTTTCAATCGAGTTCGGGTTAAAAGCTTAACCAAACCGTCTAGTGCAGAGCCGTTATGTTTTTTCTGGTATCAAGAACTTAACAATATAAGTTCTTAAGACCTTATTTTAATCGGCCGTTCAAAAACAATACTGAAATTATAAAACAAGTTTATCTTTGACAATCTATAAAAGTGGAAGCCATAAAGGCTATTTGATTACTTTTTTTCTAGCGTTGGGGCCCCTACTCAGTATTCCGAGAAGAAATTCGGATTTCTAAAATATAATATGAATAAAGGTATTCTAAATGTAAGAATCTTATTATTATCACAGACGTAGAGGTCTGTTGGTTTACATGTTGCGAAATTATATTTTGCGCTTTTGCTTTGCGAAGTTCGTGAAGTAATTCCACTTTGTTTGGTAAGCAACCAATATTTGTTTATTGAAAGCTATTGCATGGCGTCGAAGCGTGTACTTTCAATGTTTCACTTTTTTATTTGGAGCTGAACTGGACTGTCTTTTAACGTGATTTTAACCTAAAGCGGTTTTAGACAATAGAAAATATCGTATTCGTCTTTTAAAAGTAATCATTCTGCTGAATAATTAAACATTGGATCCAGTTGCAAGATGAGAATTTTCTTTATTATACACCAGAACACATGATACAAAATATGTAAAGATACAGATTATAATTGGCGGCCGTATTGCTAAAAGTAATTTCTTTGTAAGGTTGTGTAACCTTACGACAGAAATTTCCTGAAGGAAAATGGAGAGACAAAGAGTTGCAGTATACTTTTCTTTCCTTATATGGCCCTCTTCTTAATGAGGTCAAAAAAAATTATCCCTAGGCGAACTAAAAACAAAAAAAAGTATTTAGATCTTTAGGGCACGAAGGATCGAAGAATAATTGTCTAGTAATTCTTGATCGACGACCTCTGTGGCGCAGCTGCAGCGCATCTGCCTACCATGCAAGAGGTCCTGGGTTCGACTCCGGCTGGGAACAAAAAAAAAATCCCAGGTCTTGGAGGTTTACATATTTGAGATGTCGCTGTTTCTGGTACCCATGACACAGGGTATCCTAGTGTGGGTTCAAAAGCAATATATGTCGTCGTCGTCGTCAGGCTATACTAGTCCACTGCTGGACAAAGCCCCTCCCCTAATGAGCGCCACTTTGTGCTATCATAGGGGGTAATGTCCATTATCCCCACGCTGGACATGCGGGTTGGGAATCGCAATATATGTGCCAGTATGTAAATGTTATAATTTTATTGCTCGAAGAAGCAGTTGAGAAATTACTACACAATTTTTCTTCTTACTATTCCATAAAAAAACCCACATTTTTCAGCCGTCCTTCGCTATCCACAGTAGGGCCCCAAAACCCTTTGGAGTCCAGCCCTCAAGGATATAATGGGCTCGTCCCTACGGCTCCTTATTACGACGTTTCTTGTTACACGAATGGGCTTGTAGACGCTACTTTATGGGAAAATTATACTCTAAGCCCCGATCATTTAAGCCAAAGAGTTGAGGTAGAATTTTGAGCCTTATCTTCTGCACAGGAAGAGCTATTAACTACTCCATAAATGGCTGGACAAATAGTTGAGACAGATTGTTTTGTTTGATTCTGGACGTTAACGGAGCCAGCGGGTAAGGGCTAAGAAGTATATTATGGTGTCTATTAAATAAGGGTTAGAACACCGTGGGTTCTCGATCGGGTTAAAAGATTAATTAACTTATGATTTATCGTAATTATATTCGTTTAAGAGCCACTTGCACAGGCTCGTAAATCTTGATTTAAAACAAGTTAAACTGGATTCTATATACACAAAACTGTCAAAATTGTACTTATTTAAGAGAACTGCGCAAGCGGCCCTAAAAGCTTAAAAAGTGTAAAAGCTGAGGTCGCTTGTAGCTCGTAGCTCAGCTGGTCTAAGTTAGATTCCGGCATGATTGTGAATTCATGTAGCAATGTCACTCTATAACTGTGCAGGAACATATCGTGAGGAAACCTGAGTGCCTGAGTTTTTCCCATACATGTGTATATTAAAACCTTATAATAATAAATAGAAATACATTATATTTATTTGTCTTCAAACATGGTGAGGCACGATTATAACTTATACTGCATTTGTCAGAGCTTTAATGACAGTTAAATGAGACAATTATTTAATAGCATGCCATGATATGAAGACATAAATGAATGTGCTTCGGTTTGTAAGTAATGTACAATTTATGTCGATATCAACAACTTGTATGTCCCCACTGCTGGGGCACGGGTCTCTTCCTGTCCATCACTCGGGCAAGTCCGGGTTGGTGGAGGATTGTACGACAGTGGTGGGCCTTACTGTCAGAAGTTATTAAGCCGCCATAAATATACTTATCTATGGCCGCCCTAAGGCCTTTGACATGGCTAACGACTGCCATTACATGACAGCCGGCACCAACGGCTTGCGCGCTTAACGTGCCTTGCGAAGCACGGAAGCGCTCGGAAAGAACTACACCTGACCGTGCCTGTTGTTGCTTAAGTCAAGTGATTGATTCCAATCACTCGGTTTGACTAGGCCACGAGCGCTTCTACAATTCATGTAATTGTTGATCGATAATAATAAGGCCTGTGTCATGCAGTTTTACGTTCATACTCTTCTTCAGGCTATATTAGTCCACTGCTGGACATAGCCCTCCCCTAATGAGCGACATAGCGCAAGTTTGTTCCATGATTGGGGGGCAATGCCCATAATCCTGCTGGGCATGCGGGTTGGGGATCGGTGGAATTGTACTGCAGGGGGCGCTGCTGCCCGCCCCCCAGTTTTAGGACACCCGCGGGAAGAATTTGGGTTGGTGCTATTCTCTTGGCCGACACCACACACAGTTCATAGATAGATTAAAAATGGAAATTACACAGATATTTCTTAACCTAAGAGTACAGACGGTATTAAAACCACAGACATAGACTGCTTATACTTATACAAAGACTCATAAAACCTACGCAACACCCAATTGAAATTCAACCCCATATTTTCACGACAAGAGAGAGCTAAAGCCGGGTCCAGACGCATACAATGTACCGTTTAATGTAATATGACGTGTAATAGAACGTGAATTCTGCGTGTAGACGCACTAGGAGCATTACATGTAGCGCTCGTAGTGCCGTCTGCACACACGATTTGCGTTGCATCACTCCTTAGATTACGTTACACGTTACACGCGTCTGGACCTGGCTTAAAGAGCCATGTGAGAGGCTCGATCAGCTGATGTCTAAACGAACGAATGCGCGAATCCTCACGTATTATCTTAACGAGGTATCTCGCAGAATAACTGGCGATTTGCGCCCAAATACGCGGAGATTTGGTTAAAAAGATACGCTTTGCGCTTAAAAAATGTTTGTACAGAAGGTCAACAATGATTCAAGGTTTCACTGGGGGGTGAAAGTAACGGCACGATAATGTCCAGTTTCAATAAAAAAAAATCGCGATTATTCAAAAGTATCAAAAGCCACACTCTACCACATGTATCAGCTGTTCGAAAATCGAAATAAAGGCGTCATAAAGGTGACGACCTCTATGGCGTAGCGGTAGCGCGTCTACCTACCATGCAAGAGGTCCCGGGTTTGAATCCCGGCTTGGGAGAAAAAAGCCCAGGTTTTGGATTTTTACATGTTTGTAATGTTCTGGTTCTCACGACACAGGGTATCCTAGTGTGGAGCCAGAAGCAATGTATGTGCTTGCATGTAAATGTTATGTAATGTTATGTAATATGTATTACTTAATGACTCGTGCGTAAACTATTTACGGAATTTCAAATCGATGTGTCGAATCGAAATTCCGTTTGAAATGGGAACCTATACAAATTGTACGTACAATTTGCAAACCACTGAGTTTACGCGCTGTAGTATGGTTTCTTAGAGCATTTTGTATCTCGTAAGCTTAGCAGGCGAATGGTAGGTCATTGCAGAGATAAGTGGCTGTTATAAGTATACGGTAGTCCGTGTATTCTGGGGATGTGCTCTCAATTTGACTCTTGAGTATGCCCCTTTTAGGTATCCTTCGTTTATGGTTACAATACGGCCCGAAGACACCGGCTTACATTTTACATTGTAAATTTACATTCAGCAAACAGAATTAATCTTACTATTTTTATTTTTAATGCACTAACCCGTGCTAAGGACAAATTTAAAAACCTATTTTGAGGCTCAAAATTTCACCCATGCCCATGTAATACAGAGAATAGTGTAAAGAGGTTCGAAATTTCACTGATGCCGGTGAGTCGCCCATTGGCTCAATTGGTAGAGCGCTGGCACGGATAGCCAGAGGTTGCGGGTTCGAATCCCGGCATGGGTGAAATTTTGAGCCTCCAAATAGGTTTATAAATTAATCCGTTTTAATTCGTGATGGAATGGTAGATAATGCTATAAGCATTAACTCCTCTCTTTGGACTCGTAGTACCTACCTGTGAACTACCCTTTGAGACAAAAAAAAATCAGTTCACGCATCTATGAGTAATAACATCTATGAACATAAATAATAGTAGATTGTTAACCAAGGGTCGAAAGAATCAATTCCGGAGGTATTTAGACCCGGCTATAGTCCCGTGTTAAATACTCTACTTTTCATTTCGAATATGAGAAAAATAAAAACTCATTCTTAATATTCAATTCTTAGCATAAAATATTATTGGCCGCAGCATTTTTTTAATTAGTTTTATTTACATAAAAATCCTCACAGCTGACAGTAGTTCTGTTTTGAAAGTTCATTCCAGCTTATAGGTGGGAAGTAATTTGAATGAGTTTTTCCCTCTCTAAGGAAGGGCGAAGGGGAGGGGAAGCAGCGTTTTCCACCCAATAATCAGATCAAAACAACACCAATCATTATGAGAAATAAAAAAAAAAAAACGATATCGACCCTTGTACCTATGTCCTGCTGGGGTACGGGTCTCTTTCTGCATCGCAGGAAGGTTAGGCCATACTCCACCATGGGAGCCAAGTCCGGGTTAGTGGAGGATTGTAAGACAGTGGCGGGCCTTACTGTCAGATGTGATCAAGACGCCCTGACATTACGAGTATTTTGAACCTCAAAAAAAATTCAAAAATTCTTTATTTCAAAGTACTGGTTACAAAAAATAGAAATAACATAGAGTTCAACCATTCGGTGTGAATAGAAGAACCCCAAATGATATTACATGAAATAGTAGATTGCTTAACGAGGGTAGAAAGAATCAATTCCCGAGGTATTTAGACCGAGTAGGAATTGATTCTTTTACCCGTGTTAAACACTCTACTTTTCATTTCGAATATGAGGAAAATAAAAATTCATTTTTAATATTCAAAACTTAGCTAAAAAAATATGTACCCATTTTTTTGAATTCCATCACGAATACTATAACAGATTAGTGCCCGCCAATTTAAGTCGACTTTCTAAATTTTAAACATGGAACTCACCGCGTAATTGTTGCGGCTTATTCCGCTCAAAGAAGTTTGCGCTAAGTTCACACTGGCTGTTTAGAAACTCACATGGCCGCAGCATTTTTCTTAATTAGTTTTTTTTTAAAAGCCTATTTATTACATAAAACTCTTCACAACTGACAGTAGTTCTATTTTTGAAGTTCATTCCGGCCCTTGGGTGGGAAGTAATTCGTATGAGTTTTTCCCTCCCTATGGAGGGAAGATGCATTTTCCACCCAATAATGAGATCAAAACAACACTATTTTCCGAGTATAAGAAATGAAAAAAAATTGTGTCGCATCGTATGCTATCGAACTCCCCGAAACGGCTTCACTAATATTTTTTTGGCGTATATTTGTCTATAGGTCGTGGGTTCGATTCCCACTGGGGGCCGCAGTACATTTGTATAAGTGGCCTCAATCTGGGTGTATTTTAATGTTACCAGAGTGCACGGTATCCTAGTTTGGGACCAGCTAGAGCGAATGTGCTGTGTGGAAGTTATTTATTGTTATTATTATATTTTTTAATATCTAGAACTGTCTAGAAATAGTCTGAAAAAATGCATCGCAGGTTTCTTTCCTTTTCGACGATAATAATGTCTATAACACGATAACATCCCTAAGGACACTAAGGTTACAAAAATATACATTTTGCATGTAGAAAAATGTCGCTGTCAACCCTGTAATATTTACGGCTCCATTCCTCACAGTGGAGTTATTGCCAGTTTTATAGCCGGGTCCAAAATTAAGGGTGAGCGCAGACAAAGCCGTCGCGTAGTGGCGATGGCGTCGTGGTCCTAACGATTGGTCATTAATTTTGACGTGAATTTACGATCGGCTGTTTGCGGCCAGCCCTTATTTATTCAAACGCTAATCTGTTCCAATTTCGAATGAGAATCTCTTCGATTTTCGAAAATTGTCGGACTGGTCTAGAAGCGACGGCCAGAACGCCGACTCCAATAATATCATATTATGCAGTCCAATAATTTACAAGCCTCTAGGATATACGAGTAGGACGCACTCCGACCAGGCGGGATGACGATCTGCGAAAAACTGCCGGCAGATGCTGGATGCGGCAAACTGAAGACAGGGCACTATGGTGCTCATTAGGGGAGGGCTATGTCCAGCAGTGGACTACATAATATAGCCTGAGGAAGAAAAAGGATATACGAGTAGACATAAGGGGTTGCAAAGCCAATGCTTTGTACATTTCATACATGTTTTGAGTGTAATTAAAAATGAATTATCCGTTGATTTAGACATTTGGAGAGGAGGCCCAGGTTCGATTTCCAGTGCAGGCATGTACCAATGGCTTTGATTTCTAAGTTATGTACATTCATGAAATTATAGTAGCAATACTACTGGCTAACCGTGACGGAAAACATCGTGAGGAAACGTAACTGAGGTCTTCAAATACTTCAACGCTTGAAATTGCCTATCCGCGGTGGACATGCGTGGTAATTAAGAAAAATTCAAAATTGGCGAGATAACTATATCAGAGGAATGTGGGTAGAAGTGCCGGAAAGTCACCGCAGGCGGATATACCTACTTTGGCCAAAAAGGGGAGGTAAGACAAAACGTATCAGAAACCGGCGTGCTTGCATGCAACGTCTAATGAATATTGATAAAGCTAAATAGGTTCGTCAGGGTCGTGGCAAATGGCCCTGGGGTGCCACCACATAAGTCCTTTATTACTTGTCTCAAGTTGTCTGATTTAACCTTCTCTGAACTATCACATACATACATATTTCAACGCTCTGAAGTTGTCTAAATGCTTAACCCTTTGGTCTGTAATACCTCAGTGGGATACAGGCGTAAGTAACATAATGTCAAAAAAAGTTAAGTCATAGTCTATGGTCAAATCAAATCACTCAAAAGCGGCGGCTTGATAACTTCTGACAGTAAGGCCCGCCACTGCTTTAGAATCCTCCACCAACCCGAACTTGGCCCTGGTTGTAGAATATGGCCTAACCTTGCTGCGATACAGGAAGAGACCCGTGTCCTAGCAGTGGGGACATACAAAGGGTTGATATAAATATAATGATTTTTTTTTATCAAGTCTGTAATTACAAAAACTATGCTGTTGTTGGTATTTCTGTACCTATTTAATCAGCTCTAGTTTATAAATCGAACGCTCTGAAAAAAACGACTGTTTGTAAACGGGAGGTGTGAACGGATTTGTTTTCATTTGTTTTTTGTTTGTTCCATTTTCGAATTCGATGTAGGTTTAGGATTGTTGATTAAGTTGAGTTTGTTATTTATTTAGCCGTTTCTATGGTTTTATGTATTTCGAGATAAGAGGGAGTAGTAGAGTTTCTTGGTCATCTTCTCAGTCCAGAGTGCTTAGTGCGAGTTTTTTAACTACTCGATCGCGTTAGCGTAAACTCATATTTCTATGGCATCGAGGAAGCGCCACCTAGCGACAAGTATGGAAATTAAAATTGCTGAGTGCGAGTTGTAATGGTTTACGTTGAGAAGTGAACACGTTTACTAGCCAAAACACGAATAAACGCGAGTGCGAGCTGTACTGTGACAGCGTTTTGCCAGTTCGAACAGTTAACTTACTCATACTCACTACTCGATGCTCGATTAACGCGGTAGTAAAGTTATTCGATTGGATCTGCCAAACTCGCACTAAGCACTCAGAGTGCTTAGTGCGAGTTTTTTAACTACTCGATCGCGTTAGCGTAAACTCATATTTCTATGGAATCGAGAAAGCGCCACCTAGCGACAAGTATGGAAATTAAAATTGCTGAGTGCGAGTTGTAATGGTTAACGTTGAGAAGTGAACACGTTTACCCGCCAAAACACGAATAAACGCGAGTGCGAGTTGTACTGTGACAGCGTTTTGCCAGTTCGAACGGTTAACTTACTCATACTCACTACTCGATGCTCGATTAACGCGGTAGTAAAGTTATTCGATTGGTTCTGTCAAACTCGCACTAAACACTCTGTAGGTAAATGTTGCCACGGGTCGCTGGATAAGTCTTGTCTAAATGCTGTTCACGAGATTTTTAGGCAATACATAATTAAGGAACATCTGTACTTGTAACAGCATCATCATCCCATTATGTCCCCACCGAGAAGCACGGGTCTCTTCCGAAGTCAGAGGCCTTAGGGCGGCTCAAAAACTTCTGACAGTAAGACCAGCCACTAGTATTGCAAGCCTCCACCAATCCGGACTTGGCCCCCGCGGTGTAGTATGGCCTCTGCCTTCCTCAGGGAAGAGACTTCTAACATTGTTGAAAATATTTAATTCGCTCATAATAGCTCAGTTGGAAAGAGCGCTGGCACGGATAGCCAGAGGTCGCGGGTTCGAATCCCTGCATGGGTGGAATTTTTAGCCTCTAAATAGGTTTTAAAAATATTTTATTCGCCATCGCCGCCTTGTGGTATCCGTTACGTGGCGGATTTTCTTACATTTTTATTCTACGTACTCCATATAACTGACACCTTATGGATTGGCAAATATGCTTTCTTCTTCTTCTTCAGGCTATATTAGTACACTGCTGGACATAGCCCTCCCCTAATGAGCGCCATAGCGCAAGGTTGTGCCATCATTGGGGGGTAATGCCCATAATCCCCACGCTGGGCATGCGGGTTGGGGATCGCAGTTTGGTGGAATTGTACTGCAGGGGACGCTGCTGCTCACCTCCTGGTTTGTGTCGCTTAGTCGCCTTTTACGACACCCGTGGGGCCTTTTACGACACCCGTGGGAAGAATTTGGGTTGGTGCTATTCTCTAGGCCGACACCACACAGCAATATGCTTTATACAACATTAATTTTGGGGTGGTTTGAGAGCGATAGCAAATGTGAAGTGCCTAGCCAATACGTCCAATACAATACGTACGCACAAAAGCCATCAAAAACGCTAGTTTGCTCTATTAAAAATGACACTTTCTAAAAATTTATCGCCTCCAGTCGCACCATCACTCGCACTAGATGGGTAAATGCACCACTCGGAAGCTGCAGTATTTGAAGACATTGTTGTAAAGACTGAGTTGTAGGCTTGCCCAGCACTTATACCATAATGACAGCTTAGTCGGTCAATATCATAAAAATGTCAATCAATTATACTTCGTCAGCATAAGCGTAATAAATACTAACATGATATTTTAATAATAAGACAACAAAAAAATTATACGCGAGTAGGTATGTAACGGTGCAAACCTCTTTACACCATTTTTTTATGTTTCTAAAGAAACATAAAAAAATGGTGTAAAGAGGTTCTGTCTATCATTTTCAAAAATTTAATTACGTCACCCATTTCTGAGATTTCCCTCAGTTTTAGCATTACTACTTTACACCTTGAGACCTGACTATTTTTACCTGCTGCTTCTTCTTCTGGGCTATGTCCCGCAGTGGACTAATATAGCTAAGTCCACTGCCGGACATAGGCGTCCCCTAATGAGCGCCATAGCGCAAGGTTGTGCCATCATCGGGGGGTAATGGTGGAATTGTACTGCAGGGGGTGCTGCTGCCCACCCCCCGGTTTGTGTCCCTTAGTCGCCTTTTACGACACCCGCGGGAAGAATTCGGGTTGGTGCTATTCTCTAGGCCGACACCACACAGCTATTTTTACCTGCTTATTCCGTTTTTATCTAGTTTTCTGTTTTTATTATTAATAAAATAAATAAAACATAGTATAAATAAAGCACAATTCCTTCCAGTTGTATTATTTATTTGTTATATCATATTATTATTTGACGACCTCTGTGGCGTAGCGGTAGCGCATCTACCTACCATGCAAGAGGTCCCGGGTTCAAATCCCGGCTGGGAACAAAAAAAACCCCCAGGTGTTGGATGTTTACATGTTTGTGATGTCGTTGCTCCTGGTTCCCACGACACAGGGTATCCTAGTGTGGGGCCAGAAGCAGTGTATGTGCCTGTATGTAAATGTTATGTTATGTTATACAGGGTGTCTCATTCAAATCGGTCAGTATGGGAAAGTCTGAAACTATAAGACATACGAAGATCTGTTCTGAGGAACCATGACATGGATTTTAATAACATGAAAAACTGCATTCATACATTTTAAAAAACATCTGTACTCCGTTCGGGAATCGAACCCGGCTGTTTTGAAAAAAAAAAACTTCTATTAATCAAACACTAACAATCAATTGAAAAGCCCACTTAAAATAAGTATGTAGATACTTATTTAAAGATTAAGATCGTTAGCTAAACGTGTTGAATATTGTATTGAAAAAGGCGGTGGTCACTTCGAGCACCTACTAAAATAAATTAAAGGACCTATGTGAAAACAGTGCATTTTATTCATTTAAGACATCATGTATAATACAGACATTTACTGCTTAAGACCTACACAATCGATATCTAAATAGAAATAGTGTAGGTTTTTTCTTCAAAACAACCGGATTCGATTCCCGAACGGAGTACAGATGTTTTTGAAAATGTATGAATGCAGTTTTTCTTGTTATTAAAATCGATGACATGGTTCTTCGGAACAGATCTTCGTATGTCTTATAGTTTCAGACTTTCCCACACTGACCGATTTGAATGAGACGCCCTGTATATTAAGGAAATAGTCCCTGCTTATGACTGTTTATGCTGGACTAGATTAAAAGTTGTATTTGAAGAACCATGGAATAAAATCTAGTATAAAGAAATAAAACGAAACGAAAAAAAATTTACAGCAGCGCTGTTTGGCACAGCAACCGATAACAATTGATGTCACATAAAGGACCTTTATTTAGTTCGCGTCCGTCAGAAAGTCGTCAAAGGACGCAATTTGGCAATCACGATTTGAAATCTATTGTGTCGCCAACTCAGAATAGAAGAATGCACAGAAGACTTCCTGACGAATGAAGTAACACTATAATTGCTTCAAGTGTGCCTTCGAAATCGAAGATAGTCATGGCCTAGTCGAACCGAGTGATTAGAATCAATCACTTGAGTTAAGCAACAACAGGCGCGGACAAGTCCAAGATGGGTGACAGTCCAATGAATACCGCCAGTGGCATTTTCCCAGCGCTTTTGTGACCGTCCCGTAATTGCCGCTTGTGGCATCTTTACCATTAAGGCACGTTAAGCCATTGGTACCGGCTATCATATAATGGCAGTCGTTAAGCCATGTCAGAGACCACAATCCTCCACCAACCCTGACATGGCCCCCGTGGTGGAGTATGGTCTAACCTTCCTGCATTGCAGGAAGAGAATTCCCGTGCCCTAGCAGTGGGGCCATACAAGAGTTGATATCGAAGTGCATTCGAAATTGAAGAATGCATAGAAACGAAGAAACCTCGCTTTAAGTTTGCCTCCAATATTGAAGAATGCACGGAAGACTGTCTGCCGCACGAAATTGCACTCAAATTACTTTAAGTGTACCATTGCAACTGAAAAATGGATAGAAGACTACCTGACGTAGGCTAAAACACCCAAATCGCTTTAAGTGTGCCTTCAAAATTTGAAGAGCTCCCTCGATTTTCCTAGGATCCTGTCTTCAGATCCTGATCACGGGACAATATGGAAAGACCATCCTTTCATACAAAAAATAATCATCCAAATCGTTCGAGTCGTGTTTGAGTTATCGAGAAACATAGAAAACAAAAAAAAGGCTGTTTCTATAAGGCGCTCCCCATCTCCTGCTATATTTAAATCTAAAGTAGTAGAATTCTTTCTCTCCAAATATTTTTTTTACTTTTTTGTCTGTAGGTATATCCCGTTTATTGTTTCTATCATGCTTGCTATTATAACTTAATGTTTATGTATGTTTATAATAGTATTTATCTATGTAAGTTTATTTTATTGTGTATACGTATGTGCATTAATATTCGATGAGAACCAACTACCCGTCTCAATTTCTCCTTCTGCAATCTTTCCGATTTAAGGTTGCTTGAAGAAATTGCCATCAGCAATTAGGCCGCCAATTGTACCTCTGCTTTTGTAACTGTTGTCTCTGTTATTATTTTCTGGTGTGTACAGTAAAGAATATACCTACTTATCTTATCTTATAAAATATTTCGATGCATTGAGAACCTCCTTCTTTTTAAAGTCGGTTTTATGTAAGGTTATAATCCGTGATGTTTTATTTTTCGATATTTTGGCCCAAGATTTATTTTTGTTTCATACAAAAACATTAAAGAAATGTATGTGTAATTTAAAAAGTGGGCAATTTAAGATGGCTCTTTATCTTCATGTGTGATTTGGCGACTTGCACCAAGTCACTGGACGAGTAGTCCAATCGATAAATACTTATCCACTGATAAACGACTACTAAATAGCTGACGTCGAATAGCACTGCAAATGGCATAGTGCAAGGCCTCTTTGGACTTATTCACTGGATAAGGCTAGGGGTAAATCCGTTTTGTAAGTCGACCAACATGGTCCTTCGGCATCATGACCCTTGACGGCAAACCCATTTTATCTTTGTTCGGCTCGGATGATAAATTCGGTTTTGAATTCGGACAAACGCATTGTCCTCACCTTTTGTGCGGAGTCCCGCGTAGCTTTGCAACTCGTCCCAGGCCTTGTGGGCACAACGACATAACATAACATTTACATACAGGCACATACATTGCTTCTGGCCCCGCACTAGGATACCCTGTGTCGTGGGAAGCAGAAACAACGACAACGCAAACATGTAAACATACAAGACCTGGTTTTTTTTATCCCCAGCAGGGTTACGAACCCGGGACCTCTTGCATGGCAGGCAGATGCGCTACCGCTGCGCCACAAAGGTCGTCAAATACGAGTAACAACTCTTTGTAAAATTAATTGTTGTCTCGCCGTTGTTCTTATATAAACAATGTATTTTTGATTATTTTATTAAGGACTTCAACAGCGAAAATAAATTATTTGATCACAATAATAAAAATACAGTTCACAGGGCCAATAACAGACATCTACAAATAGGCTGTTCACAGTAACTAAAACTATACCACGACAACGCTTTGTAATAACGGTACAAATACTAAACAATGAAACTGTCGTTGTAATTTTGCGCTTTTTCAGAGCTATTTCCGTTTTTCTGTTTCCGTTTTTAGTATGGTGTAAGTGAAATTCTGCTGTTTTAGGGGCGCTAAACTATATGGTTGTAATATGGTTATGTCTACATAAAATAGTATGAGAATATTAGAATGAAGTTATTATCTTAATGTTTACAAGCGTCACTTTTTAATATAAGGCCTGTGCTCTGCAGTGGATCTTATTCACTGCTAATTATGCTGCCAATAAAATCACAGTCTTTAACGCACCAGTGTATAAATTAATCAATTCTATTTGTTTTCTTATGTGTTATCAAAGTTATTTTGACGCTTATAACATGCTAAAAATTAGTACGATTCGATTCAGGACTATTGGCAGCAAAATTATCTCCGATGTCGTCAAACGGGCCAAGTTAGGGGCGAGTTTAGTGTGGGACCAGTGCATGAATCAAACAGTCCAATGAATTCTTTTGTCGTGCTATCAACGCCGAGGCAGTAAAGTGGTTCGATCCACAATCGAGAAAATATATTTGTCCCAAGCGTAGGTGACATTGCTAAATCGAAGGCAATGGACGAGAATGGCAAGGGACTGATGCGTGTAAAAGGGAAGAGGCTTGTGTCCAGTAGCGAGCTCAACTTATGCGCTAAACATATTATGGTTAGTTATATTATGGTTAATATCCTAAGTTTGTATAATAAATTATTAAGTTTTTTTTTGTAATGTGCTTATGATAAATGTTTTTTCAATTTCAATTTCAATTATATATTAAACGCGTCAAATCGCGATCATTTATATAGATAGATAGAGATAGAGAACACTTTATTGTACATGAAAATGGAAATTACACAGATATTTCTTAACCTAAGAGTACAAACGGCGGCCTTATCACTAAAAGTGATCTCTTCCAGACAACCTTTGGATGAACTGGACTAATACATTAGAGAAGGATCTAGATGTACAAATATACAAGATTATTACAAAGGTATAAATGAATACATGCCTAAACAATAGTGTCTATGTAGAATGTGTGTGCAGATGGCTGGATAAATTAATAGCGAGCGAGAGGCACGAGCGACGGCACCGGAACGACCCAGAATAATGAATGAATGACCACAGATTCATGACTACGTCGCGCGATCGATTCTCGCGCGAACAGTAAATATAGATAAATACAATGTAAATACACAAAATAAAAAATATACCTATATTATTATATAAATACAAAAACACTTAACAGAATATACTTATCGAAAGGACATAACAAACAACAACAGATCAATATTACGGATTACTTCAGTGTTATAGTGTACCTACTAGCGTGATAGAATTCCTTTACCATACATTGCCTTAAAAATGGGAAGGGATTTGGCTTTCCGCACCTCCACCGGTAAGGCATAGTCGGACTGCCTGCACAGTGAAGGACCAGCTATAGATATATTTATTAGGTAAAACGTAATTACTTTATTTCCCGACTTTTCGGCAGCGTTACAGTTGCCGTGGTCTCGGGTAGACTGAAGTGGCGAGGTTTAATATATAACTATGGATGAGTATCGGGAACCATTAAGTAATACTATATAATGGTTAGAAGTATTGGTAGCTTAACAAGTGAAAAAATTTTAGCTAGGTACTACAAAAGCAATCAATCAAATCAAAATGCTATTTCAACGTGAAGAATTTACACTTTGTTTGCTGAATGTCGATGTAAAATTGAGAAAAAAACCCGCCGTAAAAAAAGTTCCACTCTGCAAAATGAAAGTGAGTGAAAGTGAAAAAAGTTTTATTTACCACACAAAAAATAACAAATAATAATTATTGTCTCATTCACATGTTTGTGATAAAAAGGAATGGGCTCAGCGTTATGCCGTGACTGCATGCGTAGTCTCGGCGCTGGTTTTCAGCCCGTCCCTTTTAGTAAGTAAAAATCTTATAGCATTGTTGGGTAAAGGACCCACTTAAGACTAATACTAAAAACTAATGAGGAAACACAAAGTCTGTCCGCGAACACTTACAAAATCTGTCCGCGACGACGCCTCTCTAATTGGCAGCCGGCGCCGTTCGGGACGGGTGCACTGAGGCTTGGGGATCCCTAGACTTCCCCGTCTGTCCCCAAGAGCTCTTTCCCCAGAAAGCCACCTACCTGCAGTGCACTTTCACGACACCGCGTTTTATCACCAAAATGTGTCTTGTAGAGGAATAACTTAACACTTGGTCTCACTCAATACAAATTTAATAAGTCTTAATTAAGAATTTTACACGAATCTTAGTGGTTTGTTGATTTTCCGTCCTCTCACACTAGTATAATGACAGCTAGCTTTTTCTGGTAAAAAACCCGGTGACGAGGGAGCTCTCCGCCAATCGCGTGACACTTCACTTGGCGGAGGACTCCCATTGGTCGCCGCCTCGCGGTCCACTGCTGGCCCGCGATCCCTACTAGGGTTGCCCACAGACTCCCCCTCTGGACCAGGCTGGCGTCCTCGCGTCGGTTCCAGATTCCGCGCTCGCGGTGGTCTACCTCTGGGCCGGATAGGATTTAGGGGCACAGCACCACCGACACGTCCAGTGTAAAGAGAGAGGTCTCGGATGTGGTACTTACGTAATATCTTCTCGGGCTCGTCCAAGGGAGCAATAAGAAAGGTTGTAGGACTTACCTTAGTATGGATCAGATAAGGTCCGTCCCGACGCGGAGCGAGTTTCGTGGTAAAACCCGAAGAGGCCTTACTCAGGAGATGCGTCCTTACCATCACCTTATTCCCAGGCTGGAATTCCTCACCTGGCCTACGGTGAGAGTCTCCATGGTCTTTATATTCATCCTGCCGGCGCTCCACCGTCTCCTTCAGCTCGACAAGTGTATTTAAAAATTTCTTTAGGTATGGCGTAATTTGGGGAACAAAATTGTCTTTATCTAAAATCACCCGTATGTCACTTTGTACATCAAAGGGGGATCTCATCTCTCTAGCGAACATGAGATAGGCTGGGCTCTTACCTGTGGTTTTACTAACGGCATTGTTCATGGCAAAGCGCACAGAGGGGAGGTGCTTCGGCCAAGAAGAATGCTCGTTTTTCACCAGCTGCGCCAGGTGTACCTTGAGATCACGGTTTTTTCTCTCTGCTGGGTTCGCCTCTGGATGGTACACTGGGATTAAATTTTGCGTAATACCTAGAATATGCATCGCTTGCTGCATAACGGCGGAAATAAATTGCACACCGTTGTCGGAGATCACACGACGTGGGAAACCATATCGGAGGAAATATTCCTCAATGAGCAGCTTGGCACATACCTCTGCAGTGGCATCGCAGATGGCGTATATCTCCACCCATCGCGTGGCAGTGTCTTCTACCAGGAAGATGTGTCTCTCTCCATTCTCACCTTCGGGTAGGGGTCCAAACAGGTCCACAGCTAGTACTTCATTGCGCTGGTGTAGTACAGGAGTTTGCAGGAGACCTGCTGGCCTCATATTTGAGGGCTTATAACGTTGACAGTCGTCGCAGCTCTTTAGATAGTTAGATACATAACGGCGCATACCAGGGAAGTAGTAACGCTGTACCATTTTCTGATAGGTCCGCTCTGCACCAGGGTGACCAGCAGTTGGATCATCGTGGAACTCCTGCAGTATAGTCTCCCGGAGACTCTCAGGAATGTAGAGCTGTGGTTCCTCGTTTTCTCCCTGTGGGTCATAGCGGTAAAGCACACCTTGGCTTAAATAGTATCCACGGTCTGACCAACGCTGAATGTTCAACTCTACCGTACTCTCCAGATCATTTAAAATCTTGCGACATTCTGCATCCTCCAGCTGAGCTTGTCTTAATTCAGCGGGGCTCCTCCGGGGTAGGTCGACCTGTATGGAACAGACTCCACATACCTCTCTGGCGCTCTCATCACAAGGCGGTCTACTCAGAGTATCGGCTACCACATTGGCCTTTCCCGGAGTGTACTGAAATTGTATGTCAAATGCTTGTAACCGAAGGGCCCACCTTGCCAACCGACCTGCTGGGGTCTTCAGGGTGAACAGCCATTTCAAAGGCTGGTGGTCACTTCCTATAATCACCGGGTGTCCATCTAGGTATCCCCGGAAACGCTCCACGGCCCACACGACGGCGAGGGCTTCACGTTCGGTGGTAGTGTAGTTCCGCTCGGCGGGTAGTAGGAGGCGGCTGGCATATTCAATTGGGCGTTCGTTATTGGGCTCCCCCTGCATCAGGACTGCCCCTAAGGCATAGATACTTGCGTCTGTGCGTAGAATGAACGGCTGCTTGTAGTCAGCTTGTACTAATACCGGAGCAGTGGTTAGTAAATGTTTCAACTTACAGAAAGCGTCACGCTGCTCGTCTCCCCATATCCAGACCTGATCCTTCCTGGTGAGCACTGTAAGTGGCTGAGCGATGTCAGAAAATCTTGTAATAAATTTCCTGAACCAGGAACATGTTTGCAAAAAGGTCCTCAAGTGTTTGAGGTTATGAGGTTCCTTCATTTCAATGACGGCCTTTACTTTGTCTTCATCAGGAGAAATGCCCTTTTCAGTAATCACATGTCCGAGATACTTTACCTTTTCACGCGCAAAGTGACACTTGTCGCGGTTAGCTCGGAGACGGAATAGGCGTAGGCGATCGAAAATCACCTGCAAGTCCTTGAGATGTTGTGTGAAGGTCGGCGATAACACGAGGATATCATCTAGGTAGGCTATAACAACCAACTCACTAGGCTCCTCAGTTCCTGCATTAGGTGACAGTTTGTGAAGTCCAGCTCGCAAACGGTCGATAAGCCTTTGAAAGGTAGCTGGTGCTGTCTTCAGTCCGAAAGGCATCCTCTTGAATCTATATAAGCCGAATGGGGTTATGAAAGCAGTTTTATCTCTGTCTTTCTCACACACACTTACCTGCCAATATCCAGCTTTCAAGTCAATCGTACTCATCACACAATGTGGTTTGGTACTCTGGAGTAGATCGTCAATCACTGGGAGTGGATAAGGGTCTGACTTGGTGATAGCATTTACCTTTCGGAAATCTACGCAGAAACGTACTCCTGAATCTTTCTTGGGCACTAGGAGTGCCGGTGAGGCCCACGCGCTCTCGCACTCCTGTATTATGTCGTTCTCCAACATGGTCTCGAGCTCGGCGCGCATTACCTGCTTTTTCGCTGGAGTGAGTCGGTAAGGCGGTACAGCGATAGGAGGGTGGACGCCTGTCTCGATACGGTGTTCGGCAAAAGGAGTTGGCTCTCCCCCTGGCTGGAAAATGTCACTATTTTGTTCTAAAACTTTGGCCAACATACCTGCCTCTTGGGTAGTCAGAGAGGTAGCCTCATCTGTCCGCAGTGTCTCCAGAGTACATATAGCCAAACTAGACAGTACTTGATTAATAGTCCCAGTGTAGCCGGACTCACTGGTTGGTGTATTCTCAAACCTCAGAGCATGCGTGCGTCCATCCAGGGCCATAGACCACCGGCGGTCTTTAAAATTTAATGTCAAGCCTGTGTTTGTTATGAAATCCATGCCGAGCAGGGTCTCATTGTTTTCTGCCTCTGGAAAAATGACAAAGGTCACCGGTACGACTAAGCCTTCTACAATTACAGAGCAGGTTACTGTGAGCACCTTACGTACCTGTGACGTGCCATCTGCAAGCTTTACTTGCATATTGAGTTCGTTAAAAGGCAGGGAGTTCCTGCGCATGAGTGCATAGAGAGACTGACCAGCTATACTGCACCTAGCAGCTGTGTCGACCAATGCTGTGCCCCCAACTCCGCATACCCTGATTCGGAGTAAAGGTCGCTGTTGCATAGCAACAGGCAGGGGCTTCAATGCGCAGGGGCTGCACCAATCTGCAAAAAATTTCCATACAACATTTCCTCCCTATCCTGTCCAGAGGGGTTTTCGCTTGTTACATTACATACATTGTGGATATTACAGACTGGGCAGTTACTACGAATTACACCTGTTTTCCCACATACATAGCATGATATTTCACTATTTTCATTTTGCGCTTTATATCTACACGAGTCTTTATTGTGTCCGAATCGACGGCAGGTCACACAATAACGATTTGTTTGTCTCTTGGGCGTAGAATCCAAAGGCGGCGGTGAGTACGCCGTAGTCTCGTTGCGCTGCGTGCGTGTCGGCTCGGCGCGCAGAGTCGACGGGGGAAGTCGCGCCGTCGCCGGCGCCGTTGTGTCAACTCGCGGCGCTCTCGCCGGTTCGACGCGTTGTGGCGCGCGTGTAGTCTCGACGCGCGACGCTCGCGGTGGCGGTGGATGTGCTGTCCCTCTCGCTGTCATCGGTGTTTGCTCCTTAAGGGCGTCCTCAACCTCGCGCGCCCTTCGTAGAAGACGGTCGAACGTCGAACACTCTGCACGAGAAATCCGTTTCCGCACTTTCCGGTGAAGCAACCCGTAGGTGATGTCGATGCCGGCCTTCTCCGTGATGTCGCCGACTGGAAGCTGAGCCAGTAACGCGCGTACGCTAGCCACGAAGATGTCTGTTCTCTCGCCGTCACTTTGTTCTCTTGCGAATATATCGCGATATACGCGGTGGGGCGGTTTGTATTCCCCGTATGCGTTGCGCAGTGCTATTACAATAGCCTCAAAACTAGTAATTTCGTTCCGCACACCGATCCACCATGTAGCAGCGGGTCCGGTGAGAAGCATCGCCATTCCCCGTATCGCATTGTTATCGGAGACATTTGCGCACTCACGGTATGCCTCGATGGCGGCAATAAAAGGTTCTATGTCTTCGTTGCTGCGACCAGAAAAACGTGCAGTACATCTTGAAAAGTCGCCGGCGTGTTCGGCGTGTAGCAGCGTGGGCGCAGTATTGGGCGTAGACGCGGCTGTAGGTTGCGGCAGCGGGTGGACTGTCTCCGCGATTTTATCCAGCAACCTCTCCAGTGTTTCCGCCTGACTCCGCTGCACCGCATGCAGAACAGAAGCCCATGGTGGTGACTCCTCGTCAGCGTCCTCGGCTGCATTTCTTCGTCTCGTTCGCGGCATGGCGTCACGTGAACGGTATCAGGGTTCCCGTTGTTTTCGGGCCCCGCACGTTGGGCGATCAGTTGTAGAGGAATAACTTAACACTTGGTCTCACTCAATACAAATTTAATAAGTCTTAATTAAGAATTTTACACGAATCTTAGTGGTTTGTTGATTTTCCGTCCTCTCACACTAGTATAATGACAGCTAGCTTTTTCTGGTAAAAAACCCGGTGACGAGGGAGCTCTCCGCCAATCGCGTGACACTTCACTTGGCGGAGGACTCCCATTGGTCGCCGCCTCGCGGTCCACTGCTGGCCCGCGATCCCTACTAGGGTTGCCCACAGTCTACTATTTTGGGCGATCCGTCGCCCGATAACAAAACACTGTCAACACTGGGAACCGTCCCTGACTTATTTCGCACTCCACATGAAGATATAAGCCAGGCAATCTAATTTCCACACAAATTACACGTTTCACAACCAAAAAACAAGAGGTCAATGTGCCCTTTTTAATCTGTGAATGTGCCAACTCATCTGACAGCTGTCAAGTCAGTGTTGCCAAAATCACACTTCTATTCTAAACAAGCATTACAACCCAAGATTTTTGCCTCCTTTAGGCAATAAAAATAATAAGTACAAACAGTACCATAATATAGTACTGTTTGTACTTAACAGTACCATAATATGGTACTGTTTGTAATAAAGCATACTTATTATTAATATTAATATATCTCGTAAGCATACTTATGTTAGAAAATTAACTAAAATGCTATTTTTATTTTTAATGCACTAACCCGTGCTAAGGAACAAATTTAAAAACCTATTTAGAGGCTAAAAATTTTCCCGGCATGGGTGAAATTTTTAGCCTCTAAATAGGTTTTTAAATTAACTAAAATGTTTTTTTAATGCTCTAACCCGTGCTAAGGACAAGTTTTTTAAATATAATCATGTCAGTACAGCGATATCGTTCCGATGTAAAAACCTAACTGCAAAGTAGGTACTCGGGGCTGCAAGTGATGCAAATTACTTCTGCCAGATGTCGCTGCCTGAACGTAATACTGAGAGTATTGAAAAGAGGTTAAAAATTTCACTGATGCCGGTGAGTCGCCCATTAGCCCAGTTGGGAGAGCGCTGGCACGGTTAGCCGGAAGTCGCAGGTTCGAGTCCCGGCATGGGTGGAATTTTAGCCTCTAAAAAGGTTTTTATCAAGAAACTAGTTACATCGTTATCTAAACAAACCAATTTAATAGAGACATTCTGCGGGAGCTAATTAATTGAGTGTCGTATTAATTTGCTTAATTAATTAGCCAGATGCTCACACTTGAGTGATTACACTTGAGCGTGAATTTTGCACATCACCGTGACGTCACAGGCCTAAATAAGGAGCTGAGCTGATTGAGCGAACTAAATCTAGAGCGATTCCATTCCTGTGATGTATCAATTCTTGTAAATGGCCTGTCCTTAATTAAATTGACTGGTTTTTGTACGTCTCCGGGGAAGTTTTTTATTTTATTTATTCACCGGCGTCAGTGCATGCAACGACTTAGTGAACGTTGATGGAGCGAAGGTGATATGGCGGAATCGTAGCAAGTGCCACTCACTGGTCTCTACCTAACCCTCTAGGACACAGGCGTTAAGTTATGTTGAAGGAGAAAAAACACAAATGACTTACTTACAAGAGACATAATAGTCACGCTAATATATTTTGCCAATTTCCACAGATAGTTAATGTTTTTAGGAGTTAGCTGACTGATTGATTTGAGGTCGACTGCTAGCTGTGTCTGGATGAGGCTGGCCAAGGAATTAACGTAGGCGAGCTTCATCATGTCCGGCTGTGGACGAATATGGGCCGATGGCTTGTATTAGTCGTCACTCGCCACTAGGGCTTCCACTTCGAATCTTCGTTTTATTCGAATATTTTGGACATCGCTATTCGAATTTTTCAAATGGTAAATAAATTTGTGTTTTCTATGATACCGCAAATGGCACGGACAGAATTAAAAGGTATTGCCAATTAACTCGTCAATTAGATGCAATCAATTGTGTTCTCAGTGGAATACACTGAGGGTTTTAATTTACTTTATTCCGTTGTGTATTGAGGGCGAGGGCTAACCCCCGTGCGATAGAAGTGGCGAGATATCTGCAAGGAATTATCTGAAAAAACTGAAAACTTCATGCCCTCATCGAATCGAATGATCACCCTTATTCGAATAAGAAGGGACTTAGGTATTTTACTGCAACGTATTGTTTTGGTAACTGATACTGTATTGCTACTGTAACTTCACAAATGTATATAAGTTAAAAAACAAAGTCATGCCCGTGCCGTAATTAAACCTGGATCTCGGTGGGAAATGGAAACATCGTGAGGAAACCTGAGCATTTGAGGTTTTGAAATACCTCAACACTTGAAATTGCCTATCCGCGGTGGGCACGCGTGGTGACTAAGCCCATTCTCTCTCTCTTTCTCTCTCTGAGAGAATGCCTGTGCCTGTAGTGGGATGATTATAGGCTACATAAAAAAAAATACTGTTGTAATAATAAAATAATAGTACATTACACAACTAGGGTGGTAATACAAAGAAAGGCCGAGATCGCAGAAGTTTGCGATCGAGAGCTTTCTTTATTACCTCCCGTGTTGTGTACATCTTTTTATGTCTACACTTGGCCAGAAAGCGGCTTTTTCCGTACGCGCAGCGTGCGGAAAAAGCCACTTTATTGCCAGATGTGGCATAAAATGTTTTTTGGCAATTTCGCCAAAAGACCCGTCAAATATATGATTAATATCTTTGTAATGATAACAGAACAGCCTATGTTTCATTGGAGATGAAGAGTTTTTCTTAGTCAACGCGTACCTACTGCTAACTACTGCTATTACTTGCATTACGTTTTTTTTAATTTTTAAAGTAAAAATCGACTACATATTATGTTTAGTAAGGTCCACCGAAAACTAAAGTTTTTGTTCTGAGAATGAAATAAAAATAGTTATTCTCATTAAATAGATAATATTCGAATAGTTTATTATTATACAAAATAAAAATACTTTTCTTCATAATTTAACTATTTAAGACATTATCCGGTACTGCCACTGAATAATGCCTTGCGGTGTGTATAAATTGTAAATGTTTTCTTTTATTTCTTTTTTGTCAATTGTGTTTTTTATGTGTTATTTCGCTTTTGTTACTGTAACGTCTGATTAATGTTGGTCTTGCTGTGTGTTTTAAAATGTAAATAAATTATTTTATCTATCTATCTGTTTAGCTATTCTAAATAAATATAATATTCGAGATATTATATTTATTCGAACAGTTTTATAGGGTTTATTATTTTTACCATCCGAAATATTCGAATAGTCAAAATTGGCCTACACTACACCCCCTACTCGCGTCACGTAGCCCGGCTTCAGAAGTAAAAAGGATAAAGCGACAGCTCGCGCGTTTTTGTTACAAAACTAGCCGTAAAACACTTTTGTACGGTACAAAACACATTACGGTGGCTGTAAAAAAAGCTGTTAGTAACGATACTGGTAACTAAAGAAGTCACAGAACGTTCTTACAGATAGATCTCCATAGATGAATATATGCGTAATAAAGACTTATAATTACCTATATGTACAAAAATACTATGTTAATATATTTTAAGTTAATTCTATTTTAGATTATTTAAGTACATGCATACCATACATGCTAACTAAAAAATAAGTACATGCATGCTTTACAATTGTATACGCCATGTCACATGTAAATCTGCCATACACTTACAGGGTCCGTGTTCAAATAGTTAAGTTACTGTATCTTATTTAATTGTTCATGACTGCATTGAATAAATGAAAAAATAAATGTAAAAATTATTTTTTTTGCGTTTTGTAACTAATTTATTCAAGCGTTGGTAGTTCAGTGGGTATAACAATGGACTCGCAAGCGAAAGACCCAGGTTCGATCCCCAGTGCGGGTATGACTTTGTTAAATTTCAAAGTTACGTACATTTGCGAATTTGTAGTCGCAATACCACACGCTAACCATGAAGGAAAACATCTTGTGGAAACCCGTGGTCTGGTTGGCTCGGCCTCGAGACGCTCGGCCGGCTAAGCTGTCAGGATGGTAAAGGTGCTGGGCAAGCCTACACCATGTGTAAAAAAAACCATGTCCCAGGCACTACAGCATCCGAGTGGTCCCTTCACCCATCTAGTGTGAGTGAAGATGTCACTGGACGCTGTATAAATAATCTCATTACGTAGATGCAAAAAGGCCAATGTTTTTGAATAGGCTAAAATAGGTTTATGATAGATAGATAGATAGATAGATAGATAGATAGATAGATAGACACTTTTACACTTTATATTATTATGTACATAATAATATAAATTATTTAATAAATTATTATTAAAAACCTATTTAGAGGCTAAAAATTTCACCCATGCCGGGTTCGAACCCGCAACCTCTGGCTATCCGTGCCAGCGCTCTTCCAATTGAGCCAATGGGCGACTCACCGGCATCAGTGAAATTTCGAACCTCTTTACACTATTCTCTGTATTACGTATAGGCAGCGACATCTGGCTTAAGCAAATTGCATCACTTACAGCCTCGACTACCTACTTTGCAGATAGGTTTTACATCGGAACGATATCACTGTACCCACCTGATTATACTATTTTTATTTTTAGGTTGCGGGTTCGAATCCCGGCATGGGTGAAATTTTTAGCCTCTAAATAGGCTTTTAAATTTGTCCTTAGCACGGGTTAGTGCATTAAAAATAAAAATAGTATAAATTATTATTATCAATTTTAATAAATTATAAATAATACCCACATGGTTTAGCCTCAATAGAATGAAGAGATTTATCAATTTGACACTTTATCCTTTATCCTTATATAAGACATAAATAAACTTTTAAGCCTAAATAAACTCTGATGTTGATTTGGCGCACAATATTTACGTTTACTTAAATTAGATCATCCTTAGCAGTATAAAAAGGTAACATAGGAACGATATCTTAAGTCAGGTGCGTATAATACCCATGACAAGTGTTAAGATACCTAAATCATTGAGATAACACACAACAAATGGGCTTTGCCTTACAAAAAAAACTCTGTTTTCATACATTTTCTTTGGAAAATAGTTATTGTATTGAAATTAAATGGAAAGTTTCAAAAACCTATTTTAGAGGCCAAAAATTCCACCCATGCGGGGATTCGAACCCGCGACCTTTGGCGATCCGTGCCAGCGCTCTTCCAACTGATTTAATGGGCGACTCACCGGCATCAGTGAAATTTCTAACCTCCTTAGAACACTCTCTGTATTACGTAAAGGCCTCTAAATAGGTTTTTGAAATTGTCCTTAGCTCGGGTTAGTGCATTAAAAAGAATATAATTAAATGGAAAGGTTTTATTCAAAGTAGCTCAGAAATTGCGGCTTAACATGAATGTTAAATTCTCAAGTCATCTTATATCCTCAATAGACGACCTCTGTGACGTAGTGGCAGCGCATATGCCTACCATGCAAGAGGTCCCGGACTCGAGTCCAGGCTGGCGACAAAAATAACACCCCAGGCCTTCGATGTTCACATGTTTGTGATGCTGGTTCCCACGACACAGGATATCCTAGTGTGGGGCCAGAAGCAATGTATGTGCCTGTATGTAAATGTAATGTTATGTTACTGCACCAGTTACCACCTATATGTATGATGAAATTCCATGATTGCCATTAATAACTTTAAATAACTTTATAACCCTTTATAGACAGACGATGATTTAGCTTGCAGTTTCTTTTTCCGAATTTCAATCAGCGCATTTTCCTGGGTGCGGTCGAATATTGATTACAATGGCTAAGCGAGGTCATACGTTTGGGAAATTGATTTCGAAACGCAGCTGTGGCGAGGTGACCAAATTGTTAACGTGGTCGCTCGCCTGGAACTAATGTGATTTTATTTCTAGCTAATGGCCCAAAATAACGGGTTTGGTCAGAATATTGTGAGTAAATAATGGAGGTATATTTACAGGTTGCGAGTCTGCAACCAACGTTATTGAAAATAAGGGATTTCCTGATTAAACCACTATCAACCGATCACAATGAAATTAAGTTTTTATTCAAAGTAGCGCAGAAACTGCGGCTTAATGAGCGGTGCAATTCAAACTAGGTGTCCTTGGTGTTTAACTTTTATACTGGAGTGGCAGTGGGCTGGCCATATCTCGCGAAGAACCGACCGCTGGGGTGAACGTGTTCTTGAGTGGAGACCGCGACTCGGCAAACGTAGTGTAAGACGCTCTCCGACTACGTGGGATGACGATCTGCGAAAAACTGCCGGCAGATGCCGGTTGCGGCAAGCTGAAGACAGGGCGCTATAGCGCTCAGGAGGGGAGGGCTATGTCCAGCAGTGGACTAGTATAGCCTGACGACGACTACGATATACTGAAAGGAAGGAGGGTTGGTACTGTTATATAATGTTGATATTAATGTCTGGCTCAGTGGCATAGCAACAGTGGACTAAAACCGGCTGGTTATGATGATAAGAACTGTTGATGAAGCAAATTGGGTTTGTCAGGATCGTGGTAACTGGTAAACTCTGGTCTACGTCTGCATCTCCGGGCTATGTATAATTTAGGTAAATATGCTTTATTGGATACACAGATTTCAGAGGACATACTCCACCACGGGGGCCAAGTAATAATATTATTAGTAATAATAAAAATAATATTTAATAAATATTCATGGACATATTACACAGATCTCGTTAGCCCTATACTACGTACAGCTAAATGACTTGTGTTATAGGTACTAACTCGACGATAGATTTAATACAATAAATAAATAGATAACATCCAAGGCCCGAGACAAACTAGAAAAGTTCGTTTCCTAGTGTGAACCGCGGGGATCGAACCCGAGACCTTCGGTTTTACGGTCAGCGTGCCAAACCGCTGCGCCACCGAGGCCGTCAAAGATAAGATAAGAATATTCTTTTTTGTATATCAGGAAAAAACAAACAAAAAATAATTACAAAGATACAGTACAATTGGCGGCCTTATTGCTTAGAGAAATTTCTTCCAGACAACCTACGATAGAGAGTTGCTGAAGGAAAAGTGAGACGGGTAGTTGGCGCAAATTCATATTTGCGCCAACTACCCGTCTCACTTTTCCTATCAATATTCATATATTGATATACATACTTATACTTAAAAATAATATACTTACATAAACCATAACATATGTTTAATACATATTTTATTAGCAATTTATTATAAACATATACAAAGTAACAAAGAAATGACATGCACAATGGCGAGATTATCTCTGTAAGAGATTTCTTCCAGCAAAGCTTAGAAAATAGGAGGAGTATACTATTTTTATTTTTAATGCACTAACCCGTGCTAAGGACAAATTTAAAAACCTATTTAGAGGCTAAAAATTTCACCCATGCCGTGATTCGAGCCCGCAACCTCTGGCTATCCGTGCCAGCGCTCTTCCAATTGAGCCAATGGGCAACTCACCGGCATCAGTGAAATTTCGAACCTCTTTACACTATTCTCTGTATTACGTACAGGCAGCGACATCTGGCTTAAGCAAATTGCATCACTTACAGCCCCGACTACCTACTTTGCAGTTAGGTTTTACATCGGAACGATATCACTGTACCCACATGATTATACTATTTTTATTTTTAATGCACTAACCCGTGCTAAGGACAAATTTAAAAACCTATTTAGAGGCTAAAAATTTCACCCATGCCGGGATTCGAGCCCGCAACCTCTGGCTATCCGTGCCAGCGCTCTTCCAATTTCAATTCCAATTTTTAGCCTTTAAATAGGAGGAGTAGTCAAAAACGGACATAAAATAAATTCCAAAATAAAGCTCCAAATAACAAACTATTTTCAGAAAACAAAGAATAAAATAAAATACATAATACAGATTGATCTAAATAAAATACATCGATATAAATATATAGCTTACTGTTATATGATAGACATAATATATAATTCTGTTTCAACCGCTTCTTGAAGATACTGATGGTGAGACTAGCGCATTAGTATAAATAGGTATGTTTATACTAGCAGAGATGGAAAACTTCTTACTGCCTCAGAAACTATATTTTTTTCTCTTGTTTTGATAGTTATTCAATGAAAACGGTGAATGTAAACATTGTGAGGAAACCTGAGTGTCTGAGGTGTGAAACTACCTCAGGGCTTGAAATTCCCAATCCGCGGAGGGCATGTGTGGCAATTAAGCCCATACCCTCTTTTTTTGAGAGAATGCCTGTGTCGTACGGTGGGACGCTTAAAGGATAGAAAAAAATAGTTATTCTGCTCTTCGGTACAATATTCTGCTGTAATATTGACCAAAAATAACTACCAAGGTTAAAGGGCCAAACAAAATCTACTACCTAACAAAAACTGACATCTTTATAAGAAACTTCTCTTGGCAAGCAACACTCGCCCTGTTCAGATATTGTACACACAAACATTGCACTCTCTTTCGGGCGTGACACTTTACTACATAAGTGTCATTGTTATTATCGTCAAAAGTCACTGACATTTCATTGTTTAAAAACCGATTTAGAGGGTTAAAGATCCACCCATCCCGGGAATCGAACCCGCGACCTCTGGCTAACCGTGCCAGGCGTATTTCATTGTTATACATACTGTGAATATTTAGTAGCAATACCACTGGCTTAAAATAAGGAAAAAAACACTGTGTAGAAACCTGTTGCTGTAGTCAAAAGTAATTGCTATTTCATTGTTATTCGTGTGAATTTATCACTGGCTAAAAGTGAAAAAAAAACACCGTGAGTAAACCTGAATGCCAGAAATGAAGACACGTACCTCAGCGTTTGAAATTGGCAATCAGTACAAAATAGAATAATAATAATAGTCATTTATTTCAATACCCATATACAAATAATTATTACAAATAACTAAAAACTAAACTACAAAGGCTAAGGTAGATGTCTCCCTCTACGTATTTATAAACTGCTTGTCATAGGCCTCCCCCCAAAGCACGCAACTTTTTTCTGACCTCTGTCATCCCCGTCCATTTACTGCCATAATCTACCTCAAATCGCCAGCGAGCTGGCGCTCGTCCCCAGCTGTCTTTAGCCGTAGTCGTCCACTGCTGGCCATGGGCTAGGCACGCCACTTCCTTCTATTCTCGGCCACCGGCGTCCAGCCGCTGCCGCTGTCTTTGGACTAGACCAAATACCTGAGCTGGTAGTCGGCCGCTGCGTTTACCGGTTCGTGGTCTTCAATCGAGAACCTTTGCACCCTAATTCGTTCGTAATTCGATAAAATTATGCACTTATCTAATTTTCCGTAGGTAATTTTTATTTTGACATTGCTATAGTATTTAAAAACCTAATTCCACCCATGCCGGGATTCGAACCCGCGACCTCTGGCCTCTGGCTCTAAATAAGTTTTTAAAGATTGTCCTTAGCACGGGTTAGTGCATTAAAAAAGAATATAAAGAAAGAAATACATTTATTATAGCAACATGACACATCACAGAAACAAAAAACCAGACAATTAACACAGCATGAACACAACAGAAATAAACCAAATACCTATACAGACAAATGAAACAAAAAACACACAGCTTTCGCCTGTGGTGCGTCTAAATTGCCACAAATGGCAGCTGACCCAGCATTGTGCTGAGAGACTGAGCCCTCAGCGCTGATTTTCAGTCAGTGCCCGAGGTAACTGAATGGTCCTGGGTGGATCTACACGAATTGTCGCTAATTCGTCATTGTTTTCATTAATCTCTCACAGTTCTCAGCACAACAGAAATGTACTAAGTATACAGTTATTGTCGTTTTAGTATGTAAGTTTGTCAGTCAACTCCAACTAATATAGAAGTAAAAATATCTCTAACAACTGTTGCACTGACAACATAATAAGTGTGACACTTCCAAGGACAACGACGACGACAATTTGAGTAGATTCACCCACCTACGAGGTGCGTGTCGTGGTGCATAAAGTGCAAAAAATAAAATAGTGTAATCATGTGGGTACAGTGATATCGTTCCGATGTTAAAACCTAACTGCAAAGTAGGTAGTCGGGGCTGTAAGTAATGCAATTTGCTTAAGTCAGATGTCGCTGCCTGTACGTAATACAGAGAATAGTGTAAAGAGGTTCGAAATTTCACTGATGCCGTGAGTCGCCCATTGGCTCAATTGGTAGAGCGCTGGCACGGATAGCCAGAGGTTGCGGGTTCGAATCCCGGCATGGGTGAAATTTTTAGCCTCTAAATAGGTTTTTAAAATTATTATCTTAATGTTTACAAGCGTCACTTTTTAATATAAGGCCTGTGCGCTGCAGTGGATTTTATTCACTGCTAATTATGCTGCCAATAAAATCACATTCTTTAACGCACCAGTGTATAAATTAATGAATTCTATTTGTTTTCTTATGTGTTATCAAAGTTATTTTGACGCTTATAACATGCTAAAAATTAGTACGATTCGATTCAGGACTATTGGCAACAAAATTATCTCCGATGTCGTCAAACGGGTCAACGACAAATCGTCAAAGTCGTGCTAAGGAACAAAAAAATTTGATCCTTAGCACGGGTTAGTGCATTAAAAATAAAATAGTATAATAGAAATTGATGTTATTAATTTGAAATGATAATTTAAAATACAAATAAAATAAATCCAATAAGTAAATATAATTGTAAAAATATAGAAAGAAAAAGAAAAATACACGCGAAAGCAAACACCTGTGACCGACAATATCACAAATAATTTTTTTTTTGATACGATTACACTATAGTCAATCACTTGAGCAAGAAGTTGAAGTAAAAGTAAGAGTAAGTCAGAAGCGGCGAAAATTCGGGTGGGACAGTCTCTGCTGTTCAAGCAAATATACCTTTAGCTTGCACCCAAAGGCATACCTACTGGAAGCGTCACGGACTGGAGGAGGTATATCGTTCCAGCACTTGGACGCCACAAAACGGAAACTACCTCGAAATGCCATCGTACGGTGCACAGGGATAACAATCCTATCCCTGTGAACCATGCGTTGTCTTGACGATGATTGCTATAGTAGTTTCGCCGTTAACATATTTTCAGGTAACGCCGGAAATCTTAAAATAAAAATTGCCTTATAAATAAACGTGATTTTTTAATATAGAAATAAGATATTTTTAAAAACACTATGAAGCCATAAGTCATATCATTCCTTGTCAGATGTGACCAGCCCACTGTCACTTGATTATATGTCACTTACAAGCTATAAATGTATATTACCCGGGTATAATCGCGATTATTTACTAGGTAAAATGTAATTACAGCGCCACCAAGTTATCTGTTCAGGTGGGCAAAATTGTAATTACGGCCTAGTCGTCCGCCATATTGAAAAGAAACATTCCGGTGTCTGTTGATTTATAGATATATTTTATTTACATTTAAAGACGAGCCTTTGACTTTAAATTTTTCATATTTTCCAAGTAAATTTCTAAAATGGTACCCCCGAATTCTCCACTAGCGCCGCTCTCAACTGAACAGCTAAGATGGTGGCACTGTACCTTATTTCCCGACGTTTCGGCAGCGTTACGGTTGCTGTTACAATTGTACATATTATTTTGTTCTTTTTCAAATGTGACCAACATCCCGCCACTGTAATATGCCAATCTTATAGGCTATGCTAATCATCTTAGTCCTACAGCGAATTGTTTCATTTCAAGCCCTAATATTCTGTTAAAGCATTGAAGTACAATGAGAACTCCACGAACGTGGCAATTTCATTTTATTGCTGCCTTAAGTCTAAGCCCGCGCCCGTATCAGACCTTCGAGGCGCCAACGGTACAAAGAGAACACGTCACGTGACCCGTCCATTTATCTGTCATTGAAGTGTAAAGCAGGGCACTGACCAACATTACGGGGTGTAATGTTACATGTTTCACAGCGAGCATTCATGCTGTGTGGTGTCGGCCTAGAGAATAGCACCAACCCAAATTCTTCCCGCGGGTGTCGTAAAAGGCGACTAAGGGACACAAACCGGAGGGTGGGCAGCAGCGGCCCCTGCAGTACAATTCCACCAAACTGCGATCCCGCATGCCCAGCGTGGGGATTATGGGCATTACCCCTCAATGATGGCACAACCTTGCGCTATGGAGCTCATTAGGGGAGGGCTATGTCCAGCAGTGGACTAATATAGCCTGAAGAAGAAGAAGATTCATGCTGTCAGGACGTAGTGTTACAGGGAAACCAGCAAGTGTGCAGCAGTTTGAGCGCTCTGACCGGTGTCAGCGAATGTTACATTACACCTTGTAACGTTGGTCAGTACCCAGTTTAATGCACTATCAGAATGAAGGCCCTGTTCATCGTCATCATCAATCCATTATGTCCCCACCGAGGGACACGGGTCTCTGAGGAAGGTATAGGGCCATACCCCACCACGGTGGCCAAGTCCGGAATGGTGGAGGCTTGCAAGACTAGCTGGTCTGGACTGGCTGGTCTTGCTGTCAGAAGTTTTCAAGCCGCCCTAAGGCCTCTGACTTGGCTTAGCGACCATCTATCGACGGCAGCCGGCACCAACTGCTTAACGTGCCTTGCGAAGCACGGAACCGCTCTGATCAATGCCACTAGCGTCAGTCATAGGCGGTGTACTATCCATGTACTGAACGCGCCCTGTGCAGTTTAACCTTCGTGATCGTTTAAGATCACTCAGGCAGCGGGGGCTACGAGCGATTAGAAGGCCCTAGTGTGCTCCATCTTAGATCGTTGCACTAAAGGTCTGTTTCACAATCTGCAGATAAAGTTCCGGATATGCTATCCGCAACCAGGGCTGCCGTTTGTTCTAAATTTGAAGCCATAAACGAACACACGCAATATAGGAATATTTATTTAAATTTAGAACAAACGGCAGCCTTGGTTCCGGAAAGCTTATCTGGAATTTTATTTGAACATTGTGGAACAGGGCCTTAGTATAAGCTTTCTACTAGGTCGGAAGAAACCGCCTTCTTTGCTCCCACCCTACACCGAATCGGGTCACGTAGTACGAAGACTATTAATAAGTGGATGTCCGTCAAACTAATCGTCAGGAGCATCTTCGGCGTTCGTGAATCGAATGGCGATCTCGATTCAATCGAGTTATGATCTCGAGTCCGCGATTGATTCGTATGTGCTTGCTCGTACAGTATGCGTGTGTAATTAATGGATCTCGGTTCATCAGTAGTAGAAGATGATTTTTTTTCGATATCAACCCTTGTACGTCCGCACTGCTGGGGCACGGGTCTTTTTCTGCATAGCAGGAAGGTTAGGCCATACTCCACCACGGGGTCCAAGTCCAGGTTGGTGGAGGATTGCAAGGCAGTGGCGGGCCTTACTGTCAGAAGTTATCAAGCCGCCCGTAAGGCATCAGACATGGCTTAACAAACTGCCGTTACAATGACAGCCGGCACCATCAGCTTACCATACTATGTATGAGAATGGAACATAATATGCTAACAGTAGATATGTTTTGAAGTTTATTTAAGTAAATACAAACATTATATTTGTAAAATAAGTACCTAACTAAAGATTACCTAACCTTCCTGCGACGATCTGCGAAAAACTGCAGGCAGATGCTGGATGCGGCAAGCTGAAGACAGGGCGCTATGGCGCTTATTAGTGGAGGGCTATGTCCAGTAGTGGACTTATATAGCCTGAAGAAGAAGATTATGATGATGCAGGAAGAGACCCGTGCCCAGTAGTGCATCCAGCTGCCACCAGCATTCCACCTTAGACGACCTAAATTGCCTATTGCAAAATTACTGCCGAACAAAATACGCCCGCATAAAGATCAATTTTCGCCTCCAGATATCGCCCTCAACAATAATAAACACCAGATGGATATTAATGTTAGATTGTAGGCTAGATACTACAATTGATATATCTACCGAAAGTCTTGGCGCGTCTGCCGAATGGTGTCATGTCAGTCAGTGGTATGGATAGCAGAAGTATAGGCGGTGGCTGTTACATTCAATTTAGTTAAGGCATTACCAGCCAGAGTCTTACAATCCTCAATCAACGCGGACTTAGCTCCCGTAGTGGAGTATAGCCTAACCTTCTTGCGCTGCTGCGATGCAGGAAGAGATCCGTGCCCCAGCAGTGGGGACATACAAGGGTAGATATCGAAGACGTTGCCCGGAACATCCTGCACCTGACCGCGCCTGTTGTTGCGTAAATCAAATGATTGAGTCGATCCCAGTCACTGGGTTTGACTGTAGCTACTGTGAGTATAATTATGTTCCATTCTCATACAAAATAGGTCTGGTAATGTTTTGTACCTTCTACAACTTGATAAGCCGTTGGTGCAGCCTGTCGTTGTAACGGCAGTCGTTAAACCATGTCAGAGGTCTGATGGGCTCGCCTAAGCCTAAGAAGGCTCGCCACTGTCTTACAATCCTCCACCAATCCGGACTTAGCCCCCGTGGTGGAGTATGGCCTAACCTTCCTGCGATGCAGAAAGAGACCCGTGCCCCAGCAGTGGAACTTACAAGGATAGATATCGAATATAAATTATCTTCTACTATGTCTAAAATGGTAAAGCGCGTAGGACACAACATAAAATGTACCATCTTTCAATACACATGTTTGACAAATAAAAATATTTTATCTTTTTTTATCTTTACTGATGAATCGAGATCAACCCAGTCACTGGGTTCGACTAGGCCACGAGCGCTTCTGTTTTTATCTAGGTATATTAGTCATTTAAATAATTCTTGATGTTGAATTTGTACAAAGCGTTGTACACAGAATGTGCTTAACACGTCGGAGGTAAGTCTAGTACCTGTATCTTGCGGAATCTTGTTGTAGAATCTTATACCGTGCCCCATAAAGGATGTATTAACTTTTACATACACATACATAACCTCACTCCTGTATCCCAGAGGAGTAGGCAGAGACCAGGGACTGCCACTTGCCACGATGACAGATCACCTTCGCTTCATCAACGTGCATAATTCGTCCGGGTACCTTTTATCTTAAAAAACCTATTTAGAGGCTAAAAATTCCACCCATGCCGGGATTCAAACCCGCGACCTCTGGCTATCCGTGCCAGCGCTCTTCCAATTGAGCTAATGGGCAACTCACCGGCATCATTAAAATTTCGAACCTCTTTAAACTATTCTCTGTATTACGTACAGGCAGCGACATATGGCATAATTAAATTGCATCACTGTCAGCCCCGACTACCTACTTTGCAGCTAGGTTTTTACATCGGAATGATATCACTGTACCCACATGATTATATAATATTTTTTTTTAATGCACTAACCCGTGCTAAGGACAATTTTAAAAAACCTATTATCTTCGCCTTTGCTAACATTTCCCCTATTTGGTCGATGTATGTCTGCCTGGAACGTCACTCACCAGCCGTTCCACTCACATTCGCAATATACATTAACTTTTCAACTCTAAATGGTGGAAATTACAGTTTATGTTTATTTCTAGTGTTAATCTTATGATCGTCTACGTCGCGTCGAAGCACAGGTCTTCGACGACTTCGACCCAATTCTCACTTAATTAGTAAATAAGTCGTATACGCCTCTAAGGCTTATGACTTAGAGTTTTCCGTAAAAAGTCGAGCGACAGCCAAAATATGTATTCTGAAAGCCATGCTAGATATTTATACTACCGATACAGGTAATATTTAGCAGTCCAGTTATTGATGATTGTTTATTTCATGCTGATTCGATATCAACCCTTGTATGTTCCCACTACTGGGGTACGGGTCTTTTCCTGCATCACAGAAAGGTTAGGCCATAATCCACCACGGACGCCAAGTCCGGGTTTATGGAGAATTGTAAGGAGTGGTGGGCCTTACTGTCAGAAGTTGCCAAGCCGCCCATAAGGCCTCTGACATGGGTTAACGACTGCCATTACATGACAGCCGGCACTAACGGCAAAACGTGCCTTGCGAAGCACGGAAGCGCTCGGAAAAATGCCACTAGCGGTAGTCACAGGACGGTCACCCATCTAGCACCTAACCGCGCTTGTAGTTGCTTAACTCAAGTGATCGATTCCAATCACTTAGTTTGACTATGCCACGAGCGCTTAATGCTGATTACATAACTAGATTAACCCTGTTGCTGTCGCTACTAGCCAGCATTGCCCAGGCTTCATGTGATTGATAGTCTATCGACAAATTGTCGCCGATGTGGCCCACTGCCGTGTTTAATTAAACGCTCGCCGTCCATCTATCGCGCGTTTTTTTCTAGTGACGACTGTGCCGCCCATCGTCGATTTATGGAATTGATTGGAATAGGAATAATAGTTAGGGGAATATAACGATGCGATGTTTACTTTGTGCGTCAAATGAGATTTCTTGTGACGTAAACAATCTGTGTATAAAGTTCGTTATTTAAAAACCTATTTAGAGGCTAAAAATTCTCACCCATGCCGGGATTCGAACCCGCAACCTCTGGCTATCCGTGCCAGCGCTCTACCAATTGAGCCAATGGGCGACTCACAGCATCAGTGAAATTTCGAACCTCTTTCCACTATTCTCTGTATTACGTACAGGCAGCGACATCTGACTTAAGCAAATTGCATTACTTACAGCCCCGACTACCTACTTTGCAGTTAGGTTTAACATCGGAACGATATCACTGTACCCACATGATTATGCTAAGGAACAAATTTAAAAACCTATTAAGAGGCTAAAAATTGTTCCTTAGCACGGGTTAGTGCATTAAAAATAAAAATAGTTTATGGTTCGTTATGTTCTGAAAATCAGGGCTGTGGGCTCAGTCCCTCAGCACAACACTGAGGCAGCTGCCTTTTGTGGCAATTAAGATACTACTTCTTCTTCTTCAGGCTATATTAGTCCACTGCTGGACATAGCCTTCCCCTAATAAGCGCCATAACGCCCTGTCTTCAGCTTGCCGCATCCAGCATCTGCCGGCAGTTTTGCGCAGGTCGTCATCTCACCTGGTCGGAGGGCGTCCTACACCACGTTTGCCGAGTCGCGGTCGCAACTCAAGAACACGTTTACTCCAACGGTTGTCGGTTCTTCGCGTGATGTGGCCATCTCGCCAATTTTCTGAGCTACGTCGATATCTTTGGTTCTCTGTGGGATGCATTCGTTACGAATCTTATCCTTCAGAGAAACTCCGAGCATATAGACACACCACAGGCTAAACCTATGTATTTTTTGTTTCGTTTAATGTATGTTTCGTTTATTTCTGTTTGTCATATTATGTTAATTTATCTGGTTATTTTCTTTGCGATGTGTCTTGTTGGTATAATAAATGTATTTTTTTCTTTCTTTTCCTTTCTATGTTTTAATTTTTATGTTTTGAGAGTTTGTAGTAATCATTTATGCGCTGTTTATCCTTTGTCAGTTTAATTTATTGTATTTATTGGGGGTATTTATTGGGAGGTCTATTATAGACTGTGAATATTATACATATACGAACCTTTTCACCGAACGAACCGTTGGTTTGGACATGTAGAGAGGATGAAGGAAGAAAGATTGACAAAACAAATATATATTTTGTTTTGTCAATCTTTCTGTGCACGTGAGTGGAAAGGCTGGTAAGGGACGTCCCAGGCGGACATACATCGACCAAACCAAAGACGAAGATACAAACTGAATGCCTCGCCCGCAAACGCATTTGTAACTAAATAACATAAATGTAACAAAATCCTCGCTTTACAAAGCGTGTGTGCCAAAGAAAAAGGCAGACCAGACAGACGGGATGAGACGGTAATCGAGTTTCACTTTCCTCTTTTGCTGACGCTACACATCTGTCCCATGTCAGAGCAGACAACGGACCAAACCCTTAGGGCGGCTCCTCAAGGAGCAATTGCCATTCAAAAGTAGGTTGGTTCCTACTTACAAACGACATAACGGATTGGCTGAAAACCAGCGTTACAAATTTTGTCTGTAGCACCTGATGAAGCGCTCGTGGCCTAGGCGAACCGAGTGAACAGGCGCGGTCAGGTACGGGATGGGTGAGCGTCCCGTGACTACCGCTAGTGGCATTTTTCCGAGCGCTTCCGTGCTTTGCAAGGCACGTTAAGCCGTTGGTGCCGGCTGTCATATAATGGCAGTCGTTAAGCCATGTCAGAGGCCTCATGGGCGGCTTGATAACTTCTGACAGTACGACCCGCCACTGTCTTACAATCCTCCACCAACTCGGACTTGGCCCCCGTGTTGGAGTATGGTCTAACCTTCCTGCGATGCAGGAAGAGACCCGTGCCCCAACAGTGAGGACATACAAGGGTCGATATCATGCCCGATTGAAACGGATTGGCTGAAAACCAGCGTTACATATGTCGTCTGTAGCACATGCTGAGGCTAGACACGTTTTTTTATATCTTGGGAGCCAATCCTCACTTCATCAGCAAATAACTCGTATGCGACTCTAAGGCGTATGACTTGAATTCTACATAAACATCGCCCATTAGCTCAGTTGGAAAAAGCGCTGGCACGGATAGCCAGAGGTTGCGGGTTCGAATCCCGGCATGGGTGGAGTTTTTAGCCTCTAAATAGGCTTTTACAATTGTCCTTAGCACGGGTTAGTGCATTAAAAATAAAAATAGTTTAATCTACCTACATAAACCGTGGTAATTACTATGCGACATGATGACACCTCAAAGCAAGCGAAATTTATAAGAAAAATTTGCCTATACGGCTTTGTGAGAATACATGAAGCTGATTATTAAGCGACAAATGTCTAAATCTTCGAATTTTTTCATCTAAACTTTCAATTCGCACATAACCGCGCTTACTGAGTCCTAACTTTTGATTATTGCGTGCATTTCAACTTTTATTGCATGTTATAAAACTAGTAACACTTGCATCTCAATATTTTTTTAATTATGTAGGAAAGTGTTGTTTAGTGTTAATTTCACCCAAATGTTCGAATGTGATTTTGTGGTAATATAAATAAAGCATCATCTTGTCTTGTCCTGTCCTGCCCTTTCCTGTCCTGTCCTATCCTGTCCTGTCAGGTTCCGTCCCTTCCAGTCCCGTTCCGTCTTGTCCAGTCCAGTCCGGTCCGGTCCGGTCCAGTCCGGTCGGGTCCGGTCCGGTCCGGTCCGGACCGGTCCGGTCCGGTCCGGTCCGGTCCGGTCCGGTCCGGTCCGGTCCGGTCCGGTCCGGTCCGGTCCGGTCCGGTCCGGTCCGGTCCGGTCCGGTCTGGTCCGGTCCAGTCCAGTCCAGTCCTGTCCTGTCCTGTCCAGTCCTGACCTGTAACACCTCGTCACAGCGTAGCCAGTGCGGTTTTTGCACACACTATTTTGTATCTGGAAAGGTTTAGAATATTATATATAATAATAATGTATATATACACTATCTATAATATTCACTGTAAAATAATAGCTCCCACAAAGCACAATCACTTTTGCAGATCCCAGACTAGGGTCCTCCCCCTCCACCAATCCGGAATTGGGCCCCGTGGTGGAGTATACCTTCCTCAGGGAAGAGACCCGTGCCGCTCGGTGGGGACATAATGAATTGATGATGATGAAACTAGGAATCCCTTGTGTAATAAACATGGAAATACACCCAGATTGAGGCCATTACTACAACAGTACTGCGGACTCCAGTGGGAATCCAGCCCACGACCTGCGGCATGTTAATGAGACTTTATATTTTCGTTTCCAACAAACGCCTAAACAAGACCTCAAACGAATAAATTCCGTCACTTTAAAGCGAATGAGAAACTACGCAGATACGGTAATATTTTATCTGCGTATCATCATCATCATCAATTCCACTCACCATCCCACCGAGGGGCACGGTCTCTTCCCTGAGGAAGGTATAGGCCGACGACGACGACGCGATCTCCGTCTCTGCTCACCATGACTAAGCTCTGCAAATCGGAGCGAAACCTGGTCGGACTCTTCCGATATAACGGCACCCGTAAGTAGATCCGGACAAAAGGTCTACAAGGTATAGGCCATACTCCACCACGGGGACCAAGTCCAGATTGGTGGAGTCTTGCAAGGCTAGTGGCTGGTCTTATTGTCAGAAGTTATCAAGCCGCCCTAAGGCCCCTGACTTGGCTTCTGCTTATAAAAACTTCATTATCTGCAAGCATGAAACACTAGTGGTCCTGTGACTATCGCTAGTGGCGTTTTTCCGAGCGCTTCCGTGCTTCGCAAGGCACGTTAAGCCGTTGGTGCCGGCTGTCTTGTAATGGCAGTCATTAAGCCATGTCAGAGGCCTTATCGGCGGCTTGATACTTTCTGACAGTAAGGCCCGCCAATGTCTTACAATCCTCCACCAACCCGGACTTGGTCCCCGTGGTGGAGTGTAGCCGCACCTTCCTCCGATGCAGGAAGAGACCCGTGCCCCAGCAGTGGGGCCATGTAGGGGTTGATATTGATATATCGATCGATATATATCTTACCCTCTCTGCGTAGTGTGTGATTCGCTTAGCACAAACTTTATTGAGGCACATAAGGGTAACGTGCCCTTGAAGCGAGAACATGTCCCGGTACAAATAAAAGGAAAAAACAAAACATACGACAACTCTTTCCTAAACAGGCGAAAAGTTCCCGACAAATACGTCGCGACAGGGTGTACTTTACAGCCTTATTTATTATAAACACGATTCCACCAAAGCACTCCTGGAGGCGTTTTAAGATTGAAATCCTTTACAATAATAAGGACTGGCACGACTTCAGGTGTTGTTTTATTTGTAGATTAGTATATAGTGTAATAAAACAGGAAAACTGAATAAAAACGGATAAGCAGGTAAAATAGTCAGATCTAGTCGAAGGGTAAAGTAGTAATGATTAAAAATGAGGGAAATCGAAAAATGTGTGACGTAATTTAAATATTTGAAAATGATAGATAGAAAAAGAAATAAAAATGGTGTAAAGAGGTTTGCACCGTTACAAAATGTTTTTTAAATCTAAAAATGTTGATATTTGTGGGCCCTGTAGGGCACGCAATATTATAATTATAGGAATCTCTTATAAACGAAGACTACCCTTCACTACCCTTTTTCCTGCACAACCCTTGGCCAGTCTCTTCAACACCAAAGGTTTGCTGGGAGAGCATTAAGCCCGTCTTTCATTAAGTACGCCCTTGTACATTTACTCATGTAATTAGTGCAATAAATAATTCAAATAAATAAGACTGTAACGGGCAGGTCCTGGGTGGACGATGGATAGGTAAAGACGATAGTGGGGCAAACAAATCTTTATTAAAAAAACACAAAAAAAAACAGTGGAGGGGAAGGTCCAGTGTACACTGGGCACAACCTTACAAAGAATAATGCAAGAATTACACCTTCCGTACGCAACTAGGGTCCAGTACGTTCCACTAATGGATAGCGTACCGTACACGTAATTACGAATTACGGGAATTACTACAGTAGCGTAACTAATATCTTAAATGGTCCAGTATGTTCCGAAAGCAGATAGCATACTGTACACTGAAAGAGGAATTCACCTGGTCGATCCACGTATGGATACAATACCATGAGATGAGGAGGAAAAATTAATTAATTACAATATGACTTGGGTCACTTATATCCACCTGAGTTGAACCAAACCATACCGCGATGTAGACTTGTGTCAGCGCCACCTAGTGTTACATTTGGTAACTAAAATAAACAATGCCAGTGTCCTCAACAGTGCTCTGCGGTCACATTAGGAACTAAAATAAAGGTGGTGCTACAAGACTATATAATTATACTATTTTTATTTTAATGCACTAACCCGTGCTAAGGAACAAATTTAAAAACCTATTTAGAGGCTAAAAATTTCACCCATGCCGGGATTCGAACCCGCAACCTCTGGCTATCCGTGCCAGCGCTCTACCAATTGAGCCAGTGGGCGACTCACGGCATCAGTGAAATTTCGAACCTCTTTACACTATTCTCTGTATCACGTACAGGCAGCGACATCTGACTTAAGCAAATTGCATTACTTACAGCCCCGACTACCTACTTTGCAGTTAGGTTTTAACATCGGAACGAAATCACTGTACCCACATGATTATACTATTTTTATTTTAATGCACTAACCCGTGCTAAGGAACAAATTAAAAAAAAAGCCTCTAAATAGGTTTTTAAAGACTATATAATTTTAGTTCTTATCATATGCAATGACACAAATCATATACTAATCATATATAATCATATACATTAACAAAAAATAATGTAAGTACCTATTATTATTATTATTAAAATTCTTTATTGCATAAAAATTTTGCACATAGGCGAGCTTAATGCTACTTAGCATTATCTACCAGCTAACCTACTATTCCGATATCACTCATGATTTTTAGTAATTTTGATACTATTTTTAAAACGATAACACAGTAAATATAAAATCTTGTTGCTATGTAAATATGTATGAATGTATGTCAGAACGTCATTATTAAATTTCAATCGTAATTAACATTAATCCGTAATTAGTTTATTTCTTTTACAGATTAATAATTAATTAAATCAACTCCTGTTAACATCTATCTATCTATCTATCCAGCCCATGAATGAAGCCCACTGCTGGGTATAGGCCTCTTCCATTTCACGCCAACTCTCCCGGTCCCTTGCCAATGTCGACCACTTACCCCCGGCCGCTTTTTTAATGTTATCCCTCCAACGGGCAAGTGGTCTACCCACCGAACGACGACCGGTTCTTGGCCACCACTCCGTGACTGCCCTTGTCCACCTTCCGTCATCCCGTCTCATCAGGTGTCCCGCCCATCTCCACTTCAACTTTGTGATCCGTGTGCCCACATCTTCGACTCTGGTCTTTTGTCGGATTGCAACGTTGCGCACTCGATCAACAAGTGAAATACCTAAAATGGCTCGCTCTATGGCTCTCTGTGCGACTTGGATTTTTTCCATGTTAGCCTTTGTGAGCGTCCACGTTTCGGCACCGTACGTGAGGATGGGTAGAATGCATTGGTTAAATGCCTTGGTCTTTAGGCATTGTGGGATTTTCGCTTTAAAGATGTCGTCCAGCTTCTTAAAGGCAGCCCATCATAACATACAATTATATAAAAAAATATGTGTGTAATTTCCATTTTTATACACATAGTGTTCTCTATCTGTCTATAACACTTTTTTGCACAACCAGAAAAAAAAAACATTTAAAAGGATACGGACGAAGATACTGTCCGAAGTAATTACGAAATCACAACATCGAAAATGGCACGTCCGTTCGTCTGTCTGAAACCCTAAATAATGAGATAAGGGATGTTATATAAAAACACGCTTTCATATATCAAAGAACGGCAGCCCGTATACGTGACCGACATTCCTAGTTTCAGAACTGTGCTTCCATTTGGTCGCTACATATGATCCCATATGGACAAGTAATATTTGATGTCAATCCTTTGTATGTCACCACTGTTGGGGCACGCGTATCTTGCTGCATCGCAGGGAGGTTAGGCCATACTCCACCACGGGGGCCAAATCCGGGTTGGTGGATTGTAAGACAGTGGCGGGCCTTTACTGTCGGAAGTTATTAAGCCGCCGGCCTCTGACATGGCTTAACGACTGTCATTACAAGACAGCCGGCACCAACGGTTCAACAGGAAATTCACCCATAACTTTGTGGGTAAGATTAAGCCTTAATTACTCCAACATAAAAATTAAGTTGGAGTATTTCAACAAGGGGGCCACGCCAGGGTCGATGGAGAATATACTTAAAAATTATAAGAAGAGGATGCAATAACATAACACGAACTCACGCCTGTATCCCAAAGAGGTAGGCAGAGACTAGGTACTGCCACTTTCCACGACTCTGACAGATCACCTTCGCTTCCTCAACGTTCATTAGTCGTTGCATGCATGCACGCAGGTTTTGGGTGCAGGAAGAAATAAATTTATTTATCGCAGATATTATAAACGTATATTGTAAAATAAGTTGTAAGTAGTTATTGTCCGACAACCGTTGGAGTAAGCGTGTTCTTGAGTGGAGACCGCGACTCCGCAAACGTAGTGTAGGACGCCCTCCGACCAGGTGGGATGACGATCTGCGACAAACTACAGGCAGATGCTGGATGCGGCAAGCTGAAGACAGGGCGTAATGGCGCTCATTAGGGGAGGGCTATGTCCAGCAGTGGACTACATAATATAGCCTGAAGAAGAAGAAGTAGTTATTGTTTACTGTTTATTGAACTGATAACTATACTAGCCCTCAATGAAAATCGAACCATCGACGTTTGTTTCGGTAGTCAAATGTCTTAACCGCTTGACGATCGAGGCAGACAATATAATAATTTATAATTTGTTATTGTTACTATCATATAATGTAATTTTTAGGGTTCCGTACCTCAAAAGAAAAAACGGAACCCTTATAGGATCACTTTGTTGTCCGTCTGTCCGTCCGTCCGTCTGTCAAGACCCTTTTTCTCAGGAACGCGTGGAGGTATGAAGCTGGAATTTATATCAATTACTCAGGTCTACTGTCCCTTGAAGCTGTGAAAAAATCAAACTTCTAAGCCAACGCAATCAAAAGATACAGCCGTTTATGCCGCAAATTTTCGACACTTGCAAGGGAATCAAAACCTACAGGGTGCTTCCCGTGAACTCAGAATCTTGAAATTTGGTACGAAGCAACGTCTTATAGCATAGATAAAGGAAAAATTACGAAAACCATAAATTTTTAGTTACATCACATAATATATATTTTTTTAATAATTTTAAACTTACTACCCTTTTCCTCATAAACGCGTAGAGGTATTAAATTGAAATTCATACCAAATACTCAGGTCTATAATACAGGTTTGTACGGAACCCTCGGTGCGCGAGTCTGACTCGCACTTGGCCGGTTTTTTCTAAGTTACGTACGAATTTTAAATCGTAATTAGCAATACCACCAGATAACTTTGTTGTTTGAATTTTATTCGTGTACCCGGGGATACTACCTTTTTTTTACACTTCTAATATTTTTAGGTTGGATGGAAGAAATATCTGGTTAAAAAAGTCCGCCTTTGGGCGTAATTGTTATTACATTGTGTGTCATTTAAGTCGTTATTGTGGTTTTATTGTGCAATAGTGTTACAAACAAAACAAATTTTAAATGAAACATCGTGAGATATCCCGACTGTTCTCATAACATAGCGGTTAGTGTTTCCACATACAATGACCTGTATTTGAGGCTAACTGCGGAAGTCTTAGATCTCACTAACTAATTACCTGGGGCGGTCCTGACGTATCTTCAGTTAGGCTGCTTCAGTTTTTAATTTACCTGTAATTCTATGGTTGCTTAAATTTGGTTATTCTTGCAAGTTATTTTTTTGGAGGAATTTATAAAATATTGTTATCTTTTCCAAAATAGTAAATTCGGGAAATTAAAGGTCTATTTTTTAGAGACCTGTGCCCCAGCAGTGGGTTTATGTGCAGTGGGAAGGGTTGTTAACGATAATGAAGGTCTATTTCTTTATAAGACAACTGTTCATATTTTTTGTTCGTTTCCGTATAAATAAATAAAAAATATAAAAATTAGGAGCGAATTACGGGATCAAGCTGGAGTAACTAGTATGAGGGGTTGAGAGGTTAGGGTAAGTGTACATTGAGAGCCGCAAGAGCCTGTAAGGTCAAAGGGAGGGAAGTTTTCTTCGTGGGTATACGGTTTTTTTAAATAGGTCATCGTGTATAGAATCTTTTAAGGAGCTATCCGGTGCTATCTAGTACCACGAATGGAAAATAAATATAACACCTTTTATAATCTTTTTTATCAATAAGTGAACATCATAAATGTTGAGAACTGTGGTTTCTAGCTTTAGAACTTCGAGACTCCAAGGTTGTTGACCCTAGGTTCTAGCTAGGGTCAACAACCTAGGACTTTCGATTTCCGCTAAAGGCAGCCGTTGGCAAAAATTCTTTACAGTCATTCTTAGATCTTTGCGCTTGCCAATTAAAGTACGGGTAAGGTTATATGCCTGATGAAATGTCGCGATTAGAGCCGTTTAAATTATAACTATGTATGAGCATCGCGAATCATTAAGAAATTCTAATGCATCGCATATTTACCTACATATTCATATTCGCATATTTATATATGTGAATGGAAAGGCCGGTAATTGACGTCCTAGGCGGACATAATTCGACCAAATAGGGGATGTATTAGCAAAGGGGAAGATAAAAAGGCCCCGGAACCGGCGGGCGTGCATGCAACGATTTATGAACGTTGATGAAGCAAAGGTGATCTGTCAGGATCGTGGCAAGTGGCAGTCTCTGGTCTCTGCCTACCCCTCTGGGTTTTATGCTAAGTTTATGTTATTTTCATTACTTTACATTGTTCACATTATAAGTTTATCCGTGGTTTTCGTGTCCAATCCAATAGTTTCAGTGTCCAGCCCAAAAACATGTGAGAATTACCTTCATAACTAACAACTTATCTTGAGTAGTAATAACCTAAATCTTGACATCTTTTACACAGCCATCTCATACCTTCCTCGTCAAAGAGAAATCACCTCTATCCCGCTCAAGATAAGGCCTCTAAGCTCATGAAAGGGCCAAAGGTTTCTGGCTAGCCGTCAACGTATTACCATAGAGATATCCAATTCTGATACAGCCTTGACGTTGCCCTGAAGTTAGTTCTTTTCAGTCGGTTGTACGAGAGGGGTCTGGAAAGTTCTTTGGTTGATTTACCTTTGAAGTTTCTTTGCCATTTAGAGAGTATATAGGGAAGGGCTTTTGCGTCTCCACTGTCGTAAAAACTATCAATAGAATGGATACTCGTAATGCAGGCTTTTTTCTATACAATTACCAATTTTTCACTAATGTATCCGTATACTTGAGACGTACAATACAACGTATAATACGGTGAAGGAAAACATCGTGAGGAAATCCGCGGCTTGTTTGGCTCCGCACGTATTGACTAGTCTTTCCTGTGGGCTAGGCCGATTAAGCTGTCAGGATGGCATAGGTGCTGGGCAAGCCTACACCATCTATAAAACCATGTGCCAGGCACTACAGTGTCGGAGTAGTCCCTTCACCCATCTAGTATGAGTGAGGTTACCACTGGACGCTGTATAAATCATCTCATTACGTAGATGCAAAAAGGCCAATTATCATCACGATACTTAAATTAATAATGTCTGGAATTGATCTGTACATTAAGGACAAAAAAACTAATTACCAAAATACAGGACCACCTAGTTTGGCAATTAGTCGTATTAATAATTGTACCATTAGCCTTTAAGTGATTTTTGTAAAGCCCTCAAGGCTTATAATACCCCGCCTGTAAGTGGCTCTTTATGGTGAGAAATAAACTTTTACTTAACTTTACATATCTCTTGCTCTGTAAGTAGTCACTTACTTCCCTGAATGCCGGGGTGTATGGATATCATTACAGCATAGGTTTCAAAACATACTATGTAATGTTAACATTACAGCATATGATAGTTTTTGGAATTTGAGGAAAAGAACTGTCATAATCATACTGCGAAAAGAATATTTTTTAAAAGTTAATATTTTTTTTCTCGGTATCGATTATTTACTCGAATCGGAATCGAGACAATTTATGAAGATTTTATTTTAAATATCGAACTATTTGTTACGCAGTCACGGTCATCGTATGTTAATTGAAATCGATTTAAAAATCAAACAGGCCAGCACGATTTGACTCGCATGTGTGCCATAAAATCTTGAAGAGTAAAAAAGTCAGTCGACTAGCTAGGCGCGAAAGTAATTTTTTTTCGTGTTTTGGATTTCTTTCCCAAAAGTTTAAAAAAATGTCAAGTGACGAAGACATGGATCTATTGTGCGTTCACATTAACTTGACGCGTGAGAGAATTGGTAGCACTGAGATGTTGACTGTTACCATGTTAAATAAGAAATCATTCCCATTACTTGGGGAAAATAAAAGGATTGAGGGCTTGTTTAACCATCTTCCGATTAGGTCCAAAAGCTAATTCACATGTTATGTCCTTGTTACCAATTCTCTCACGCGTCAAGTTAATGTGAACGCACTATACTGCAAGAAGAATATTTTTTAAAAGTTAATATTTTTTTTCTCGGTATCGATTATTTACTCGAATCGGAATCGAGACAATTTATATTAGAATTTATGAAGATTTTATTTTAAATATCGAACTATTTGTTACGCAGTCACATCGTATGTTAATTGAAATCGATTTAAAAATCAAACTGGCCAGCACGATTTGACTCACTTGCGTGCCATAAAATCGTGAAAAGTAAAAAAGTCAGTCGACTAGCTAGGCGTGAGTAATTTTTACTAGGCGCGAAAGTAATATTTTTTCGCGTTTTGGAGTTCTTTCCCAAAAGTTTAAAAAAATGTCAAGTGACGAAGACATGGATCTAACCCCCGATTTTATAAAAGAAGAAGCAAAAACATTCTCAAACTGTAAATATTCCTAAAAAGAACTATACCTACCATATCTTTTACAAATTGTTCTAATTTTACTATTAGTTTTAATTAAATACACATGTTTCTCTTTAATAAATGTTCATAGAAACCTGCTTTCTTGTTTTTTTACTTACCTCACAATCGATATGTAAAGCAGAGTGTTTACCCCGGGTGTAAGCATCAATTGCATACTCGGGCTACTAAGCGCCCTCGCTGCGCTCGGGCGCCAAAAACCTCATATGCAATTGATGTCATACAGCCCTTGGTTAACAATCTACTATTACAATCACTAGGCCTATTATAGTATTTCCTCTTCCAATATATAATTCTCATAGAAAGCGCTCGTCGCCTAGTCAAACCGAGTGATTGGCATCAATCACTTGAGTTAAGCAACAACAGGCGCGGTGCAGGATGGGTGACCGTCCCGCGACTGATGCTAGTGGCGTTTTTTCAATTTTCAATTTCAATTTGTCGCAATTTTCCAGTCGCTTCCGAGCTTCGCAAGGTACGCTAAGCCGTTGGAATCGGCTGTCATGTAATGGCAGAGGTTAAGCTATGTCAGAGGCCATATGGGCGGCTTGATAACTTCTAACAGTAAGACCCGCCACTATCTTACAATCCTCCATCAACCCGGACTTGGCCCCTGTGGTAGAGTATTGGCTTAACTATCCAGCGATGAAGAGATCCATGCCCCAGCAGTGGGGACATACAAGGGTTTATATCGATTATTGGATAACCTTGGAAATAAATCCATACTCCACTGGAATGGCAAAAGTAATGAATTTCTTGAAATGAAACGCCGCTACTTGGAAGTAATCGGAAAAAGATTAACTTTAGATTGAGTTTTATAAAACATTTCGATCTTGTTTGAACCAACAGGACTAAGCTTAGGCTTGGGGCTCACAGGAAGGAGTTGGAGTGAGGGCGCGGAAAAGACGGGGCACGTAACACCATGAAGCGCCTAGCGCCACCAATGGAAAAAAAATCGTAACTTGTTTCATTATACGGTTTTATCTAAAAGTTAACATAATAAATCTTAACAACTAAGTATGTATGATAACTATTTTTAAAATTTACAGTGTAGAACATAGAATCAACAACCAAGGACTTTAATGAATTTCCACTAAAGGCAGTTTTTAGCAAAAAGCGATTTAAATTCATTCTTATCTTATATTATTGAGGATAAGATAAGATAAGGAAAGAATATTCTGTATTGTACACACCAGAAAATAAATACAGAGACAAAAGTTACAAAAGAAGAGGTACAATTGGCGGCCTTATTGCTGATAGCAATTTCTCCCAGACAACCTTAAATCGGAAAGATTGCAGAAGGAGAAATTGAGAAGGGTAGTTGGTGCTCATCGAATGTTAATGTACATACGTATACAGAATAAAATAAACTTACATAGATAAATACTATTATAAACATACAAAAACATTAAGTTATAATAGCAAGCATGATAGGAACAATAGGTTCGCCTAGACTAGGTTCTAAACAGTGTAGTGGAGTATTGTAAGATAGTGGCGGGCCTTACCGTCAGAAGTTCTCAAGCCTTATGATGAATAATCTAAAAAAAATCTTGAGGATGCCTCGTGTTAGAGGCGAAACGCGTCGCGTGTTTTCTCACACAAGTATTGGTGTAGGTGTGTTCGTGTCTTGCTTCTGCTTGAAAAAGTGGGTGGGAGGGCGGTGCATTAGCTAGCCGCATGGTGCTTGTGGGATTTTTGGCGGAATTCAGCAAAGTAATTTTAACTTTTTAATGCTATTATGGATTTCCGCAAAGTAACGCCTGATTCTATACAACTTATAAATTATCGCGACGAGACCTGTTTAATATAAATAAGTCCACCAACCCGGACATGGTCCCCGTGGTGGACTATGGCCTAACCTTTTTGCGATGCAGGAAGAGACCCGTGCCCCAGCAGTGGGGGCATACAAGGGTTGATATCGAATATAAATAACTGCTTTTTATAGAGATAACCTTCTCGCCCCGTCCTTTCTTTCTTTGTGGATTTCGTTCCGTATCTTCAGTGCATACTCGACGACCTGTGTGGCGTAGCAGTAGCGCATCCGCCTGCCATGATAGACAAGTCCCGGGTTCGATACTTGGCTGGGGACAAAATAACCCCAGGTCTTGGATGTTTACCTACATGTTTGTGATGTCGTTGTTTTTGCTACCGGTCTGGTTTGATTTCTGGTACGACACCGGGTATCCTAGTGTGAGGCCAGAAGCAATGTATGTGCCTGTATGTAAATGTTATGTTATGTTATGAAAATGTGTTAGAAGAACGCCGCGTCTTTTCCAAGCCCTCTGTGTCTTTGTGTGTCCCAGGCCTTAAAAAGTCAATTATAATCCAATCGCAAAACGAGGTTTAGAATAAATCGAAAAAAGCCGATTAACGATTTGTTTGCACGCAAGTGTAATTACTCCCAGAAAGTATTCCCAGAAAACATTGTAAAATTATATTTTTTCAGTCATGTACAGTCGACAGCACATCTACCTTTACGCGCGTGCACCCTACTCAGTTACGTTAATCATCACCATATACCCTTTATTTCACCACCGAGGGGCACGGGTCTCTTTCTTGAGCAAGACCCACTTGACCACCACGGGGGTCTAGTCCGGATTGGTGGAGGCTTGCAAGACTAGTGGTTGATCTTACTTTCAGAAGTTTTCAAGCCGCCCTAAGGCCTCTGACATGGGTTAACGCCTGCCATCTAGCGACGGCAGCCGGCACCAATTGCCTAACGTGCCTTGCGAAGCACAGAATCGCTCGGAAAAATGCCAGTAGCGTTAGTCATAGACATTTCACCCATCCATGCACTGAACGCGCCCTATGTTGCTTAGCCTTCGTGATCATTTAAAATCACTCAGGCAGTCGGGACTACGAGCGATTCCGTTACGTTGTTATTATTAATTAACTGGTAGTGCCCAACGGTGTTACCCGCGGTTTATTAGGTTAACCAAATATCGTAATCACTAGTGGTAATGTTGTGAAGCACCCGTGAAGCTTACCTATGTAAACCTAAGCGTGACGTCACGTGATGTGATTGGTGTTTTAGTCAAAATGGCTGAAAGGAGTATTATAATATTTATTTTATTCAAGACTAGCTGTGTCCCCCGCCGCGAACAGTAGAAGATATTTTTCTACAGTAAAACGTAGTCTATTGTTTTCACGCTAAGGTTTACATTGGTAAACTTCACCCGTGCTTCACAAAATTACTAAGTTAGTGATTACGATATTTGGTTAACCTTATAAACCGCGGGTAACACCGTTGGGCACAACTAGTTAATTAATAATAACAACGTAACTGAATTGCTCGTAGTCCCGGCTGCCTGAGTGATCTTAAACGATCACGAAGGGCAACACAGGGGCGTTCAGTGCATGGATGGTTAAACCGTCTATGACTAATGCTACTGGCATTTTTCCGAGCGATTCCGATTTTATTAAAACCGCTCCAGCCGTTTAGACGTGAAGAAGTAACAAACATACACACTCACAAACTTTTGCCTTTGTGTGATGTAATGTGATTAAATGAGCGCTTTTCCGAGTGACTTAAAAAAATAAAGTTGTATCACTTTTAATCAATAGATGGCGCTAGCGGTTGCCCTATCTGAATGAAGGAGGTTAACTGACCAGAAACTGAAGAAACGTTTCTGCATAGCTGATAGTTTGCAGCAAGGTATCGTTGGTTACTGGTCTTCTTTCTACTCTATGATTCTATCACTCCTATGTACTTTGTGTCAATAACCTCCGTTCTCAGACAGAGTTAGTAGCTTTTAGGGAACCCAACTGACAGCTGTCAAAAATGCCGAGCTGAAAAGCCCTCATTCTTTATTGCATGAAATACAAAGTATTTGATACTCTTTGATGAATCCAAAGCTTTCCAAAGAAAATTAATAAAAAAATATAATTAGCGAAGCGCTCGTGGCGTAGTCGAACCGAGTGATCGGAATCAATCACTTGGCTTAAGCAATGGCAGCAACAGGCGCGGTCAGATGCAGGATGGGTGACCGTCCCGTGACTACCGCTAGTGGCATTTTTTCCGACCGCTTCCGTGCTTTGCAAGGCACCAGCTGTCCTGTAATGGCAGTCGTTAAGCCAAGTGGGAGGCCTTATGGGCGGCTTGATGACTTCTGACAGTAAGGCCCCCACTGGGATTGTAAGTCCTCCACCAACCCGGACTTGGCCTCCGTGGTGGAGTATGGCCTTACCTTCCTGCATTGCAGGAAGAGACCCGTGCCCCAGCAGTGGAGACATACAAGGGTTGTTGTCGCAATTAATACTCATAATTACTTCCAGAAAACACAATCTCTTATCCTGGTCCTAAACTAGGATATCCTGTGCTATGTTAACGAGACAAGGACATCAAAAACATGGAAATACACCGAGAATTGGGCCTTGTGTACTGTAACGATACCTCTTTACAATATAGCTGGCCGGTACCGCCGTCTAGTAAAGTTTCAATTATTTTTAAAGAAATCGTTACGTTTTGTTTAAGTGTCAGTCGTGGAGAGACCCAGCTAGGCTAGGGTTTCGATAAAAAGAGATAATATTGCTATACGATTGAAGATATTTATATAAATAACGTACCTATTTATAATAAAAAACGCTGCATAAGAGCCATTTGCGGCGCAGGCTCTTTGGACTTTAGCAAACCCCTGCTTCAAAAACTAAATATTCTTTCATTGCTTAGTCTCTACATCTATGAAATAGCGTGTAATATCCGTACCAGCACTCTTCCAACTGAGCTAATGGGTGACTCACCGGCATAAGTGAAATACGTACCAGTGTACGTATACAGAGAATATTGTAGAGGTTTGAAAGGAGACGGGGATTTCTGGGCCCGATTGTAAATAGTTGAGATATGGTTCAAAAAAGCGTTGTATTTTTCTATTTTAAAATATAAAAAATGAGCTCAATTCACAATCTGGAAGACGAGAAATCTTTAAAATAAGTTTATGGCCCTAATAAAATAGGATACCGATTACTTTAATCGATAAGTCTGCATGTATTAAATAAAAAACACCTGCACCAGATGACTGATTCAATCAAATTAAATAAATACATTATAATATACTTAATGTCAACAGTTTAAAAAATCCAAATATTAACTTGATGCAAATAAATCTTTAAATTGATTTTCGTTTACGGATCGATTACGGGTTAACCGTGTTTGTCAACTGTATTTTTAATCTGTGTCTGTGGCAAGAAAAACATCCTTGGTCTGTGCTAACAGTGACAGGCGTGACAGCTCCTTTAATCTGTGACTCAATCTATCGATCACTCGTCAATAGCCAATAAACGTTTTAAAAAAATGATCACTCGTCTTCTCTCAGAATAATAGAGCGTCTTCTCGTATAGTTTAGTGCGTTTTGAGTGTGTTTCCTGTTGTTTTTGTTATTATAATTCTCCGCCCAGTGCTTTCTTTCTACAGACTTACGATCTTGCTTAACTTGTACGGACACGCATAAGTTTAGTATAAGTTTCATTGTCAGCTTGTTGCATAGCCTCACTTTTACTAAATCTCTTATAACTCTGCTCTCAGATTGCCAATATCCGCAGAATTTTCCGAGGTGGTTTGCTAATATATAAGCTCTAAATTGACATCTCTTTCACCTTTTTACACCCAGGCCCAAGAATTTATGAAAGTGTATCCATCTCCTTTCACTGATGCCGGTGAGTCGCCTATTAGCTCAGTTGGAAGAGCGCTGGCACGGATAGCCAGAGGTCGTGGGTTCGAATCCCGGCATGAGTGGAATTTTTAGCCTCTAATTAGGGTTTTAACACTAAAGTTGACTATTTACAAAGCGAAATTTTCAATTATAAACTAGATTATAATGATAAACTAGTCCATCGGCCCATAAACTAGTTTCTAGTTTACGGGCCGGTTTTTCAACCGAGAATTTCACCAAGTACATGCTTAAGTAATGTTCTGTCACGCTCTTTTCTGAGAAATTCGAAGAGACAGCACTACAGTTAACTATTATTTTACTTAGCAAAATTCTCAATTCAGTAACTGGCGCTGAGGTTTTCAAATAACTCAGCGATTTCAATTAGTAAGTAAAAAACTTTTTATTGTCACCAACAAAACACTGGTTGAAAGAATAAAGTTTACATTTGGTTAACATACACATTTTTACAAACTAGTCTCAGCCAGGTAACAATAATTTATAGTGTCATTGGCACTTTTTATAATTTATATAAAAACAGTGACCCATAAAATAGGCAGTTGGCAGCAAAATGCACAATTGCACAGTGCTCAGCGCGGGCCGTCAGACGTCGTGGATTTCACGCCCTCCAACGGCGCTGATTTTTAGCACTTACCTAAACTAAATAAATAAATAAATATTCATGGACATATTACACAGATCTCGTTAGCCCTATACTAAGTACAACTAAATGACTTGTGTTACAGGTGCTAACTCGACGATAGATTTAATACAATAAATAGACAGATAACATCCAAGACCCCAGACAAACACGAAAAGTTCGTTTCCTAGTTTGACCCGGCCGGGGATCGAACCGAGATCGAGATCGAAAGCTAAAATACATAAAACTAAACCTAAATAATACAAGAGTAGATGGTGTAAAACATTATCCATGTGCGGGTTGATAGATTTCCAACCCTATCAACCCCATTCTCTCTCTGAGAGAAACCGCTACAAAACCGCTTGGTCAGTTTTGCAAAATAACAAATACAACGAACGCTCGACATCTCGTTGAATTGTTCGTGGCGGAGTCACACTCTCCGCAGTTTCCATGTAGAGATCTCCCGTTCGTATAGTGTAAAAGGTGAAAGATTGTCTGGAAGAGATCGCTGTAAACGATACGATGGCCTATTTTACACTGCGAGAACTAGACACTATATACTAGGCTTATTATATTTTATGTTAGGTGTACACACAAGAAAAAGTACAATAATTAGGAGTTGTGGACATTCCGGACTGAAAGAGGATGTAGTGACTAGAATTGAGAATGTTGTTTAGACGTGTGGAGAGAATGAAGGAAGAAAGATTGATGAAACAAATATTATAGCGAATATGTAAGGGCCGGTAAGAAACGTCCCAGGCTGACATACTTCGACCAAATAAGGTATGTATTAGCAAATAGGATGATAAAAGTACCCGGAACCGGCGTGCGTGCTTGCAACGACTAATGAACGCCGCTGAATCGAAAGTGTCAGGATCGTGGCCAGTGGCAGTCCCTGGTATCTGCCTATCTCTCTAGGACATAGGTATCTGGTTAAGGTATATTATGTTATGTAATAAAGAGTTTTTAAACAGTAATAAACAGCCATATTTATAACACGATCCTACTAAAAAAAACTTCTAGGGGCTTGTTATTTAATCTGTAGTAAAATCTCCGCCGATTATTTTAGTGGGCTGTTTTATGGAATTATCTTTAGATTATCTTTGGAGTGTTTTATGGAATTTTATTTTATATGGCCGTAACAGTTGGACATTTCTGATGTTAAATTAGCAATGCCACACGCTGAATTTGAATTCAAAATTTCGAACCAAGAGTTTGATAGGCCGAATTATGTTATGCAATTACGGAGAATTCATCAATATTACTCTTTATATTAATGAAAACATAGATACGAGTATATTGAGATAGAAAATACTTTATTGCGCAACCAGAAAAAATATAAAACCATGATGTCTTACATATAACTTAGGTTATACAATTGGCGGACTTATCGCTTAGAGCGATTTGTTCCAGACAACCTTTGGATGGAAAAGAATATTCATCAAAATGTAATTTATGCCGTTCACACACTTCCCTTCGTATCGTGTTTCTACTCCGAGAGTGTGGCAGCAGAACGTCAGTTGAATATTAAATTTCACATCCGGAGCAATTAATCATCGGCAGTGATGATAATATTCGTTAATATGAATCGTGTTTTCTACTCGAATGAATGGAATATTCTGGAAGAGCTTTTGCGTTATTGAGATACTCTCATGCCATTTCTATTATCCTGCGCAATTTCAGTGAACGGGTAAAATATGCGTTTTTCGAAGGTTGAAACGGATTTATGAAATACTGTAATATTAATATCATATTCTGTCACTACTAATAATGTCACTACTACATAATTATACGTGACAACAGTAAAAAATAATCAAATTCTTAACGATATTAAGGGAAAGTAAATATTATAAGAATTTAAAACGCTGATTTAGTTTTATAAAAAAAAAAGAGTTTACCAATAGTTTTAATATTTTCCGTGCTTCGCAAGGCACGTTAAGCCGTTGGTGCCGGCTGTCATATAATGGCAGTCGTTAAGCCATGTCAGAGGCCTTATGGGCGGCTTGATAACTTCTGACAGTAAGACTGTCTTACAATCCAGTAGTATGGCCTAAACTTCCTGCGATGCAGAAAGAGACCCGTGCCCCAGCACTGGGGACATACAAGGGTTGATAACGAACGATAACGAATATTTTTAATATATAAAAATGAATCGCTGAATGTGTTGATACCTAAGTACAAATCTCGAGAGCAGCTGAACCGATTTCGCTAATTCTTTTTTTAGCATATTCCTTGAAGTACGATGATGGTTCTTACGGAGAGAAGAATAATAAAAAAATAAAGAATCGACCGACTGTTAGGCGGTACAAAGTTCGCGGGGTCAGCTAGTTTTTAGTAAATTAAAAGACCATAATACTGTCATTTTGACTGAAACACCAATCATGCCGCGTGACGTCACGCTTAGGTTAACATTGGTAAACTTCTCCCGTGCTTTGTTGTGACTACTAGTGATTACGATGTTTGTTTACCTGGGCGTGACGTCAGATTCGACGCCATGACACTGCGAGGTGTTCCCCACAGATTTAAAATAATTTTAGAAATAAAATGGCGTTTTTGCAAAATTAAATATTAAATATGTCCCCACATTATGGAAGAGGATTTAAAAATGTTTTGTCATACCTATTATTAATTGTAATTGTGCCATTAATTAATGAGAACAAGTTCCAACACCACAAAGACTTGTTCTGGTCCCAAACTAGGAAATCCCGTGTTATAGTGGTTGTCTGGAATGGTTGTCTGGAAGAAATTACTTTTAGTAATAAGCCCGCCACTTGTACTGTACTGTTATTTTTTAAGTCTCTTATGTAATCCCTGGTGTACGTTAAAGAATATTCTATCTATCTATCTATATATAGTTACCAGGCAAGGATATCACAAACATGGACCCAGACTGCGGAAATGTGTACAAATATACGTCGGCCCCCCGTGGGAAACGAACACACGACCTTCGGCGTGATAAACTGACGGGACATCACTAGGCCAACTAGTTAAAAACTTTTGACTAAAACTAGTCCTGTTGGCATAGTTTCGCATTACCCAGTTCTCCCGCCAGTGAGTCCCAAATTACGTCCAAGTCAAAATCATCTTTTCAGATTATTTGCTGGGCAATTACCTTAACAAAAGATTAAGTAAGAGAGGTCGGCAATTTCAACCGCGGTGGGCACGCATGCTATTTAAGCCCATACTATCTCTGAGAGAAATCCCTCACTCTCTCAGAGAGAAATCCCTCACTCTCTCAGAGAGAAATCCCACACTTTCTCTGAGAGAGATCCCTCACACTCTCAGAGAGAAATCCCACACTCTCGTGGATAAATCACACTCTCTCTGAGAGAAATCCCACACTCTCTCAAAGAGAAATCCCACACTCTCTCAAAGAGAAATCCCACACTCTCTCTTTGAGAAATCCCACACTCTCTTTCAGAGAGAGAGAGAGAGAGAGAGAGAGAGAGGTCGAAACTTCACCCCAGTCACGACGTCTGATGGTAAACGAAGACGTCTAAGATATCACGTGCTTACCTGAAAAAGGGAGTGGCTGAAAACCAGCGCTACTGATTACGCATTCAGTCATAACAATGAGCTGAGCCCCTTCCTTTTTACTATAAAACAAATACGTATATATTGATTTGTAGTTTTTAAGTTAGTGTTTGTATATTTTGTGCAAAACTTTGCACTCAACTTTGTACTGCTTTTTGATACACTTTTTCTAGTTCTTTTAGATAAACCTTTACCTTTAGCTTATAAGGGAAATTTCACCACAATTACAAAACTCTTTACGAAACTGAAATCGGACGTATATTAGAAAAGTTATCATAGTTTTAGTGAATCACGGGAAACGCCGCCGTTTTCCCGCGATTTTCCCAGTAATAAGTGGGTGTGCTAATTGCTAACTAATAGTAATTTACAGGTTAAGCATTGATTTTATGGTACATAAAATATTTTCACTTTCACTTTTACTTACCTGTTAAATGCCGTTTGAACCACATAAACCTACAGGAAGATCCCGACGACTGAGCTTAACCATTAACAAAAGCCTTCGTTAATATTCAGACCACACAAGCGTCACGTTTTCTAAACGTTGGCAAAATCTAAAATTCAATCGCCAGATACGTGCGTTTCGACAAAAGTTAGCATTAAGCATTACTGCCGTTCACCATCGGGGGGTCTACTCGAAAAATTAGCAAACTCTATTAAATTATTTTATAATTTTTAAGATACTCAAAATTACATGTGGGGATGTTGTGTGTGCATGCTCTAAACCACAACTTAGCATATTATTACTTATAGTTGTATTGTATATTTTTTGAGGTTTTGTACACCAAATAACTGAAATTAAAAAAAAGATTCTTCGTTTACACAGTAAGACCAGCCACTAGTCTTGTAAGGCTCCACCAATCCGGACTTGGCCCCCGTGGTGGAGTAAGTACCCCTCGGTAGGGACCTAATAGGTTTATGATGATTGAAGTATCAAGTGCCGTCTCAGAGCCCCATTGAACATAGAGTTTTCTTTTAATTACTATTTACTGTACTTTGCATGTTTTATTACTGTAAACCAATTTGTGTACTCTTCATAGATTACTTAAGACGTTTCATGGTGCTAACTAGCGTCACCAATAGAGAAAATCACCACTCGTTTTATAATACGTTTTTATTAGATAAAAAACTGAACAAGAGAAATAAAGTACAGAATCTAGAATCAGCAAATAAGGACTTTAATCAGTTCCTGTCAAAATGTGCGTTTTTCGCGCAAAACGATTGAAGTTATAGGCCGTTATATTGCTAGGTCCTAGATTATAGGTTCTGAAAACAGAAGTCACAGTTGTTAATATTTCTCATTATACTATTTTTATTTTTTAATGCACTAACCCGTGCTAAGGACAAATTTAAAAACCTATTTAGAGGCTAAAAATTTCACCCATGCCGGGATTCGAACCCGCAACCTCTGGTACGGATAGCCAGAGGTTGCGGGTTCGAATCCCGGCATGGGTGAAATTTTTTGCCTCTAAATAGGTTTTTAATATTTCTCATGTTCACAATCAGATAAAAACGTATTATATAACCTCCTCCTTTTGTAAAGTCGGTTAAAAACAAGTTATGACTTTTTTCCATTGCTGGCGCTAATTAGCACTCCGAAGCGTCTCAATGCCCGCTCTTAACTTTAACTTGCCTTAAACATGGTATTTTGTGAGATCTATTTTTGGATGTAAGCCTAGTACGTCATTTTATCATGTACGTTTAGAATAAGCGGCAGCCTTCTGTATTATTTCCAAATAAAATAAAATTAAGTAAAAAGAAGAAAGACAGATTGGCTGGTATTCTTAACAGTAGTTTAATTAGCGTTTCATTAAAATTCTTTTTAAAGAATATCAAGAACAAGTAGCACAAGTCTTTAAAAATACTGATAGACACAAATTTTAATATTGGACTAACTAAAATTACAATAATATATCGTCTAAATCGCCGGTGAAAGCACTAATAATTCGATAAAGTATTTGTCAATCCTTTCTTTAACATAATATTTTTTTCAATACTTTCCGTAGGACGCGAGAGATCTTGAGTAGAAGCCCAAACTATCGATTTTAATAATCGCACACGGACAATGTGACAATAAATTCGGGCTGTATCGCGTCCTTAATAGCAGGGTGACCATGTGTGGGGATTAATTGCGGGTTTGTCCAAATGTTATTGGGTCTTAATTGGACAGGCTGGGTATTTATGGGTTGCGATATTGGAAGCAGCGGCGGTAGGCCACATGGTGGACTCGGAAGCAAGGGACCCAGGTTCGATTCTCAATGACATTGTTTTCTAAGCAAATTTTAAAAACCTATTTAGAGGCTAAAAATTCCACCCATGCCGGGATTCGAACCCGCGACCTGTGGCTATCCGTGCCAGCGCTCTTTCCAACTGAGCTAATGAGCGACTCACCGGCATCAGTGAAATTTCGAACCTCTTTACAATACTCTCTGTATTACGTACAACAGCAACATCTGGCTAAAGTAATTTGCATCACTTGCAGCCCCGAGTACGGTGCCTCTCCTACTAGTGAAGGTTGGCAGTCAGCTTTCATATTTCTCTCTTTCTCTCGCAAGGCGGAAGAGCTCGGCAGCACTTGCGATTCCGGTCCACTCCCGGAAGTTTCTTAACCAGAATTTCTTTCTCCGGCCTACGCGTCTCTTGGCCGCAATTTTTCCCATCATTATTAATTGTAGGAAACAGTATCTTGGCTGTGTTGTGTCGGCCTAGAGAATAGCACCAATCTAAGTTCTTCCCGCGGGTGTCGTCAAAGGCGACTAAGGGATACAAACCGGGGGGTGGGCAGCAGCGCCTCCTGCAGTACAATTCCACCAAACTGCGATCCCAACCCGCACGCCCAGCGTGGGGATTATGGGCATTACCCCCCAATGATGGCACAGCCATGCTCATTAGGGGAGGGTTATGTCCAGCAGTGGACTAATATAGCCTGAAGAAGAAGTATCCTGCGGGTCTGAACATCATGCCCCAAGTGTGCGCTAAGATGATAATAGAATAAGTCTACCAGTTGTTGGTAAGGGACGTCCCAGGCGGACGTTCATTAACCAAATAGGGGATGTATTAGCAAAGGGAAAGATAAAAGTACCCGGAACCGGCGTGCGTGCATGCAACGACTTATGAACGTTGATGAAGCGAAGTTCATCTGTCAGGATCGTGGCAAATGGCAGTCCCTGGTATCTGCCTACCCCTCTTGGATACAGGCGTGAGGTTATGTATGTATGTGTGTTGTTGTATTGGAGTTTTCATCCACTGTCCCTACAATCTTTAATTAAAGATTAGTGTGAAAAATGTCCGTATCGAGCGGATTTTGAAATTGAGCCGAGCGACAATATAATACGGCCCTTGATTAGCATATTCGAGTTCGACGGATTGGTATTGAAATTGAAAAAGTTATTGAATTTTACACGGATAAACTCACTAGAGAAGCGCTCGTGGCGTAGACGAACCGAGTGATTGGGATCAATCAGTTGAGTTAAGCAACAACAGGCGAGGTCAGTTGACCAGGATGGTTGACAGTCCCGCGACTACCGCTAGTGGCATTTTGTCGATCGCTTCCGTGCTTCGCAAGGCACGTTAAGCCGTTGGTGCCATCATCGTCATCGTCAGGCTATACTAGTCCACTTCTGGAGATAGCCCTCCCCTAAAGAGCGCCACGCTGGCTATCATAGGGGGTAGTGCCCATAATCCCCACGCTGGGCATGCGGGTTAGGGATCGCAGTGCGGTGGAATTGTACTGTACGGGGCGCTGCTGCCCACCCCCTGGTTTGTGTCCCTTAGTCGCCTTTTACGACACCCGCGGGAACAATTGGGTTGGTGCTATTCTCTAGGCCGACACCACACAGCAACTGGCAACGCCACCACACTGGCACCGTTGGTGCCAGCTGTTATGTAATGTCAGTTGATAAGCTATGTCAGAGGTCTTATGGGCGGCTTCATAACTTCTGGCAATAAGGCCCACCAATGTCACAATCCTCCGCCGACCCGGATTTGGCCCCCCTGGTGGCTAGTGAGTATTGATAACAGCCCTTGCGTGTCCCCACTGCTGGGCCACGGGTCTCTTTCTGCATCGCAGGAAGGTTAGGCCATACTCCACCACGGGGGCCAAGTCCGGGATCACGACAATATGAAACCTCAAAGCGAGCGTTTACTAGCAAATTTGCGCATACGACTTTGTGAGAATACGAGAAATTGAATTTTGTGCGACAAATGTCTGATCCTTCGAATATTTTGCGTGTACACTTTAAATCTGCATAGGCAAGAATCGATTCCCTGGTCTCTACCTACTCCTGCGTGATACAGGCGTGAGTGTATGTATGTAGGTATGTTAAAGATAAATATGCTAATACAATTCTTGTGATTGAAAAGGTAGAGAGCGTTGAAAAAAGAAAAAAGATTATGCTTCTTTCTTTACTTCCGAATCTTTATGTAACTCAATTTAGGAAAACATTAAAGACACGGCCTTTCAGAATATGAGTGCGCGTCATCTCCTTGTCTAGGCGGGACAGGTAAATACGATACTTGATAGGTAAATATGATCAAGTAATGATTATTATAACGCAGCCAGTGTCGGCACCCGCCCCACCTATCTCGGCGCGGGCGCGCCGCGCGTTTGCCCGTAGTGTGAGACGAGCAACCAACGACGCGAGCTCCGTCTCTGCTCACCATGATTAAGCTCTGCGAATCGGAGCGAAACCTGGTCGGACTTTTCCGATATAACAACACCCGTAAGTAAATCCGGACTAAAAGTCTACAATCTATTATAACATGCTTTAAGGCTACCCTTCTTGGTTCAGCCAGTAGATGTATATGGAGTAATAATAAAAGTAAGCTTTCTTTATTTATTTGCTTCTTAGTTCATATTATTATAGGGTTACAGAATGACCTGCCCGTGGAAGTGAGAATGGGCACTTGACTTGTTTTAAGGCATTGGTGAAAATATATCACATCATCTCTTTATCGTAACAATGTTGCTTAACTATATTTAAGATAAGACATAGACATAGACATATTTATTCATAATTATAAGTTACACGTCAATTCATTACATTTGATAATTATTCCAGATAAAAATCGCATTTATATATTAAACATTAATAAATTCGGCAGTTAATAATAGTCAATATAAAATATCAGACAACCATCGGTCAAACATAGTCAGACAATCAGAAGACTTAAAGCCAGCCATCATAATTATAAACCGTTTGCTTGACAAGCCAGTTTTTGAGCTTCATTTTGAAACACTGCAAAGACGTGGAACTTATTATCTCAGTGGGCAGACGGTTGTACACTTTCGGTCCCATAAGATAAGAATATTCTTTATTGTACACTGGAAAAACAACAAATACAAAATAATTACAAATAAATATACATAGTGCAATTGGCGGGCTTATTGCTAAAAGCAATTTCTTCTAGACAACCTTACGATGAAAAGTTGCAGAAGGATATTAGAGAGACGGGTAGCCAGTGCAAATTTGAATATTGCATTTAGTTTATATTATTTTGTCACACATCAGATAAAAGATTATTACATAGAAATACGGCCTAATATAGCACTTCAGTTAGGTATTTACTTAGCGACATTCTCAATTCAAAAACCGACCTTAAGTAGACCAAGGGACGGTTTATGAATAAAGATTTCACTAAGTAAATATTTCAGTAACGTTTTGTCACGCTTTTTGCTGAGATATTCGTAAAGAGTACTACAGTTGGTATTTACTTAGCGCAACTCTCAGTTCAGAAAACGGCTCTAAGGAGACTTAGGGTCGGTTTCTGAATTAAAAATTTCACTAAGTAAATATGGTGTGCTGGTCCCAACACTTTTGTATGGTAGCAAGACTTGGGTGTGAAAAAAGAAACAAGAAAGTAGAATTAATGCAGTAGTAATGAGGTCCTTGAGAAGTATGTGTAGTGTTACTTTGAATGACAGGATACGCAACAGTCTGATTGGAGAACGTTGCGGACTGAAAGAGGATGTAGTGACTAGAATTGAGAAAGGAATGTTGCGTTGGTTTGGACATGTGGAGAGGAGACGCCACAAATATATTTTGCGAGTGTGAGTGGAAGGGCTGGTAAGGGACGTCCCAGACGGACATATATCGACCAAATAGGGGATGTATTAGCAAAGGCAAAGATAAAAATTACCTGGAACCGGCCTGCGTGCATGCAACGACTTATGAAAGTTGATGAAGCGAAGGTGATCTGTCAGGATCGTGGCAAGTGGCAGTCCCTGGTCTCTGCCTACCCCTCTGGGATGCAGGCATGAGGTTATGTATGTATGAGACCTGAGTGTCTGAGGTGTTCAACTACCTCAGCGGTTAAAATTGCCAATCCGCGGTGGGCACGCGTGGTAATCGAGCCCATACTCTCACTTTCTGAGAGAATGCCTGTGCTCTGAAGTGGGACGTGTAAAGGCTAAATGAAATCCTTACTAATATCATAAATATTATTATAAATACGAATCCTTATAAACTTGGTTGTATGTTACTCGTTTACGTAATAACTACGATTGAATATCAAGTAGAGAGAGTGCCATTGAATATTAAGATAGAGAAGTACGAGAGAAGTATGAGGTTTTGTTTGTACTAAGTAAATACTTAAGAAACGTTCGAGACCTCTTTTCTGGGAAATTCAATGAGTTAGCACTACAGTTAAGCATTTCCTTAGCGGTATTCTCAGTTCAGAAACTGGCCCATAGTAGACTAAAACACGTTCCTTTCACCGCGAATAAAACAAAAACCGTGAACACAATTTGTCTCAAACGCGGCGGCTGTCAGTATCAATAAGCGGACAAAAAATAAACGCCACGAAGTACGGAGCAACACAAGTACAGACGACAACACGTCCAAGTTGACAAAGGCACGTATTTAGTTGAAAGTTTGCAAACACCTCAGGCACTCGATTTCCTTACAGTGTTGCCACTTCAGATACTTTATAGCTAGATCTAGCCACATTTCCGAAATGGTTAGCTATAAAAATATATTTTGGTTTGGTTAAAGTGGAGATGGGCGGGACACTTGGCTAGAAGGGAAGACGGCCGGTGGACTAGAGCAGTATCGGAGTGGTGGCCAAGGGAGGGAAGGAGGTTGGTAGGCAGACCACCGACACGATGGTCAGACGACATCGTGAGGGTTGCGGGTCAGAGATGGGTCAGATTAGCACAGGACCGTGAGGAATGGCGCGATAAAAAGGAGGCCTATGCCCAGCAGTGGATTGATGTGGGCTGATTATAGATTATATAAGATTATAGAAGAATAGAAATATTTCAGCTACTATTTCTCGCAACTTTAATCATCTCTCTGTGACGTAGCTAACCACGTCACCAGCCACACCACGAGCACCACGCAAGCACGGCGTGACAAGGCGCCAGCGGAGCGCGGCCCGCGGCGCGGGGTGCCATCTCGTGTTTTATTTTGTTTAGACATTTTTGGCCACTTTAGGCAGCCTTAATTGATGTAAATGCTTACATGCTGAGGAACTGGCGAAATGTACAGATTTAATATTCGATATTAACCCTTGTGAAAAGGGCTTGTACACATAAAATACTTATTCGCAGATTAATAACAAAATATAAAAACCTATTTAGAGGCTAAAAATTTCACCCATGCCGGGATTCGAACTCGCAACCTCTGGCTATCCGTGCCAGCGCTCTACCAATTGAGCCAATGGGCGACTCACAGGCATCAGTGAAATTTCGAACCTCTTTACACTATTCTCTGTATTACGTACAGGCAGCGACATCTGTCTTAAGCAAATTGCATCACTTACAGCCCCGACTACCTACTTTGCAGGTTTAGGTTTTTAAATTTGTCCTTAGCACGGGTTAGTGCATTAAAAATAAAAATAGTATAACAAAATATAGTTTACCTGCGTTTTGTACAAATATTTGTATTCGATATCAATGATTGTATATCCCCACTGCTGGGGCACGGATCTCTGCCTGCATCGCATGTAGGTTAGGCCGTACTCCACCAAGTCCGGGTGGGTGGAGGAATGTAAACAGTGTTCAACAGTGGCGGACCTTACTGTCGGAAGTTATCGAGCCGCCCGCAAGGCCTCTGACGTGGCTCAACGACTACCATTACATGACAGCCGGCACCAACGGCTTAGTAGGAAATTCACGCATAACTGGCGTAGCGGAAGCGCATCTGCCTACCATGCAGGAGATCCCGAGTTCGAACCCCGGCTGGGGACAAAAGAAAACCCCAGGTCTTGGAGGCTTACATGTTTGTGATGTCGTTGTTTCTGGTTCCCACGACACAGGGTAGGGCCAGAATGGGGCCAGAAGCAATGTATGTGACGTACGTGAATACTGTTGTTGTGAACCTTGGTGGTAAGATAGTCCTTTGTCAGCGTATACCCACATGCATCCTAGAAAGCTTCTTAGCTTTTTATCCAAAGCTTTCCTGACAGGAAACCAATAAAACAGGATAGCTTTACAAACAAGAAGGTCTAGTGTAATTTGTTCTGCGGTTAGGTCCAGGTATTCCATCTATCTACCTGGTTTAAACAGCTAGACTGGCTAGTCGTGTATGAAAATAGATGTGGACGCCGCAAGAATTTAATACCACGTTAGCTAAGTGAAATTATTATGCTTATCCGTGCTAGGATATTATTATTCTAGGAAATGATATGAAGTCTGCTCGTGATATTATTAATTCTTTATTGCACAAAAGTACAAAAGGAGGAGTTACATACATACATAACCTCACGCCTGTATTAGCCAGAGGGGTAGGCAGCAACTAAGGATTGGCACTTGCCACGATCCTGACAGATCCCCTTCGCTTCATCAACGTTCATAAGTCGTTGCGTGCACGCACGCCGGTTCCGGGTACTTTTTATCTTTCCCTTTGCTAATACATACATTTGGTCGATGTAAGTCCGCCTGGGACATCCCTTTCACTCACAATCGCAATATATACCAATTTGTTTCGTCAATATTTCTTCCTTCATCCTCTCCACATGTCCAAACCAACGCAACATTCCTTTCTCAATTCTAGTCACTACATCCTCTTTCAGTCCACAACGTACTCTAATCAGACTATTGCGTATCCTATCATTCAAAGTAACACTACACATACTTTTCACGGACCTCATTTCTACTGCATTCATTCAAAGGGAGGAGTTAATTCTAATAGTTGCATTTTGAGCTGAATCGTTTGCCGAATAAAACTTTGGATGCATTTGAATGCGGTTCAGATAGTCTATGGTAGGGTGCTTTATGTAAAGAATGTATATGGTAAGAATTTAATAATAATAATAGAATGGATTGTACCCTTATCTCAACCATTTTAGTTTATATACCAGTGACGTATTTGTTGATCTAACCATTCATAAATAAATTAATAAATAAGTAACAATAATGTACGTAATACAGAGAATAGTGTAGAGGTTCGAAATTTCACTGATGCTAGTGAGTCGCCCATTAGCTCAGTTGGAAAGCGCTGGCACGGATAGCCAGAGATCGCGGGTTGGAATCCCGGCATGGGTGGAATTTTTAGCTTCTAAATAGGTTTTTAAAACAAAAATGTACCAAGTAAGTTGAAAACTATCAAAGTTAATCCATAAAAAATCTTTACTTTAAATCTTTTCTTTAAATTTTGTCCTCTTGTGTGTAGGTTAGTACTTTCCTTGTCTTATGTAGAACTTTATTATAAGATATATATATGTATGTTTATAATAAATTATAAGTTTATATAAGTAACGGTATGTAAGTGTATTATTATTAAGTATAAGTATGTATCAATATTCAAATTTGCACTGGCTACCCGTCTTTCTAATTTCCTTCAGCAACTTTCCATCGTAAGGTTGTCTGGAAGAAATTGCTTTTAGCAATAAGGCCGCCAATTGTACTATGTATATTTGCAATTGTTTTGTATTTGTTGTTTTTCCAGTGTACAATAAAGAATATTCTTATCTTATCTTATCTTATCTTATCTTATCTTACGACTGTTTAATTAACTTTTTTATTACTTCATATCTGATCCCAATTAGGTCTTTATTACCCAACAATGAAATTGAAACTTTACTGGACCCCTAGTTAATACAATTTTGAGTGAAAGTTAGTCCACCAGAATTATCAGTTAGTTGAGCCACGATTTACTACCTTGAAGTTTGGGGATCATCACTATCTGGTACAGCTAGAAAATGGTATAAATGTAGAAAAGTATTTTATTTTAACTAAGTCATTGGTCCGAGCGCTGGCTCAGACTTTGTTTTCTAAGTTATGTACATTGGCTCAATAGGAAGAGCGCTGGCACGGATAGCCAGAGGTTGCGGGTTGGAATCCCGGCATGAGTGAAATTTTTAGCCTCTAAATAGCTTTTTAAATGACATACATTTGTGACCTTATGGTAGCAATACCACTCCCTAACGGCGAAGGAAAACATCGCGAGGTAACCTCAGTGTCTGAGGTATTGAAATACCTCAGCGTTTAAAATTGCCAATCCACTTTGGGCACCCGCAGTAATTAAGCCCATACTCTCCATATGAGAGAAGGCCCGTGCCCTGCAGTGGGACGTTTGTAGGGTAGGTACATTAAAAAAAAACTTTGACAAAAGGACAAAACAAAACTTTTCTGAATGTGCATTTTTGTGTCCCTCTTACTAGGCAGGTAAATATTCCAAAGAGCAGTGCAATTATATAATCTCGCGGGTAACCGACAACCGTTGGAGTTAACGTGTTCTTGAGTTGAGACCGCGACTCGGCAAACGTAGTGTAGGACGCCCTCCGACCAGGTGGGATGACGATCTGCGAAAAACTGCAGGTAGACGCTGGATGCGGCAAGCTGAAGACAGGGCGCTATGGCGCTCATTAGGGGAGGGCTATGTGTGGTTAGCAGTGGACGAATATAGCCTGAAGAAGAAGAAGAGCAAGGCAGAGATACACATATAGCAAGGAAAATATGGAGCAAGGCAATGATACATTCCTAGTTTATTGAACTTAGCTACGAAACTGTCATCAGGATAACATTTCACTAAGCCACAGCGACAATTTCGCCACCAAACTAGTCCTAGTCCAGTACCAAACAAAGGGCTTTTAACAAAATAATGTAAGTAATACAGAGAATATTGTAAACAGGTTCGAAATTTCACTGATGCCGGTGAGTCACCCATTAGCTCAGTTGGAAAGAGCGCTGGCACGGATAGCCAGAGCCACGGATCACTCGCGGGTTCGAATCCCGGCATGGATGGATTTTTTAGCCTCTAAATAGGTTTTTAAAATAATGCATTAACCCTGTCCATATAATACATTGTATCACTGCCTTGGTCTATGCGTATGTATAATTAAAGAGCAAAGCAAGGATACACGTCGATTTTTTGCGATACCAACCCTTTTTATGTCCCCGCTGCTGGGGCAAGTGTCTCTTCCTGCATCGCAGGAAGGTTAGGCCATACTCCACTACGGGGGCCAAGTCAGGGTTGGTGGAGGATTGTAAGGCATTGGCAGGCCATACTGTCAGAAGTTATCAAGCCGCCCATAAGACCTTTGAAGTGGCTTAGCGACTGCCATTACATGACAGCCGGCACGACCGGCTTCACGTGCCTGCAAAACACGGTAGCGCTCGGAAGTATTGCCACTAGCAGTAGTCACGGTACGGTGACCCATACAGCACCTGACCGCGCCTGTTGTTGCTTAACTCAAGTGATTGGTTCCAATCACTCGGTTCGACTAGGCCACAAGTGCTTTAGGATACACATAAAATAAGGAAATAATGGAGCAAGGTAATAAAACAACGATTTTCTGTGAAAGCTGGCAACGAACAGTTTATTTTCAAACTCTTAAACGTGACACAGATTATCCAGAGAGAACAACAAACCATAGATTACTATAGACGGTGAACTTTACATAAACGATATACGGCGCAGATTGTTTGTTTAGTGTGTAAATAATATATTACACTATTTTTATTTTTAATGCACTAACCCGTGCTAAGGAACAAATTTAAAAACCTATTTAGAGGCTAAAAATTTCACCCATGCCGGGATTCGAACCCGCAACCTCTGGCTATCCGTACCAGCGCTCTACCAATTGAGCCAATGGGCGACTCACGGCATCAGTGAAATTTCGAACCTCTTTACAATATTCTCTGTATTACGTACAGGCAGCGACATCTGACTTAAGCAAATTGCATTACTTACAGCCCCGACTACCTACTTTGCAGTTAAGTTTAACATCGGAACGATATCACTGTACCCACATGATTACACTATTTTTATTTTTAATGCACTAACCCGTGCTAAGGAACAAATTTAAAAACCTATTTAGAGGCTAAAAATTTCACCCATGCCGGGATTCGAACCCGCAACCTCTGGCTATCCGTACCAGCGCTCTACCAATTGAGCCAATGGGCGACTCACGGCATCAGTGAGTCGCCCATTGGCTCAATTCAAAGATCATTTTCTCAACAAAAATCATTTTTTTTTTTTTAATAAATTAAATTAGTAAAACCCGGTAATATTTAAGTATTAATAGTGTTAAATGTTAAATAAGTGACGATCAAAACATACAAGTGTTATTCAAGTGTTTACCTGAGTAGTTCACTTGATCGACGAAACAGATAAACGGCGACAAACAACCGTTACTGGATGTAAACATTGGATGAAACGAACATTTTTAAGGGGAGTATATTGTTCTTATGGGACATTTATTACATTTGAACGTGTTTACTTCTTATTACATACAAATTACATGCAATAGAATTAGTAGAACGAGTTTCAATATACTTGAGTGGCAAACATTTGAAAAATTTGCACTAATCTTGATCAACCCTCTATTTGAAAAGTATAATCAAAGTAATAGATTTAGATTAAATTTAACGTATAAACATAATAACTGAGTTAGTTGCATATCCCACAACTGTACAAAGGCATCTACTGTGTGTTTCTTCTGGAAATACTGACGTTTTTCCCCCGGTTACATTTCAGTAATCACACTACAATGATGACGCGTAAGAACACCGCGCGTGATAACGAGCAGCGCTTGAAGACAGCGCTACTGGAACTTCAAGCAACGAAACAGCAATGCCAGCAGCTATTGGACGAGCGGGAGGAGAGTGAGTTCGAGGTTCAAAGAATTGTGGAAAAGAACACCAAACTTAAAAATGATCTTGCTGAACTGGACATCATCTGCGAGGACCTCCGTGGACAACGGGATGAACTCCAAAAAATTGTTCATAAATATGATCAGTGCCGTGATACCCACGAAGTAGCCCTTCAGCGCATAAAGCTACTGGAATATCAGCTTTCTGAAGCGCATAAAGAACTCAGTGTGCTACATCAACAAAACCACGACAGAGAAAGTGAAAATATATCATGTCTGTACAATGACTTAATAAGCAACAATAGCACTAGTTGTCTTTCCTCACAAACTGAATCCTCCCAACCCAAAGTGCCACTTCAAGGTTCCAACAAAATAAAACAGTACATTCGTACAAAAAGACATATTAAACGCATCAATAAAGCCTTGAAAAGCAATAACCAGATTATGAAGTACATGGGTATTAAAAAACTTAATATTAGTCTTCAGAAGGACCTACTGGGCAACACAATGGAACATCAAGTAATAACAAGTGAATATGAGGAAAAAATTCAGGATCTTCACTCCCACATCCATAGTTTAGAGAAATCACTCAGTGACTTAGGCAAGCAGTACACTGAGGCACAAGAGGAAATGGAGACATATGCAGCAGAACTAACAGCCTTAGGTACATATAACATGGATCGATTTCAGTCGCTAAGCAACAAAATATCAGCGGGTTCTTCATGTGCATCTTGCAAAATTCTACAAGATCAGCCACCAGCATCAACATCACGCCTCACCACACGACTGCATGGCCCCACTGAGGATACAAGTCCAGCTGCGTTGCGTCTACCTCCAAGCACTACTGAGATAACTCACAGCCAGCCTGAATCAACCACCATTAGCATGACTGGCCCCGCAGTAAAACAAGAAAGGAGGACTGTAATCTTCTCTGATAAGATAGGTGCAGGGTTAGGTCCTTTGTTGAATGACAGGCTGACACAAAATGTGCTGAATAAATGCTATCCCCATTCAAGTTTTACTGACATTGTTAAAGAGCTGTTCAAAAGCCCAATACAGAACGACACAACCTATATTTTATTAGTAGGAAATAGCCAAGGTGTTAAAAAGACTGATATAAACAATATATTTGAATTATATGGTCAAGATAAAGATGTCCAACCGTGGATGGGAAAATTAGTGTTTTGCGCTTTCCCATATTCTCAGTCCCTGTCAGCAAAAGAAAATAATGACATCCATAGCTTGAACATACACATTCACCATTTGACATGTCGTCATAGTGACATATCATTTTTTGATCTTAACAAATTTGTTAAGAATTACTTTTTGACGCGAGATACTGTGTACCTCACGAAAAATAGTCGACGTAAGTTATCTACTTTGTTAGCTTACAATATTTTTGACTCTGTGGTTATAGGAATTATAACACAACCTGATAGGAATGACAACCGTGTTACTAGTATTAGTAATAATTCAACAGCGGGCTCAAACACACAGTCAATGGCTTTAAACTGCCATCGCAGACAAAGGAAAACCCTAAGTTAGGTATCAATTTAGTTGCACAAAATATACAGGGTTTTTCCGGCAAAGACAATTTAATTGAACTATTTTTAGCAGACTTCAATGTAGATATTTTGTGTTTAACAGAACATTGGCTGAAACATTCTGAAATGTCATTTACTTTAAAAGACTATTTAGCAGCAAGCACTTTTAACCGACAACACTCAATAAGAGGAGGTTCAATGATCTTTGTCAAAAGTAGTTTGAAAATGAAAGAAAGAAAAGATATTGTCAGTCTATCTGTTGAACGTTTAATTGAGATATCGTGTGTGGAATTGGATAGGTATATAGTTATGTGTGTTTATAGGCCGCCACAATCAAATTATAATGAATTTGAATTACTTATGGAGGATGCCTTAAAACGCCTATTCAGTACTACGAAGAGCATAGTGGTGTGTGGGGACTTCAATATAGATTTCTTAGTTCAAGGTCCACTTAAAACTAAACTCGCAAGCCTTTTCAGGTCATATAATTTAGATAATTTATTTACAGAACCCACTAGGACAACTGCTACTAGCGCTACCTGCATAGATAATGTCTTTTGCAATTGTGAATATTTAGAAAAAGAAGTCATACATAAATTACAGTCGGACCATAGCGGGCTATGGGTAGTCCTACCGTCAGTACTGGAAGCAAAAAAATGCAATGAATTAAATTGTAGGCCAATAACAGAGAAAAAAATTGAATTATTTAAAAAAAATATAAACATAAAGTTAAATTCGTTGAATTTCGATAGCAATGATCCGAATACGTTATATCAAGTATTGTTTTCAACCATATCAAAAGAATTTGAACATGTTTTTAACGTAAAAAAAATTACAGAGTTAAAAAGCGGGTTTTCAGAATGGGCAACGCCAGGTATATATAGAAGTAGGAAAAGGCTTTATGAATTGTATGAAGAAAAACAATTCAATCACGATCCGACGTTCAAAGAGTACGTAAAAAAATATTCAAAAACTTTTAGACAAACTTGTTTAACAGCCAAATCGATAAGTATAAGTAAAAAAATTATGGCGTCTACTAATAAAATAAAAACAGTCTGGCAAGTAATTAACAAAGAAACAGGTAAAACGAGACCTAAGGACCAGGGATTTGCGTTGAAGATCGAAGATAAGTTAGTTAATTCGAAGAAGGACATAGCAGAAATATTTCAAACTTTTTTTAAAAACATGCCACTGCATATAACGGCTAGCTTAAATTCTTCCTCCCAATTAGCCGATACCTTACTTTTGGAAAGTACAAATCCATGTAAAGTTGACTTCCAATTCTCCCATATAACTACCTTAACTATTGTCAAAACATTTAAAGAGTTAAACTTAAAAAAGACTGAAGATTTGTGGGGGTTATCGGTTAAATTAATATCCACTATAATCAATATTCTAGCACCTTACCTTGCTTTGATTTTTAATAAATGTGTTGACCAGGGAACCTTTCCTAATCTATTAAAGTTAAGTAAAATCGTACCCTTGTTTAAATCTGGTGATAGTGAAGATCCAAATAATTTCAGACCTATAGCAATACTGCCGGTGCTAAGTAAAGTTTTTGAGAAAGTAATATTACATCAATTGCAAACTCATTTTAGTATAAATAAGCTCTTCCATAAGAAACAGTTCGGGTTTACAAAAGGCCGCTCAACGACGGAAGCAGGCATAGCGTTAGTAAAGCATATCTTTGAGGCGTGGGAGGAGTCGCAGGATGCCATTGGGGTTTTCTGTGACCTTTCTAAGGCGTTTGACTGCGGTGACCACGAAACACTTCTCATAAAATTGCACCGATATGGTTTAAGTAATAAATCACTAAGTCTTCTTCGATCTTACTTAACAGACAGAACTGTAAAGGTTGATATTAATAGAGTTAAATCCTCGGGTTCTGATGTAAAAGTAGGAGTCCCTCAAGGTTCTATACTGGGTCCGTTCCTTTTTTTGGTATATATAAATGATTTGCCCTACCTAGTAGAAAAGCTTTCGCAGATAGTGTTGTTTGCAGATGATACTTCCTTAATTTTTAAAGTAAAGAGAGGTATAAGTAATGTAGACGATGTAAACAATGCTTTATCTACTATTCTAAACTGGTTCACTATAAACAATCTGATGCTAAATGCAAAAAAGACAAAATGCATCAAATTCTCACTACCCAATGTTAAAAATGTTGACACGAGTTTAAAAATATCTGGTGAGAGGCTAGAGCTGGTAGAGTCCACGCTTTTTTTAGGCATAACGATAGACTTAAAACTGCAATGGGGTCAGCATATTGGAAAACTGTCGGGTCGGTTGAGTTCAGCAGCGTTTGCAGTCAGAAAAATTAGACAACTTACAGACGTGTCGACGGCGAGGCTGGTCTATTTTAGTTATTTTCACAGTGTCATGTCGTATGGTTTGTTATTATGGGGACGGGCAGCAGATATAGAAACCATATTTGTCTTGCAAAAAAGAGCAATAAGAGCTATTTACAACTTAAACAGTAGAGAATCGCTAAGGGAGCGTTTTAAAGAAATAGGCATTCTTACACTGGCTTGCCAATATATATTCGATAATATAATGTATGTCCGAAAAAATATAACAATGTTTAAATTAAATAGGGACGTTCATAACGTAAACACAAGGAATAGAAACAAGGTTGCTTGTACTAAATACCGATTAGCCAAGGTAGGCACATCATTTGTAGGTTACTGCGTTCGTTTTTACAACAAAATTCCAGAACGTGTTCTATGCTTGTCTGAAAATAAATTTAAAACTTTCATTAAAAATTCGCTATGTAAAAAGGCATATTATAGAATAGACGACTATATAAACGATCCTAATCCGTGGTAGTAAACCAATTCCACCGCGATTTTATTGTTAAGTATAACATATTTTATAATAAAAGTGTGTACAGACGACGTGATTGCATATTAATAACTATATGATACCTTATATAACTGACAAAAACTTAACTGCAAGTTTGCTAAAGGTCATTCGAATGGTAGCGTGGTGTTCGGGTCATCTATCTCCCTCCAAAATGGTTGAGACTGATGATGGCTGAGCACTGCGTTATGCTCGTGAACGAGTGCTGTTCGTGTGTCTGGCCGCAGCACTTATGTTTTCCCCTATTATTGTGAGACATTTGACTAATGCTTTGGCATTTAGGGTTGTTAATGGCAATCATGAAATCTTATTAGGTTTACATATGGCAACTGATGTATTTGGTTTTAAGATGATTTGAGAAAAGATGGTCAGAGTGGAGTTTTTTTTTCCGCTGCCTTTTTCTCCACTACAATTACGGCCCGAAGGCGGCGGCTTACACTTTACATTGTACATTGACATTCAGCAAACAGAATGTAAATTCTTTACGTTGAAATAAAATTATTTGAATTGAATTGAATTGAATTTGAGTGAAATTTCGAACCTCTTTACAATATTCTCTGTATTGTATTATAGTCGGGGCTGTAAGTAATGCAATTTGCTTAAGTCAGATGTCGCTGCCTGTACGTAATACAGAGAATATTGTAAAGAGGTTCGAAATTTCACTGATGCCGTGAGTCGCCCATTGGCTCAATTGGTAGAGCGCTGGTACGGATAGCCAGAGGTTGCGGGTTCGAATCCCGGCATGGGTGAAATTTTTAGCCTCTAAATAGGTTTTTAAATTTGTTCCTTAGCACGGGTTAGTGCATTAAAAATAAAAATAGTGTAATCATGTGGGTACAGTGATATCGTTCCGATGTTAAACCTAACTGCAAAGTAGGTAGTCGGGGCTGTAAGTAATGCAATTTGCTTAAGTCTGATGTCGCTGCCTGTACGTAATACAGAGAATATTGTAAAGAGGTTCGAAATTTCACTGATGCCGTGAGTCGCCCATTGGCTCAATTGGTAGAGCGCTGGTACGGATAGCCAGAGGTTGCGGGTTCGAATCTCGGCATGGGTGAAATTTTTAGCCTCTAAATAGGTTTTTAAATTTGTTCCTTAGCACGGGTTAGTGCATTAAAAATAAAAATAGTGTAATCATGTGGGTACAGTGATATCGTTCCGATGTTAAACCTAACTGCAAAGTAGGTAGTCGGGGCTGTAAGTAATGCAATTTGCTTAAGTCAGATGTCGCTGCCTGTACGTAATACAGAGAATATTGTAAAGAGGTTCGAAATTTCACTGATGCCGTGAGTCGCCCATTGGCTCAATTGGTAGAGCGCTGGTACGGATAGCCAGAGGTTGCGGGTTCGAATCCCGGCATGAGGAAATTTTTAGCCTCTTAATAGGTTTTTAAATAATATATTTGTAACGCAAGGCAATGATACATTCCTAGTTTATAGAACGTTAAGAATATAGCTAAGAAACTGTCATTAGGCTAACACTCCACTATGCCACAGCGACAATTATTGTTCTGCCACCAAACTATTTCTAGTCCAGTACCAAAGGGCTTTTATCAAAATAATGCATTATGCCAATCCAGTGTTAGTAAAACCACCGCTTATTCATGGCCCGCCGCGTTCATCACGCCATTTTAGCTTTAATGCAATTTTAATAGAAAATCTAACCACATCTGATGTTCATCAGCATTCCATTATGCCCCCACCGAGGGGGACGGGTCACTTCCCTAAGGAAGTTATAGGCCCACCACGGGGGCCAAGTTAGGTTTGGTGGAGGCTTGCAAGACTAGTGGCTGGTCTTACTGTCAGAAATTTTCTAGCCGCCCTAAGGCCTCTGACTAGGCTTAACGACTGCGATCTATCGACGGTAGCTGGCACCAACCTGCTTAACGTGCCTTGCGAGGGACGCAACCGCTCGGAAAAATGACACTAGCGTTAGTCGTAGACGGTTACCCATCCAAGCACTGATTGTGCCCTATGTTGCTTAACCTTCGTGATCGTTTAAAAACATTCAGGCTACGGGCTACGCGAGCGACTCACCCCGATCTGATCCCGATCTGATGTTATCATGTTGAAGTTAGGCGTGTGTTGTTCCGGAATTAATGTATAAATAAATAGCTCCCACACGGCAAAATCACTTGGCCTGACCCTTAACTAGGATTTCCTGTGCTATCGTAACTAGGTAAGGACATCACAAACATGAAAAACACCCAGATTGGGGCCGGGTATACAAATACACGGCGTCCCCAGTGGGAATCGAATCCACGACCTCTGGCATGGTGATCGGACGTGATACCGCTAGGCCAAGTCAGTCAAGTGAATCCTTTAAAAAAATTAATTACACTCTTAAATCTACCTCTCTTCTCACACCATCTTTTCAGCCCATACCCGTGATCCCATACCCAAGACTGGTCGTAGGTACCATACACGTATATACACTCACACTCACACTATAAGGATTTCTTGTCGACTACGGAACCCTAAAAACAATGTAAGGAACCAGGTTTTTTCCTCCCCCGCTTCTTCCCCCTCCCGGGCCTATAAAAATGCTCACAATATTACTAAGCATCTATGAATTAATACAGAAGACCGTTTGTAAAGAATCGACGTGGCATTGGGAGATTAGATGAGATTGTGATTTCAAGAAATTACAAGAAATTTAATAGAAACTTAATAACATAGGCGTGTTCTCTGACGTTTCATGTTATTATTTTTAAAATTTTATGTGTGTAATTGTGAAGCGCTCGTGGCCCAGTGGAACCGAGTGATTGGAATCAATCACTTGGGGCAGCAGCGGGGGCGGTCAGGTGCTGGATGGGTGACCGTACCGTGACTACCGCTAGTGGCATTACGATAGTCACAAGCCTGAACATTTGGAGTGTATTTATATCACAACACAGTATGGTGCAAATTTTGTACCATAAAAAACGTAAAAGAAAATCCCAAATATTTGAAAAAAAAAATTGTTTTTTTTGCGGCTTCATAACTTTTTTGACATTTCTCAAAAAAAAGCGGAACAGTATATTAATTACATTTTGAAAGCGGTGAAAGTTGTTACCTGAGAAATACCTACTTTTATTTAAAAAATTTAAATCTTGTTCTAACCTAGTAAGGGCCCGCCCCCTATGCTTCCCCGCGCGTGACCGATGCGTTGCGTTAGTGGCTAAGAAATCAGTTTTTCAAACATTTTCGTAGTTTGGTTCTCATATCTATATCATCATTAAACCATGTAGCATTCATAGCTTTGAGACCACAAAGTCCCTGCAGAAGCCTTTCCAGTCTTGCGTGTATTTCCGTTCGCTCCCTTAGAAAATAATTTTTATAAGCGAGTATCCCAAGGGTGAACCGTGGGACATTGTGCTTCAAATAACTGGCAAGAAATTGGTAATTTATTCTTTAAAAACTGCGAGCGGACTATTGATATCAACCCTTGTATGTCTCCAATGCTGCAGCTCGGGTCTCTTCCTGCATCGCAGGAAGGTTAGGCCATACTCCACCACGGGGGCCAAGTCAGGGTTGGTGGAGGATTGTAAGACAGTGGCGGGCTTTACTGTTAGAAGTTATCAAGCTGCCTATAAGGCCTCTGACATGGCTTAACGACTGCCAGTACATGACAGTCGGCACGAATGAGCGAACTAACGCAGGTGGAAATATACGAGGTTTATAATGAATTGTGAACGAATGTATGACTTGTTAACTCTTTCACACACCACTTTGACCCATCGTCATTCACAAAAGCGATTCAAATTGGCATTTTTTTATTTTTTTAAATTTTGATTAACTTAAATAAAAAAGCGTCCACTATGTCAAGCTGTTTCAAACGTAGTGTAGGACGTCCCCCTACCAGGTGGGATGATGATCTGCGAAAAAGTGCCGGCAGATGCCTGATGCGGCAAGCTGAAGGCGGGGTGCTATGGCGCTCATAATGGGAGGGCTATGTCCAGCAATGGACTAAATAATATAGTCTGAAGAAGAAGAAGCAGATGTCAAGCTACTCAAAAAAGAACTAGCTAGCAATATTTTATATGACCCTCACAGGACAGGTCTGACCTAGTGTGAGGGTCACCAATAATCTATTGTCCACACTGATTGTCTAATATTGTATTGTCTAGTTAATAAGGATGAAATGTATTTTTTATGTAGAAATAATAAAACTATTTGTATTTGTAAATAATACTATAGATGAAACGAAACGTGAATGAAGGAATGAGTTGGTAATGAAACTTTTTCACCACAAATTCACAAGGCAATTTGTAGACGGCCTCTGTGGCGTAGCGGTAGCGCGTCTGCCTACCATGCAAGAACTCCCGGGCTCGAATCCCGGCTGGGAACGAAAAAATAGCAAAAGCCCAGGTCTTGGATGTTTACATGTTTGTGTTGTCGTTTTTTCTGGTTCCCACGACACAGGGTATCCTAGTGTGGGGCCAGAAGCAATGTATGTGTTTGTATGCAAATGTTATGTTATGTTATAAAAAAACCGGAATGTGTCTGTCAAAATTAATCTGCGCTGAGCAAAATTTGACTTGACTGGTCACTGTTCTTGTATGTAAAATGGTTCATTGAATGACTAGTAACGTTAATTTATTGTCATTCGCCAGCGCCACTAGTGCCAAAGGTACGAGAGCTTGAAAAAAGAATAGCCTACCTCTGTAGAATTTTGTCCTAAAACCTATTATGTAACCTTCTAAGCTTTGAGACCAGAATATCCCTGTAGTAGCCTTTCCAGCCTTTTACCCTGTGTGCAAGTCCGCTCGCTTCGTATCCCTTAGAAAAGAGATTTTATACATCCCAAGAGAAACCGTGGGAGCGGTGCCGCACATAACTAGCGAGGAACTTGGTAATTTACTCCTTAGAAATTACCCTCCTTCCCTCAGTGCGGTTTCGTGGATACTTAACCATAGATGAAATTTTCATTCCGTGATTCGGAATGCTAACTAGCGCCGAATAGGAATTTTAATCATAACTTGTTTTATAATACGAAACAAATCTATAATGTTATTTAGAGGCTAAAAATTCCACTCATGCCGGAACTCGAACCCGCGACCTCTGGCTAACCGTGCCAGCACTCTCCTAACTGAGCTAATGGGCGACTTACTTATCAGTGAAATTTCGAACCTCTTGTTTAGAGGTTTGACCATGCTTAGAATTGAAATTGAACTTGTCAATAAGCAATTATAACCTTTACTCCTTGAGGATAGTCTGTATGAAAAGTCATAAACGTATCATAGTCATCATATATCACACACAATTTTATAAAAACTATTTAAAAAACCTATTTAGAGGCTAAAAACTCCACCCTTGCCGGGACTCGAGCCCGCGACCTCCGGCTATCCGTGCCAGCGCTCCCTCCAACAGAGCCAATGGGCGACTCACCGGCGGCATCAGTGAAATTTCGAACCTCTTTACACCCTTCTCTGTATTACGTACGGAATTTTTAGTCTCTAAATACGTTTTTTTAAATTGTCCTTAGCACGGGTTTGTGCATTAAAATAAAAATAGTGTAAAAACTATTTTTAAGAAACTATAGTCTAGATTACCTAAGAATTTGATCATTTTCCGCTAAAAACTGCCGTTTTTGGAAAGTCCTACATTCTTGGTCGTATTTATATTCATTGAGGTTCATGATGTTCACTTTTTCTGTAGACGCATTATAAAAGAAGATACAAAGATACCGCTTACCTATATTTAAGGGTATCAAACTAAAAAAAACTCCTCTTATGCAAAAAGATTAGGAAATAATTCCGAAAACTTCGAAGCCCGACTGTGAATCCAAAATGAACCCATTAAACACGCCTTTATCGAACACAATCATCACAAAACCTTCACACCAACCGTAGGAGCATTAAAACTGCTTCCCCATTCAACAGACGAAACAAAAATACCGAACAAAACCTCAGAAATCACAAGCAAAGATTCCTTCAGCTGTTTGCATGTTTGCTCTCACAATTTGATCTCATTCGCTCGCTCCAAAAAATACGAGTCCCATTCGACGACGCCGATAGTCGCACGGATATTTTTACGGGACTATTATTACAGTGGGATAATACTCTATTATTAACAAAAACGAAAGGAATTATTACATTTTCACACACGAAATTATTTGAAGTTCAAATAATTCTGCCTGGCAAATCGCAACACTACGCTATTTACACTTACTATTTTGGTCTTAAGCCTGAGTACATCGCCCTTCAGTATGACTTCAGTTACTCACCATTGGAAATATCATGATATGATCGTGCAAAGGAGATAATAGGATTCCTTCTCTCTCTTTTTAATTATCTTCTAGGATTATTAAATATTTAAATTTAGTGATTTTAGAGATAAATTAAAATTTATCACGATTAAATATTTAATCGTGATAAATTTAAATTTATCACTATGAAAGCGATAAAGAGAACTCTCTGTCTCCCTTGATTATGCAATGCAAAAATAATAAACGAATCTTATAACTTAAAACGACACTTTGATTTCGTTTAGTATTAAGTGACTTTTCTCTGCCACGAAACGATTAGGCATGATCTGAGAAGAATGTTCTCACATCTCAAGTTATTAATTTAAAAGTTATGATTTTGATCGATTAACTCTGCTCATTTCCGCCCTGTTTTAACTGTTTATTGACTGCTTTTTTTTATTTTGATGATTCATTACGCGTAGACGTTAAGAATTTACTTCCGTCACTAATTACAAATTAATATTACAATCGATCGATATCAATCCTTGGATGTCCCCAGTGCTGGGGAACTGGTCTCTTCCTGCATCGCAAGAAGGATAGAACAAACAACACGGGGGCCAAGTCCGGGTTGGTGGAGAATATATTAAAATACCAAACATATTTACAGCATCAAAACCTGAGACACAACAGTAACAAAGCAAATCCAAAAATCACAAAAGAAAGAAAGAAATCCCGCCAAATGCTGTCAAACGTTTTTTTTAATTTCTTGCCGGTACGCGTCAATGGCATCTCATTATTATTCCAACAAAATAATGATTCGACCGAATTCTAAGACCAACCCTGGTACACTGCCTCCGTCGTATGAAAACGTCGATTTAGAACGAAACCTGATCTTGTTAAAAGTCAATTTAAGTGTGAACAAAAAATAAATAGAACATTATTACAAACTAATGATAAAAATTGTATTTGGTGCGTGATAACTAAGACTCCTCATACACTTTTGGTTACATCATTTAGAAATTTTGGATGAACGTATAGATTTAAGAAATCGTGGTTGTATTCTTGTTTCTGGTTGTGCAATTAAGTATTCTCTATTTATCTATCAACTTATGGCACATAATAAAAATATAAACAAAAAAGCTTAAGTGCGTTTGTGCTAACGTTAACGTGTTCTAAGATTAATTGTGTGATCCAAATAGAAAAAAACCTAATCAAAAATGTAGTCCATTCGGATCACATGATCCAAATGGAATATTTTGCTTGGTTTGATGTGATCCATTTCTGTGATCCGAGTAGACGTACCCAGTCTTTGGGCTTAAACAGTACGTTAGAAGTAGTCGTATTTTTTTACGGTAGCAGAGTATCCAAACTCTAACTCCATGTCGATTATCTTCCCTTCTGAGAACGATCAGTAGATTATTCAGAAAATGAACGCGAGCTTTGTTGAAGATCCCGATTTCTAACCGATTCGTTACACCTGGTCAGCGTCATAGAGTAGATAGAGGCAAAAAGTCATCGACACTTCTATGTCCCCACTGCTTGGGCACGGGTCTCTTCCTGCATCGCAAGAAGGTTAGGCCATACTCCACCACGGGGGCCAAGTCCGCATTGGTGGAGGCTTGCAATACTAGTGGCTTGTCTTACTGTCAGAATTTTTCAAGCCGCCCTAAGGCCTCTGACTTTGCTTAACGCCTGCCATCGCAGGCGGCACGCAGCAGCCGGCACCAACCGAGGAAAGGTCGGCAGCAGCCGGCACCAACCGCTTAACGTGCGTTGCGAACCACGGAACCGCTCGGAAAAATGCCACTAGCGTTAGTCATAGAAGGTTACCCATCCATGCACTGAACGCGCCCTATGCCGATAAAGTTTCATGATCGCTTAGGATCACTCAGGCAGCCGGGGCTACGAGTGATTCTTTTACTTGGTTACAATAGCACAAGGTATCCTAGTTTAAAGTTATTGTGTTGTGTGATAGGTGCTACTAACGATGTTGCGTTGAGTCGAAGTGGAACTTCTGTAGCAACTATGTACAGCCTCGGATTAGTGTTGCGACGAGTTTTTAATCGGTTCGCCGATATCGATGATTGAATTTGAAGGCGGCGTGCGCTGAGCTATTTTTGAACGCAGCTCGCTTGGATCTAGCGATTAGGTTGTGTTATCGGTTTTCTGGTTTAACTGTGCACGTTTGTGGCGTGGTGTGGCTTATTACGCGTATTACCAAATAAAAAAAAAATATTAATTAAAAATTGTATTAATTAAAAACATAGTAACAAAAATACACGGATATATTGTTAAGTAAGTTCCGGATTCACTTACTTAATTTTTGTCGGATACTACGTACAATGGCCCAACTATGAGGCTAAGTGCGGAAATCTCAGGTCTAACCAATTAGGTAACTTGCCAAAATTATTTGGCAATTTAAGTTTTTCAACAACGGTTAAGCTTGACGTGGTCTATTTATATGGAAAATGAAGTAGGCAATCTCACACTTCTCCTCTGGGTCGGATATGTCGGGAGGCGGTATCTACAGTATCGTTATATCATATAAAATAATATTAATTAATAAACAAAATTGTTATTTAAATAAAAAAAAAATACACACACAAATAAAATTAGTCAAACCGCCCCCCGACATATCCGACCCAGAGGAGAAGTGTGAGATTGCCTACTTCATTTTCCATATAAATATACCACGTCAAGCTTAACCGTTGTTGAAAAACTTAAATTGCCAAATAATTTTGGCAAGTTACCTAATTGGTTAGACCTGAGATTTCCGCACTTAGCCTCATAGTTGGGCCATTGTACGTAGCAAGCGCTAAGGTACGCTAACACCTCAGACACTAGGGTTTCCTTACGATGTTTTCCTTCACCGTCAGCGAGTAGTATTGCAACTATAATTTCACAAATGTACATAACTTAGAAAACAAAGTCCAAGTTCATGCCGAGGTTCGAACCCACGACCTCCCGATTGAGAAGCCGGAGTTCTACACCGCTCCGCTACCACCGCTCTATAATTTTGGCAATTGCAATTGGTTTAATTATCAGATACTGAATAAAACTTTCATAGGTTTTGTACTATTTCTATAACACGTTGTAAGAGCATATTACCCTAATATTATAAATATGAAAGTTTCTATTTAATAATTTAATTTTAAAGAAGCATAAAAGTTCCATATTATAGAATAACAGTAACATACGAAACTAAAAACCAATTGCAAGTCTGTAATTTAATTGTTTCTAACTGCTACTCTGGGGCGGGGCACGGGACAGCATCAGACAGGATTTTATCCGATTTACAGAACTTACAACTTACACTG